>JAABNY020000127.1:7999-18821 GCA_015164015.2 Brevimyrus niger
CGTAACTGACGCTCCCTCAGCAATGAGGACCCTGTGAGCCGGATCCCCCTCAGGGAAACGCGCCACACGGCCGCAGCGCCGTAACTGACGCTCCCTCACAAGGCAGCCAGTGTCCCTCATTCAGGATGTCACACACCCCCTTCCAACAACCCCATAACCCCTCATGCTCTCCCAATCCATCTTCTGACTTCAGGCATAGTGCATTACTCTGTCTCTGAGTTATGGCGTGGACGCGGTAAGGAATTATAAATTAACTGGAGGAAAACATATTAAAATGAGCATTGCTCTGCCATCTGTTGCACGGCCAACAGCCTTTGTCCTGCCTTGAGAACCATTTTGAGTATAAATGTTGCCCTTTATGTGCATTGAGATGATAGATTTGGGGCAAACATAAAGCACATCACCTTTAGACCTTGAGCAAGATAATGCATAGAAGACTGATGGATCAATTGATGGATGGACGGATGAGGCACCAATGTATCTCCAGCATAGACGGGGCATTGTTAACACTTGTTGACTTTTCATAAAAGCCAGAAATAAACGGATCCTCCTTCTGGCGCTTAGATCAGGAGGAGTATAAGGTGCCTCGTGGGGCTTGTTTGAGGTGCATGCCTGAGGTTACAGGCTTCTTATGGAGCAATTATCAGTAGCAAGAAGGGCAGGTGGATCGGCAGCTGTGGAGCTCAGCGGAACGTCCGAGGAGCAGATTGGTTTGACTTCACTGAGTCAACGCTTCTGTGTTTCTTTTTTTAATTTGTTCCACACAGGACGATGCTCTATTGTCAGGTTTCTTTGATCTTCAGTTTTTTCACAGAAGTCATGTCATGGTCACAGCAGAGGCTTTTAGGAATCTGGTGCCAAGAGGGTCAACATGTTCCGGCTGCAAAGTAGCGAGACTTCCTCTATGTAAATCTACCCACAGAGTAACACAAGAACAATAACACCCAACAAACAAGGCTGGTCGGGGCTGTAAGGAACCTACGGTGACTCAAATAACCATTCTTTGCAACAATTGTGAGCAGAAAAGCTCACCATTGAACCTTGAGGTGGATGGACGACAACGGCAGAACAGAAGATCATATCAGGGTCCACCTCTTTCAGCTAAAAACAGAAAGCTGAGCCTACAGTGGGCACGAGCTCACCAGAACCGGACCAGAACCGGACACGTGGAGATTGGACAGACATTGCGTGGTCTGCCGAACCTCAAATTCTGCCGCTACATGCAGACTGTGAAAACCACATGACATGGATCCATCCTGCCTTGTGTCAACAGCTCTGGCCAGTGGTGGTGATGTAATGATTCGGGGAGTTTTTTTCTTGGCACACACTGGGCCTCCTGATACCAAATGAGCATCATTGGAACGCCACAGCCTATCTGAGCCTCGTCCCTGACCACACGCACAGCCGCTTCGAGTAAGGTAATGAAACATGTCACAACGCGCAAGTCATCTCACGCTGGTTCCCCCCCGAGTTTGACAAGGATCTCCCTATACTTCAATGTCCTCCTCAGTCACTAGATCTGAATCCAATAGAGAATCTTTGTGATGTGGTGGAATGGGTGAGTAGCTGCATGAATGCGCAGTCGACAGATCCGCTGCAATTATGTGACGTAATCAATGTCAACACAGACCAGAATCTCTACAGAATATTACCAGCACCTTGTTGGATCCATGCCACATGGAATTCTGTTCTGAGAGCAAAGGGTGTGCTGGTCTGCATTAAGAGGGTGAACCCAGTAAAGTAGTTGATGAGTTTATGCTTGAGAAGGTTGACTATTATTGTTCTGTGGTTTGGTATCAGAATTCTTTTTCACGTGTGAGCTGGCTGAGGGCTTAACCTCCCAGCTGTACTGCCAGTGAGCCCTGGACAGAAGATAATGATTTTTAAGTGTCTCCATGCTTCTCTAAATCGTCCTGCTGCAATGAGGCTGTGAAATCACACGGAAATTTTGAGAAGCCATAATTGGTTTAACGCCCCATGGCATTCTAACACATACTCCCAACTAAACGCAAAGACCCACAAAATCCTAGCGTATTAATGAAAACAGCTGTAACGCTATCCCGCTTAGTCTAATGAGAAGTTATGTCGCTGACGTTCCATTGCTTCACACAATGGCGGTATTTCGTAAATCTATGCATTTCTATTCCATCCAGTGTTCAGCATTTCTACATATTAATGAACTGATAAATAAGATTCCACTGACAAACACCATATTTCGTCATAGAGTCACAGTGAGTGGCGTCCTGTCTTACACTGGCATCCCGTGCAGGGTGTTCCCCAGCCCTGGCCTGCTGGGTATTGGCTCCAGGCCCCTGCAACCCTGACCAGGGTAATCGGCTGGAAGATGGATGGTTGGACGGGGCATCGCATCACAACCAACGTTCATTCATTTGATCTATGAGCAAATTACAGTCCTGTACAACTTTTTCGCAGCTTTTTCCACTGATCTGTATAAGGTTGTAACAGAGGCGCCCGTAGGCCCTTAATCTGTTTCAGATCGGAAATCCATCCATCATCCAACTGCTTATCCAGTTAGGGTTAGGGTTAGGGGGGGTGGAAAAGGGCCCTGGCAGGCACCCGACCTGGACGGAATGTCACTCCGTCAGAGGATGCACACACGCAATAAGAGAAATACTGCAGACACCAAAACTGCGTGTTTGACTGCAAGAGGAATCCTGCGCCACTCAGGGAGAACATGCGATCTCCCCCCCGGCCAGACACAGAAATAAATCCCTTTTTTAAATTTCTATTTAAATAACAGTGTTAGACTGGAGAAAGATGCACGGATTCCCCTGTCACCGCACAGCTATGCAGGGCAGGCCGGGCGCTATCTGTCACCACTGAACCTGCCACAGAAAGGCGTCGGTGGACAGTGATCAGTAAGACAGACGCGAATGTCGTTTGGTATCGGATCCCGAGGCTCCGCTCGCCAGCCCTGCCTGCTCTCCCCGCTCCGCCTTGTGGCTCAGTGTTTTCCTGTTTCCTCAGGCACAGACAGAGCCCCTCACCAGCCTCCCGCCAGAGAGTCCAAGCCAAGACCCTCAGCTGAGAGGCAGACGGGCCAGATCGCGCCGCCGGGCAGAACTCGCGGCCTCGGGTCTGGAGATAATTATGAGTGATGAGATGATGGATCAGGAATGTGCTCGCGTCTGATCACTTCAGCAGAGCCTCCATGAAAGACGTGGACACTTATTACGTTACCCCAGACACCGTCTTCCCAGCTTCTACAGGAGCCTGTGGACCTTCTCGTCCGAAGGCTCATTTTTTTTTAAAGACTTCAGTTTTTGGGATTTGTAAAGTTACAAAAAGTAAAGTAAATTTTACTTCCCACTACTTTTCCTTTTATTATACATAACTGCGTAAGTCTGAGGTAATCAAATAAAGAGTTTAAAGCTATTTATTTAGGTGGTAAGTGTATATTGGCTCAGAAAAAACACAATTTAACATCAGAACATAAGCACAAATTAACAAAAGCACAATATAAACTAACAGGAATTTCTTCTGTTCTCCAAAACATCACCTGGATCTTGTCGGGTGGCTAGACAAACGTTGTTTTAGTTCCCAAACCTCAGGGGCACCTGAGGTTTTCCTTCCATGTGTTTGTTAAATTTTACCACCGACTCAATTAATTCATTATTTTAATTAGTTAAACGACTCGATGAGGAATTGATTAGCCCAATATGGTATGCTAGTGGTTGAGTACAAAAAAATAAATAAATACCGGCACATTAGATGGTTTCTGCAAATACTGAGGTGATTTTAGGAGAGGTTTTCAAACGGCTAAGCTGACACACTTTGACAGACATACAAATCATAATTTTATACCAACATGAAGATCATTTATACATCATTTTCTTTGAAAGAGTTTTGCACCGTACTGTATGTTATTATATTATTAAAACAAATAGTATTATAGTTTTCAGGGTATTGAAATATTATTGATAAGGTATCGCCATTGCCTCACATACAACTAAACTCACCAGACTGTGAGCTGGGTTTCTCAAAACCGAAACGAATGGAACAGGGATGGATTGTAGCTCAGTGGGTTAGGGCTCTGTGTCTGTGGCCAGAAGGTTCTGGGTTCAACTCCCATAGCCAGTGGAGTAATGATGTTATGGTTGGACTCTTCAGTCGGTAGACACTACGGTCTAGGAATTATGTACCTAAGTATCATGATGAATGAATATAATGTTAGAAACTTATTCAGACACCTCACAGAAACATACAATAAGTGGACTCTAATGAACAGGTGTATTATAAATGTCTATAATTTAGACAAAGAGGGCCGTTTTATTTCCCCTGTAACTCTTCTGCTTATTGTGATGAGGCTGGTCTTTAAGATCATTGCTCTGCTGACTTTGAGCCGGTAGCCTGACGAGTTGCTGACCGACTCCTTCGGCTCCAAACCCAGACCCCAGTGCAGAAGCCTCATACTTTGTCTGGGTTTCCTCTCGGTTGTCCTCCTACAACACCAACACATGTGGCGAAGTGTGATTGATGGCTGTCATTTTTAAATACAATCTCAATATAAATAAAATTATTCAGGCTCCTTACAAACATATACTGAATAAGTGCTTGGATGGATGCTGTACATTTGGCGCTACGACTTCTCTAGATATTAATTGTATGTATTTATTTTTTTATGACTACTTCAAGGTAAATCATCACAGCCACATATTTCTCACGGATTTTTAAACAGTGCCGGGCCATTTATTGCGTGACTTATAACATAACATATAAACCATCCGAATTTTGTTGCCCCGGGATTTCAAAAATCAGTTTTTCCAAGTTTATTACACCTACATGGACACCGTAAATGGGAGAGAGTAAAATCATTACTAAAATTAAAACATGCTTTACACTGTAAATCCTTTGCCACCAGAGATCCGTAACGTATACGGTGTGGTGAAGTATGACGCTGCCTTAGAGGAAACTTCACTGTCACTCAGCTCTGTAAGCAGTTAGGGTTACATTAAACTGTGGATTGAAGTAAATTGTAGCACATGCGCGTCTATAAACAGTGGAGGGCCTATGATTTAATCGCCTAATGGTAGATTATATTTTCATCCAAAACAAATTGAAGCTTTAAATCAAAAGAGCACGACTGGACAGAGACTGAACCCTCCTCCGTGTGTGATGTGCTGGCCGTAGTTTATGGAGAGTTTCACGCTGGGCTTCCTCTCCTCTCGTGTTTTCTCGGCATCCAAGGGGATTCTGGGAGAAATCGGGAATGATGCATGAGGTGCAGAAGGATTAGGGCGTGTTCCTCTAATCATGTCGCCACGGAAGGGCAGCTCATAAACATGTTTTGTTAAAGTCAGGCTTCTCTACGGCTGCTTTTCGCACCGATGCTGAACGAGGAAAAGAACAAGACAGGATGGGATCCTTGCCTAGGATATAAGCAGGATAGGTGCTGATATAAGCATTTACCTGATCTCCATTCCTGTTTTAATGAAAACCACATTTCTGGACGGTCCTTTTGTCTACAATTGTCAAGTGAGTTAGAGGCCCTTTGAGGATGGTTCCTGGGAAGTCGGTTGTGTTCTGGGTAACCTAAGGAAGCGGGTGATGAATGAGCCCAGGTCTCCCTGGTAGCCAGAAATCTTTTCAAAACGTTCACGTCGTAGCAGCAGAACACTCAGCTTTTCCAGGGGAAGAACTTTCATGAAAATAAGTCTCCACTTGACCACAACTGCCAGAATAGCTAGAACATGATTGTGTTTTCAAGATGTTCTGCCCTACCTTTGAGTTACAGTATTTCCTATAGTAATGCTTCCTACAATTAGGCTGTATTCACCTACAGTTGACGCTCACATTTTTTCTGCTGGCAACGATAGCCGTCCAATTGGCACGCGGCCCATAAGGTGATGGACCCCTCACTTTTTAGTAGTCTGGTTGTTATGATTCCTAGTCTTTCCAATTTATGTCACGGGATAGATATTGGATACAGATTTGCTGTTCTTACAAAGTCCATTATGAACCCTGACACAGTACCTCTAGATCTGTAGATCTATCTTCTTTTCACTGCCACTGAAATTGATTAAACATCCCATGAAAAAAGATGATTTATGTATCTAGGCATCACTGGACCAACTTCAGCTTTGGTCTGTAGCCTGTTACACATGGGTACAGTGCTTTAATTAAACGTAATACAGTAAAACATCTCCTCTCCCTTAAAATGATTCACCATTTAAATTAAATCTAGGTCCACTTCTGGCATATGCTGCCTGGAGCTCAAGAGTGGATGGCCATTATTATAGGATGCGAGAAATATGAACAGTCTGTCTATCTGGCCTCTGGAATATTCCTTGTACCTAGTAAATCAGGGCCACTTTGTAATTGAATAAAAAGCCAAAACGAGCGGACTACAGAGCGGTAGTCAGCGAATCCATTCAAGCTATTAAACATACATGCACTTGAGAGCGGTAACTGGTGAATTCCTTCCATTCGTTATAATTTTCCCACCAGTTAAACAAAGAACTGGCTCTTCGCTGACATCCAAGTCAAAAGTCCTGACATCAGCACAATCCCCCATTTTCCTCATAGTAGCAATAAGCTACGTTTACCTTCAGTCTTCGGTGCTTTTCACAAATGTCCTCAAGTGTATATTTAAATAAAGGATGTTAAAGAAATCATTCTGGTGTTGTACTAGGCATAAAATAAAAATTATACAGTAGGCTAAGACTTCGACTGCGGCGGGTTGGCGCCCCATCCAGGGTTATTCCCTGCTTTGCGCCTGCAGCTTCCTGGATAGACTCTGGACCCCCACGACCTTGCATAGGACAAGTGGGTACCGAAGATGGATGAATGGATGGATGGACTGTCTTCAAAAGGGAGGACAAAATAAGGATGTTATTAGGGCTCTTGGGGTTAAGAATCAAATACAAATAACATTACAAATACAAAACACAGGCATTTTGCGCTTAGCAAACAGGCTGCTGCCAGGAAATATGAAGGGTCCTGCATCTGCAGAGGGGACTGCAAGGTTTGGCTTGTATTTTAGCTTATATCAAATACAGATGACCAGATTCCAGTTTAGCCAACGACATGTCTTTGTAAACACACCAAATGTGGAGAACAGGGAAGCTTCACAAACAGAGATCAAACTTCCATCCCTGGGTAATTTAATTTTTAATAAAAGTTATTAATAATTAAAATGATTATTATAACTTCAACATGGTTAACACCATTACGCACGGTGAACTAATGGCCCTACAAACCAGTGCAGTTACTTTGGGGTATTTGTGTGTCCATCTGTGTGTGTGTGTATTTGGGTTGGTTACTCATGGTTAAGGTTAGGGCTGGGTAAGGGTCCAGGGTGTTTTGCTGGGATTAGGGTTTTCCCATAGAAATGATTGGACAGTCCCCACAATGTGTGCATGTGTGTGCGTGGCCCTTGTCAGTGACTGGCGCTCCAGTCAGGGTGTTCCCTGATTTGTGTCGTGTGACTCCTGGGGTGGGATCCATGTGACCCTGTTGAGTAAGCAGTCAGATGGATGGATGGATGGATGGATGGATTGATGGATGGATGGATAGATGGATGAATGGATGGATAGAAATGGATGAATATAACCTGCAGTAGTCACTAATTCAAACACAAACATGTACATAAGTCATGAATAGCTTCCCATCTTATTACATGTTTACTTCTGTTTTACATTATTGTGTTCAAATATGCCCCCCCCCCTGCTGTGCACCATGTGATGGATAAGATTGTTTTGGAAAATTGTCAGTGCTGGATCTTGATTTGGAAAATGTATTTTATTAAACATATGAAAACAGCTCTTATATGGTAAAATACGGTTTTCATTAGCAATGTATTATTTGTGATGTCAAAATGATTGCTGATATTGTTCATCTTATTTAGTATTCATTTGTTATATTTGTCGCACAAACATTATACCCTCTCGAACGTCTCCTCTGGCTATATTTGTAAAGAATGACACAACATAATATTAGGCTGGCTTAGGCTACTTGCTTTCATAGGGACACAATTGGTTATGAGGACGAACGGAAAGAAGCTCTATTTTAAGCTATGAACGCAAATGAAATGCGATGGTGTACGGGCCAACCTGGGAGAAAAGTACAAGATTATAGAGTACTGTATAAATAGGCATCCTTCCATTAGCTGCTGGTAAATTCAGTGGTAAATATAGTTTTAATTGACTTTCGTCATTGCAGTGTGATATAGTTTTTGGCCGTCCTCTTGCTTGTCACTCTGAATGTAGTTATTGCGACGTGGCAGTAAAAGAATCAAAAACACGATTTTTTCCCCCTCAAAGTACAAATGATAAAGAAATAATTATGAGCTCTCTTTTATATGAGAAGATAGAAGAAAAGGCATTTAACGCCGAATCCGGTTTTACCAAACCCGAGTTAGCTATTTTTTTTGGACGAAATCTAAATTTACATTAAACCGGTATTCCGTCCATGGAAATGAGCTTATATTTAAAAGGTTAATGCCACAGAACACATTCTTTTATTATTAAAAATGTTATGATAGATGCTCAATGCTGTGCTCTGTTCTCCTGATCCTGTTATAAATTACCGCAAAATATTCAATTTTTTTGTTTAACTCACTGAAAGTGCAAAACCTTGATATCACAAGCGAGGACGCGGCTAATATATCGCGTTTATGGATGCGGATGAAGCGAAGGAGAGCAGCCCGGAGGCTGATTCATGGAGGCTGATCGGCCCGGCCGGCGAGCTCTCAGGGAAAACGTGCCGCCTGATATATTCGTCTCTCGGCGGCCACTCGGATATTTGTCTTTTCCATGTGAAGGGCGAGTTTTTCGCCATGGATGCCCGCTGCGCGCACTCGGGTAGGCGAATTGCACAATGTGCACCTTATTAAATCCGATTTGCAATTCGGCAGAATTTAGATAATACGTAAAGTACGTCTGTTTAACCCAGATCGCGGCATACATAGTTGAAAACTAACATCGTTTAGTAACACTAAAAATTGCACTTAATTGTGTGCGTTCCAGCCAAGTTCACCTTTAAATGTATACGCTGTGCACGGTTAGTGTCGGTTCACGGTGTATATTAGCTATAATGCAGAACAGATGCATGAGGCACAGTGTTACAATTTGGATTATACAGTGTATCCGTTTTAAACATTTCCATTTACACGGACCAACACGTCGTTAAAATGGCCAGTCCCTGTTAAATCTGAATGTCCATATATAATACGGGCACTGTATTAACATTAAACGTGTTTGTTTTTTTTCTTTTATGCAATGCAAACCAGTGATCGGTGTAAAAAAAAAAGCTGTCTGTTCTGAGCATGCTTGGTCAGGCAAGTTTAAGTAGCACCTTTAAAAGCCATCCTGCTGGAATAACCGTGAAATAACGTTTATGTGGCTCCCGATCGTTAATCGCTTTATGTATTTCACAGGGGGACCGTTGTGTGACGGTGATATAGAGGATACTGATGGTATTCTCCGGGTTTACTGTCCCTGGCATGATTATGATTTTAATATTCGTACTGGGGCGTCACAGACCGGATTACAGGTGTGTATAACGATAATCTCCCCCCCCGTTTTTTCACCTGTTTATATATGCTTTTGTTTACGTAACAAACACGTGTCTCGATCGGCACACGTATCTCCATAAAAGAAGCTTGTATCCGAACTCGTGCCATTACAAGGCATATTATTTTAATTTACTGGTTAATAATTTTAGTAATGTACCTTTAAATTAAGCCCATTGGCAAAAGGAAAATTTAGCTCAATTACTGAATGACAGTCCTTGGCATTGGTTCTGTGCATATTATTGTGTTTAAAATAGATTGCATGTTTGGTACTTTATGTTCTCCGTGAATGTGATGGGCTGGTCAGTGCAGTTCTCTCTGCGGCAACACTGAAGTTAGCGCACTGCATTTACCCATCAGGAATTTGTTTGTTACGTCACCTGTTCCTTCACAGCAACAGGTGCACCGTGTCAAAGTGGAGGAGGGCATGGTGTATGTGGAGCACCTGGCCTCACTCTCCCTGCAGACCTTCTCACCAGGCAGGAAGAGCTGACATCCAGACCGAAATCCCTGCACCATGTGCTCGGGGATGGAGTCGTGCATCTGCTCCAATCTGAACTGTTTCGTAAGATTTTGTGAAGTCTATCTGAGGCAATTCTGTCATTACCCATGACCCCCGAAAGGCTTTTCCACTTGGATCTGCTCGCGTGACTCATGCTTTTACCAAGGCGATTGTCTGACGGGGAAATTACCTCATCCTCACCATTACCCCCTCCAGTCTATAAATGGCCGGCATTAGTTGCTCATGGCAACAAACAGAAGATGAGGTTCACGGTTTGGTCTTCTAATTGATAAAATAGTTGGGTACTCGGGGGAGGATGGGGGCACGTATGAGGTCTTACTTTTTTTACTACTGAAAGAAGCAGCAGTGAGTAATGCTTTTCCCCAAAGCCATTGGTTTTTTAATCAGGGGATTAGCACATGCAGTGGTGTAGGGGACAGTTCGAGATTGAGGGGAATGCAGCTTAATAATTTAAGTACAACAGTATGTTCATTGGGGGGATGAATGTGGATGCAAATTAAATTTTGGGAGAGGGAGGCAATTTATGTCATATCTGAATTTTTTTATCTGCTTTTTGTCATCCATATGTTGTGTTTTGGTGGCCATAATGTCCTCCATATATCATTGTGGGGACATCACCATAGTCCTCTATATATACATATATAAATAAAATATGTATCTGTATGTTTGTGTGTGTGTATATGTCTGTATGGCTTGAACTACTTCAGTTGTGTGTAATGAATCTAAAATATATGAAAGTCTAATGTTTATCAGTACATTACAGAAAA
>JAABNY020000127.1:31763-42285 GCA_015164015.2 Brevimyrus niger
TCTATTAGTTAATTATGTTAATGAGGACATTAACAGACATTATAAACGGCTGTGTTAGCTACTGAACACGCGCACACGCACACACACACACACACACACACACACACACACAGGCGAGTTGTTTGCGTCGGGCCCCCGGCGAGAAGACGACGGCCCGTCAGATTTCGGAGCCGATCCCTGATGATTGGAGTACGTGAGCCGCAAACTGACCTGTATGGGACCTTTACTGGCTGTGACGCTGCCCCTGACCAGAGGAGGCGGGGTGGTCACAGATCCGGACGATCCAGTGGGCTGAGAGAGAGAGAGTGTGTGTATGTGTGTGTGAGAGAGAGAGAGAGAGAGAGAGAGAGGTGTGAGGCACACGGGGCCCGGGGAGCAGAGGCCCTACCTTCTGCGCCGGGCCCTCCTTCTGGATCTGGCTCTGCCGCAGCTTCTTCAGCAGGACCAGCTTGGCTTCCTCCAGGCGCAGCTCCTCCTTCAGCTGTCTGATGATGCGCTCGCGCTCGCTGGGGCTGCTCTTCTGCGCACGGGGGCACACGGCGGTCAGAGTGAGCGGGGAAAGGGCCGTGACACAGAGCGGGCGGTAGCGGACTGGGGGGGGACAGTCACCATCAGCAGCTCCGTGTCCATCTCCCTGCAGCGGCGGTCCAGGCCGTTGACTCGCGGGCTGGACGGCTCATTGTCCGACAGCACGATGACGTCGTCGGGGGACGGCGGCGGACGCCTCTCCTTCACCTCGCTGCAGACGGGGAGCACGATTAATGGCATCGCCCAAGATTTCCATCTCATTCACCAGCACGACAGCGGAGCAGGCAGGTATATCACGGCCAACTGCAAAGCTTACGTGTTGAGATATTTGTTCATTTGATTGCCATAAAATCCAATGATTCACTAAGCACTTACCCCCCCTAAAGGGTCACCGGGGGGGCCTGGAAACTACCCCAAGCAGTACAGGGCATTGGACAGCCCCTCTGTGCAAAGTCCAACCACAGAGCAGAGGCAGGATTCAAACCCCTAAACATGGAGGTATGAGACAACAGTGCTATTCACCGAGTCACCAGGCCGTACATGACAAAAGAATGACTAGAATACAGAAACACACACACAACCACGCCGTCATCTCCTATACACATCCCACACAGATAATAGATGTGGCTACCTAGTTCACAAGGCATCAAAAGAACAAAACTGGTACAAAAAAATAAAATTAAAATTTCACATGCAGGGGACACAGTGGGTGCCTACAGCAGTCTGCGGTTGTGTATTTATTTCCAGAATCAAACCGATATGTATTATGAAACAGTAGAGAGAGACATAAATCAGCTTCTAAAATATTCATACCCCGAAAATTAAACGAAACACCGGCAACATATAGAACAGGGACCGAGCATGAGAACAGCGGGGCAGACAGAGACTCTGTCATCCAGGGGCCCAGAGCCCAAAGTCTCAAGATTTAAGGGCTTAAACATACACACACACACACAACTCACTGGAAATACAAGCCTCATCTAGACAGAGTACAGTGCATAAGGATCTCCGATCACATGTAGGCAGAAGGGAGACACCATGTACAATCTTTCAGGAGTGTGAGGACAGAACATGGAAAGATTATAAAAAACTAAGGCACTATCCCCCATGGAATTCTGACCTTGCAGGATAACTACCTATTTTGGGGGCGGGGGGGCGGCGACTACCCGGTAGTAAGCTGAATGAGCAGAATAAAGGAGCATGACCTGCTCAATGCAGGAGGAAACTGAGAAGTCTCAGGAATGACCCTTAATTACATTGGCCAGCAGAGGGCAGTGGAGCCCTGTTCAAGTCTCCCGTGTTCAAATAAGCAGGAGGACAGGAAAACAGTAGATGACCTAAGATCAACAAGGCCTGTGGCGCAGAAAGAAGAGGGAGGGGAATTGGTCACAGGCTGCAGCTCAAGGGGGGGGGGGGGGGGTTAACAATCCTACATCTCACCATTAGTTATGAGAATGTTCATCTTCAAGAGATTTGGTGACGTTGGGATGAAAATGCGCGGTGGCAGGTTGGACCCTTGTTTAGGTGGGATACGGGCTGCCCGGTTAAGCGACTCATTATGATGAAAAAGCAGCAGCATTTAGGAAGAGAGAAATGATCTCTGTCCTCAGCCAGTAAGCGGCACATGCCGACAGTCAGAACACCACAAGAGTAGCATGGCACTGGCATTGGAAATAACAACAGCAGATGAGGTGTAGCACTGTGGGCCAGACACACAATAGGGCCAAGAGCCCTGGGATTATGCGACAAGGACGGGAAAGTTTAGACTCGCATAAGTGAGAGGCAAATTATTCGCCCGCAGAATGGTTCTTCAGTGATTAAGTTAATGCATCGAGGAAGGAAAAAGTCACTGGTAAGAGACAGGGAAGAACCAGCCTCCTAATCAGACCTAGTCATGGGTGTGAAAACGGCACATAAACGGCACTCGGAGCTGCGGGACGTTGGGGACGCGTCACCTTGCTGCAGGGCGGCGCCCCGCAATGGCAGCATAAGCGGCGAAATCCAGCACGGGCCACTGAGAACTCCTGAAATATACTGGGAAAGTGGGAAATGGGGGATCAGAGTGGTGTGGCTCCTGAACGGCGGACAGTCAGCCTGAGCGGGAGAGACGGGGCCTTATGGAGACGGCCTCCAGCAGAATGTCTGGAAAGGCAGGATTCCACACTGCTGCTCACCCACCGCGAAAGGTCACAGTCAACAACTTTAACTAGAGTAAAATAAAAGCCTTCTTTAATATGGAGTGGCGAGAAGGTGGCCCAATTTCAACTGATGAGGTTTAAAAAAAATAAAATAAAAAAAAAACTGCATCTTCAGAGCTCACGGAAATCACTTCCTGTGTATTAATCACTCTACTAATGTTGTCACATGACCCAGGCATTTCCCCCTCGTGGTCATGTGACACGCATGCACACGCACACACACACATACACACCCCCCCCCCCACCACCGGTTCCTTCCAATGTGGAAACCATGGCAACGGCCGGCTGGAACCAGTTTGTGACACATAGCCTTCATTTTGCGAAGTGAGGCAGAGTTCAGGTGCTGAAGAAAATGGAGCGGCTGGCTGCCTTAAACTTTCGAAAGGGAAAAGCCGCCCGAAAAGCTGAAGCTGAGCCCGAGCGAATAGAGGCTCCCGGCGCCTGGAACAGGCAGCAGGCCTGCACAGCAGCCGTAATCACCTCCCGGAAGAAGAAAAAAAATATATATATATATATATATATCCCCAGCCCCCTCCACCCCATGTCTCCACCCTCATTCGCTTCCACAGCCAACTCCATCCATCCATTAAATGGACAGAAACTCACACAACACTTAACTCTTCAGCAGTGCCTATATATTTTCCCCTCAGTCCACAGCCACTGTAAGTTATTCTCTATGTCTCTGCGTACGCGTATAAAATTACACACCTATGTTGAAACAGCCCAACTTATTTATAGAGTAATATATAAATAATCTGCTCTGCTCTGCGTGTGGAATTCGCATGTCGCCCCGCGTGTCGTACTGGTTTCCTTCAGGTACTCCCGCTTCCTCCGAGGCCTGCAGTTAGGCTGACCAGTGTCTCAAAAATCACCCATAACCAATGACCGTGCGCGTCGGTGCGTGTGCTTCTGCTTGAAGGACACACGCGTACATATATTCAGGCACACACATGCAGCGCTTCGCTACTGATCCCTAATGTCTAAAAGAATTATGATATTCCTGCAAGTAGCAACCATTTCATTATGCTTAAGGTGTGAAGTTACCAAAGACGCTTCAACGGAAAGTTATCACCTGATCACAAAGCCTGCAAAAATCAACTTCCTCATTAAAAGATCCAATCACATTACTGCCAAATCAAACCCGTGGCCATTCGAGTTGTTTAATCAAGACCCACACAACTTCAAGCACACCAATGAAAATATAAGCCACAGTTCGCACACCTTTTTAAGCCCAGCTACCCAATAAGGAGGCAGTCATAGGCAGGGCCCCCAACCCCTCGCCTGGATACTCTCATATGGAGAATGCCGGAACACTACAAAGAACCCCCCAGACAGACATGCGGAAGGATCGAAGTTTAGGGCTGCACAATATCACACGATGATATAATCAATTGTATGGTGCACGTGCAATAAACACCAGGGCTTTAGATGACGGGGGGGAAGCATTTGTCCAGAAGCCGGCTTTGCAGTACCGTACAGACATTTACTTAAACCTACAATTTGGCAAAGTAGATTAGTAGTATGCATAAAATATTGAGAGTTATACTGTCACAGCCAAAAGTTAGCAATCTGTATAAATTCGGCGCAACTTTATTTTTTATTAAATTCGGCTAGCAGAACACCACGCTAACCATTTCTGTAAATCATGGAAGCACAAAGCGCTTAAGGGTTGGTGAAGAAAGGGACAGTTCCAAAGCCAAGTCGATAGAAGTAAGCGTCCGTATATTACCCAGAAAGCCAGCCTCCAGACCAGTGCTTACGCCCGTCACGTAAAGCCCCAGTGTGACACATAATTGCGATGTAATATCATGCAGCCCTTGATGCAACCAATTCTGCTGCAGCCCTTAACTGCTTAACATTTTCCTTCGACAAATAGAAAGAATAATAAAAACACACAGCCATGTCCAAAGGTATAAACAGTGCAGAAAAGGATTTCACACACAGGTTCGGCTGGAAGAAAAATGGAATGGAAACCCAAGAGAAGGTCAAGGGGAACTCGGGTATTTTTTGACTTTCGGAACAACCTGACGGCAAACCAAATCATGTCCTTGTAGCCACTGGCAACACACTGAAGATGTGGTGACTAATGAGTGGGAAGAACTTTAATAATTAAGCGCGAGTTGGGCTTGAGCTGGTCACTCACTACACTCACGCCAAAGGTTTAGCCAGTATACCAGCAGTAGTGAGCCTCACTCTGAGGGCAAGCGGCTTTCAAGTGAAATGGGCAGGACCAGCGGGGCCAGTAGGACTTAGGAACTGGAATAAGGAAACCTTTCTATTTATAAGAGACCCAAAAAAACAGATATGCATTGGACAGCGGCGTCCTGAGGCTAAGTTTGAAAGGCGCAGCTGCAGCGGGTGCACGGTGGGCTCAACGCAGTGAAAATCACCGGCGAGAAGATGCCATGGAGGCCAGACCTGGGTTTCGGGGCCTCCACACCACGAACCCACAGCGATGGACGGTGAGGCGGCGCTCACCTTTTAGAGGTGCTCATGTCCACGGGCTCCTCCTTGGTCTGCACCTCCACCTTGATGGTGGCCTTCACCTCGCCGGCTTTGAGGATGCCCGTGACCTTCAGGCCGTCGGCCACCCCGCTCTCGCCTTTCCCTTGGTCCCCCTTCTCCATCTTGACCTTCTTGCTGTCCACCTCCGCGGGCAGGGCGTCCTGCTCTAGCGCCCGCTTCTGGCTGCGGGTCCGACGCACAGCCTCCTCCGACATGCCGGCACCTGGACAGACGGGGGCGGGGGGATTAATCATCACTCCGTGAGCACGACTCGCTGACATGCTCTGCCAGCTACACTGTAAATCCACGGTTTAAGTGCCATATAAAACAAAGCCAGGTTTAATAACTTAATTCCGCTCACATGCCAAGATTACAAGCAACACGAACCCGTGTATCAGCGGTGGTCAGGCAACCCGCTGTATGTGAACTTAACTGATATTCTACCAAGATCTGTGTGACTCAATATCCCGTAGATCACAACGCAATGGATGATGGGAAAAGGAGAGGGCCCTTTTCTGGCATACCGGAAGGCTCCAATCCATACATTCAAATGCAAATAAATATCTATAGCAACAAATCACTAAGCACCACCCAAAGCAACTAAGCACCACCCCATATGTCCAGCCTCATCTTAGAGGAATTAAAACCCTGCTACCACACACACCTCAACGGTCACTTAACCCAACAACCTTCTGGAATGTGCCCGTGCCCTTAATCACAATGCTACCTGCCACTATTTATAGTCTTCTAGCAATGTTTGTGGGGAAAACGCATCAACAGCTGTTTGCAAAGCTACATGCTATTACTGACGAGGTTCCATAGTGACCCCATTGAGCCAGAACGTCGGAAGTAACACTGACACCGATGATATGCAACTTTTGGAGGGCCCTTGCAGAAGGGTCTTAAGCACGTCGGTGATGAGTATGAACGGTCACTGCGGCAGGCCGCGACTCAACGCCACGGGAACGAGACGCGAGTCGGGCGGGAGGAGCGCAACGTGCCGAACAGCAGCTGGACAGGAAAGGAGGTTCCTCGGTGCCCAGATCCAGACGGTGACCTTAATCCAGCCATCGCCACCGTGATGCTGGCAGGGATCCGTGGCAACAGTAAGCTGGAACTGCTGCCTGGGCCCCCACACGCGTTAAAACGGCCACGAAAACACCCGGCCTGGGGGTGTCAGGTGAGAGGCATGCTGAAGGGCAAACTTCGACCCAGCTTTTCAGGAGAGGAGCTTTAATTTATATGCAGTTCCATTAAATAGGGGCAACTATGTATTATATTTAAGAGATAAATTCTTGAAATTAAAGACTAAACAAAGTGACACATACTCTAGATAGGCTGGGGGGGGGGGTCTGGAGATGCCCAGAAATACTCCACTGTACCTGCACCGCAAACACCCCATCTGATAAAGAAAGCTGACTTAAGGTCTTTCTCATCCTTGGTGACATCACTGGAGCTCCACATGACCCTTCCCAGGATTCAATGGGAAACAAAGCACTTTCCCGAGAACCGGTCTAAACCAGTTGGCGGGTGAGAGAGGATGAAGCAGGTTTTAACCCCCGGAGGGACAGACCGGCAGCGCGAGCCACGACCGATCGAGTGCGTTAGGGAGACACTACCAGCATTCCAAAACACGAGTCCGCCACAGAGGAGGAAGAGGGAGGGAGACAAACGGCAAGACGGACGTCGCGGGCGGCCCTTTTAAAGGGCCAGTCTACAGCGGACCACATCCACGGAAGCCGCTTAACACCTCTCAGCATCATCTGCAAACATCTAGCCACATTTTCACCACAATAAGTATTAATAAATAACATTTAATAACCATTAATGGTACTCAATGACATGAGTTGCGATCAGTAAAGCAACAGTAAAGCATTACTTCGAGGAAACCGCCAAATGCAAGATAAAGAAAAAAAAACTCAACCAATGTTAAAAGGTGCTCACTTCAGAAACAGGCAAAAAGAGCAGGTCACAGTGCACCATCCTGTGCGATTACAACCTAACCCAAGGACCCAGGCGTCTGCACTGGTGACGCACGACGTCAAAACGGATGTAAATGTAGAACAAGGTTGACCTTAAAGCCAGGAACCCACATTTAACAGCACAGTCTAACAGCTTGAGGAGACAAAGAAAGCCTGTGCAGAAACAGCCTTCCAAGGCAATACAATCGGCTAAATAAGGCACAACATGACATTTCACCAGCCAAAAAAAAACTTCTTACCACAAAAAAGATCTCAGATGGTTCAGCCGGCATACAACTGGGGTTTTTTTCCCCTTACAGAACTACTACAAAATGTGTAAACTCAGTCTAGGAAACACAGTAAATTAACATTGATTTTTAGATGCAGGAGATGGGATTCTAAGTCGGGAAAACTCATACCACCTTTGGGGACCCACACTTTATATTTTTTACACTAGAACCAACCTTCGGAGATGTTTAAGATCTGCCGTGTACTGAAGTGGGTTTTGAAAGCAGCCACACTTCCAAATTGGAAACAAAGAGACCGATTCGGCAGGACAAAACACTCAAAACCAAATGGCACCTTCGGGGGTTGAAAGGAAGTTAGCGGAATCGTTTTAAAGTCTCTCTCTCTCTCTCCAAACGAACCCAAACGCAGGATGAGCAGGGCCAGACAAAGGCACAGTGACAAAGGGTGAAAGGGCTCAATCAATCGACAACCACACCGTGCAAAATGGCCGCTTATTTGTGCACACTCCCCACGTCAGATAGAGAAATGGGCCATGGGGGCGGGGGGGTTCTGGAAGACTTTATCCCTGGGGTAGAACCTCAGCCCCTCCTCCCAGCACAGACTTTATCCCTGGGGTAGAACCTCAGCCCCTCCTCCCAGCACAGCTGCCTTTGTAAACAGCCTCCAGCAAGCCACTGCTACACAACACTGACACCGTCAACACACAGCATTACAGTCCCACACAGGTGGGCCCTTGACAAACTAAGCATTAATTCAAGGGACGCCTTTGCACTTCGCAGCCGGAGAACAATCTACATTTTCCCCAGGCTGGCCGAGGACAAGGACAACCAGAAAAAAACTGACGTAGGACAGCGTGATGTCACAGCTGCGGGACCTTCACACACCCACACACACACACTCACACACACACTTGGACAAAATAAGGGTTCAGAACCGGGAAGGAAAGGGAAAAAAAAAAATCAATTAAGGATCTTTTCAATATGATCGAAAAAATGACCCAGAGCTGGATTCTCACAATCATATTACTGTGCAGTCTTGAGATATTTAGTCCAGAAGAAAGACGCGCTTGTCTCCACACGGCTTTCAGTCTCCTCGTCAAACAAGAACCCCGCTGAGCTACCACAGCGGCGTCCAGTTGTGTTCCGCGTACAAAACGCCTCAGTTACTCCAAGGTGCAAGGTTTCCAGTTAAGGGATGGTCAGACAGCCTCTACTCCCTAACGCACCAAAGAAATCAAAACCGAGATTTGCTGAGATTTTCACACTAGGTTACTTTGCTATGAAGGAAGACTCACACTCACCCTATAGTGATAACTAATAAAAAAAAATCTACTCTTTCTGGAGTTCCAGAAAGGATGTTCTGGAAACATTCGCCAATGGTGCTCAGGAGAAGAGGCAGGGTCACGAAATGCTACTCCAAAACAGGGCTGTGCCAAGGAACAGAGCGCCGTGAACAAGCAGACCTTCAGAGCGGTGGTAAGGAGGGGTGCGCACATGCGAGACAACCCCCCAATCCTAGCCCCATACATTACAATGTGACCACATCGGTTTCCTCATTTCCGTTACAATGCAGCGTTTTTGCACTCATGCAAATGACAGGCTGGGTAGATTCTCTCTCAGCGCCCGAGAGGGGCTTTTAACTCGCCGGAGAACCACAGGGACTTCAAAGTGGAACACACAGGGAAGAGGATATTAAAGGTTTTGCCGGCATTACTTCAAAAAACCCAAGAAAGCCTCGGACCCCCCATTTTCGATCCACTTGTCTCAAACAGTCCGGTAAAGTCGGACTAACTAATAATCACAATAATGCACATTCAAAGCTTTGATACAACTTTGCAAAACGGCACACCCAAATCATTTATCGTACGGTGAAAACCGGAGAGCGCCGAGTCAAGCCGTACGGGCCGCCGCAAGGGATGCACCTTTAACTGCTGCAACCGTGTAACTGCACTAGATGCAAGGGGGGAAGAGCTCAGGGTGTAAATTCGTTTGCATTATCTGAGCAGAACATGGGGAACGCAAACAAAGCTACAGATTTCTATTAATACATCACTCGCCGTATACATTTGTCTGGCAAAGGTCTCCTTGCTCCTAGGAACAAACTACGGCCATAAATAAAAAAAATTTAAAAAATGAAATAATTACACACACACACACACACACACACACACACTAAAATAGCCTCTGAAACCACTGCGTCCCAAAGCTATAAAAATCTCCAATAAGGGCTCGACGTCACCTCGTGCTGCTTAGCGAGAGCCGGTATGGGAAACACGAAGACGCCCTTCTGCCTGGTGCCCCACACATACCATTAAGTCACAGCAGGGCAATAGAACAGCGGACACCAACCCTGCTTATGGAAATCTGACGGCCCCAGCAGAGCTTAGGTGCCGCCATTAAGTTGACACAACTGATACTGGTGAGTACTGGAAGCGGCCACGTCGAGGCCAAGTTGGCTGTGGTATCAGGCGTGACGCAGCGTTTTCGGCATTAAAAAAAACAATGACGGAGAAACCCAAGTAACACATGACCATCCTAATGAACTCCCCGCCTCCAGCGAGTCAGACCACACGGCATTTTTCAAAACCCCAAAAAAGGGGGAATCGAAAACCTGGAAGGATATGTGAACCAACTCTCTTGCATGCGATTTGCATGGACGACAGCGT
Source organism: Brevimyrus niger (assembly GCA_015164015.2). Lineage (NCBI taxonomy): Eukaryota > Metazoa > Chordata > Actinopteri > Osteoglossiformes > Mormyridae > Brevimyrus > Brevimyrus niger. Next base: position 41,870 of record JAABNY020000127.1, read on the forward strand.
GCTGGACAGAAAGGGATGGCGGGGCGGTTCGAACGCCGTGGAGTTGAGGCCCGGCTGTTCGATCTCCCACAGAAAGCCTTGGGAGCCCCTTTGGGACGGAGCAGATTGGGGCCAGGTGACGGACACCAGGGACCCGAAGCTCAATTCGTCACAGTGGGGACAGCAGAGCCAGAGGAGCACACAACACCCCCGCCGCCCCCGCCGCCCCCGCCAATCACGACGTGACGAATGACGTCGGCTCAGCGCCCAGTGGCTCGGTCGTGGCGTGGGACACTTTGCCTCCACATGCAGTTCTGGCTGCTGATGTAATCATGTACCCCCCCCCCCCCCCCCCCCCCCCCCTCCCCCCCCCCCCCCCCCTCCCCCCCCCACCCACCAACAAACAACACTACAACCCCTTCTTTTTTCCCCCCCCC
>JAABNY020000127.1:49308-65649 GCA_015164015.2 Brevimyrus niger
ACCCGGGCGTACTCCGCCCCGACGCCTAGAAGGTCACACGCAGACACCAGATCCTTCTCCAGCGTGTGGAGTTGCTAGGGGGAAGGGGAAAGAAAAAAATCAATAAGTCACATTCAGGATTTATAACCCTGAACTTTTGGACAATCATCTACACCGACCACAACCTGCATTTCAAAGCGGTAACAAATAATTGGATGAAGGTCAAATACTGCTTAAAAGCGTATACAACCACTCCGTGTTTAATGACAGAGTTGCAGCGACCAGAGAGCAATTCCATGAAGCACGGTTTCTTCATTAGCCGGATGACTTGAGCCAAATGTCCAAGGATTGTCCAACAGGAATCACTTGCCTCTTTTCCTATTAGGTTTCAGGTTTGGCTTACATTATCCAGCTAACCGGGAAACCCTGCTTTATGGAACAGCCCCCGGGTCATTAAGCAAAATGGTCACCAAGTCAAAAATCACAGTAATGCAGGATCGAGCGCGACTCTGCTCTCGACTTTCACTTCAGCCTTCTGGACTCGAGCTTCTTTTATCCTTCCTGAAGTGGACATTTTTTATCAACATTTTGCAAATTCTACTCGAAAGATCTGGTGCACTCCAGTGTCCATTGTTGTCAGGCGCAATTTGGTTTTAAATAAGTTCATTGGTCAGAATATATATTTTTTTTAATCGCCAGATTTGACCGATAGGACATAACATACCCTGCTTCCCATCTAATGCCTTTGTTTGCGAGAGCGACCATGCACCAGACTCTAACTTGATATTATTATTTAATCAATCCACTACATTTATTCTCTCTTTATGCTGCTGTATTATTTACATACACATCACACTAGAGGTCGACCGATCGATCGGACAGAAAAAAAAAAAAAAGGTCTACTTAAGTATGTCACGGCAATCGGCCGATTAATCAAACTACACGCCTACTACGGTGAACGCTGTGCACAGCCGCATGACGGATGCGCCGCCTCGCGCATCACTCACTGTCAGTGTAGTAGTGAGATTTATCAGCATCTACAGTAGTGAAGCTGTGCAACAACCAAAGGTAAGAGCACCAAAGCAGTGGCAGCCTAATGGTTAGGGGAAGCATGCTTGAGATCGGAAGGTTGCTGGTTCGGATCCCCGGCTGCACCGCTCCACATAAATAATACGGCAGCCTGCTGCCATGTCGCATATGAGCTGAATTCAGAGGACACACTTTGTTAATTTTGTGCTGTGGTGTGTTTACATCGGTTTCCCTTTACGAATAACATCACCGCGACGCTAAAACGACCGCAATTTTAACACCAGTTGCTCTGTTACTTTTGTGAGAAACAAGAAATGCAGAAGTCATGAAATGCAGGGGTGATAAGTCATTGTTTTTCCCCTATTACTTTCAAAACGCTGTATGCCCTATTTAAAGGTGCGATTAATATTTACAGTTAAATAACTATTGTGTTTGCGTGTTAATCATGCTAAATAAAGTTCACTTCTGTTACTCATTTATTTTTCTACATAAAAAAACAGCCTAATATCACCCACTGTCCCCTCCACCCCCCAAAAAATTGGCATCAGGTACCGAAAAACCCCCATCAGTCAACCTATAACAAAAACCCTTGTGTCCAGCCCCCCCCCCGGTTTCACACTGGGCTTCATATGTTTAATGCTGTGAAATACCTCCCAGTGTTGCATTCTGTTTGTATGTGGCACCCTGATCCCAGGTAAACATTATTTCATCCCACCGTATACCAGCATATGGACGGTATGGCGATAAAGCCCATTTCACCCAACCGAAGGGCACACTTGGACGTACCGCGAGCTGGAACAGCAATCGACAGTGCCAGTAGGGCGTCTGCTGGGAGATCTGGATTGCCTTGCGCAGCAACGGCTTTGCAGAGTCCACCAAATTCTGCAAAGAGACAGAGTACCGTGGCGTTAATTAGACGTCACATTTCAACTTTCTTGTTTTAGCAGTTTCTAACACATATGACATATCTAAGGAAGTTAATGTATACGAAGAACAACTGTGCAAAATATTTAACTTTTAGGCTTAAATTTGTGTTAAATAACTCCTACCTGTTGGCAATAGAGTTCAGAGAGAAGGCTTGCAGCTTCAAATTTGACATCTTCAAACTGAGGAACCTGTTAAATCCTGTAAAGGAATCTCCTCTTTCACAGTAACGGAAATATCTAAACAACATTAAAGTGACGGGGATGTCCATGTTTAGGTCATTCAGTCAGATAAATTCACAATATAGCTGCGTGCACAAAAAAGTACATCTTCAGTTAAAATATTTGGCTCCGATTTTGCATAATGACCCGCTTCTTAAATGATAAACACAACTGGACAGACGCTAGTTTGACAAGAAAGGATACTTGTTGTGAAATGATCCACTGCGGGGAAAATAATCATAGATAAAGTATGATTAAAAACATGTACACTTAAAAACACACATATCCCTTGAAAACAAATTTAATTTTGTAACTACTTACAAAAAAAACGATGCAACAAGTTATCTGCAAGTGACGCGAGCGTTATACTTACTATGCGGCCAAATGCAGCTAAACGTGTAACTTTAAAGTATCCACGGTGGATTTTTTAATTTAAGTTTATATTGAAAATGGGTTACGGCAGGTTAAACTGGCTGACTATCAAGTTGAAAGGGAGTGTAGTACCTGGAAAGGTCGGAAAGCAGATGCACACACGTATGTATGGGTAACATAGATACTCCTGAGGGCGGCATGTCTGACCAGCGGCACTTTCTCGTAAAACTACAGCTAAGTGTCATGGAGCATCGTATGCGTGGCCTTTTCCGTCCCCCGCCTCCCTCCCGCATCCCCGGCATTTCCCAGCCTATCCCTCACCGCTTTCTCCAGATGGTTCCGGGCGAGCTCACTGTTCTTCGTGTGGTGATAAAGCACCGAGCCGAGCTGGAGGTGGGTTCGCGCCTCCACCCTTTGCGGCGGCTTGAACTGAAAGACAGCCTGGAGACAGTGCACGCATAGGCGAATCTTAGGGGGACTCGACGTGCGGAAGTGCTCTGCGAAGCCCAGCAGGGCAAGGTACCATGATTCCGGGGCCTCACCACCAGACGCCATTTTGCTGATAACAACAACAACAAGTACTGGCGCTGATCCACCCCACGTGACTTCCGTGAATTCGGCGAACGCGTGACGAGATAGCTGGTTCCAAAGGTTGCTGGGATGTGTAGGCTACATATAAATATTCGCGGAACAATGGATATGGAACTAAAGAAGGGATATATACGACTGACAAATGCAAAATTGGCGATATGAGTAGCAATGACATTTATAATGATCTGCCTTAAATTTTCTGATATAGGTCTAATTGTAGTCTTTTCTACCTACTATTTCTTTTTCACATTTGCTAAGAAATTTACACTCTTACGCTTAAAAATATATCGAAATCCTTTTTGTGAAAGTATAACGAATAACGAAGAACATATTTGAAACATTGTCAACTTAAGCTGTCAATTTATATAAACGCGTTCATGGTGGTTTTTCAGTGACAGATTCAATAGCACTATCTGTATGTCTTTGTAAGGCAAGTACCACTGCAACATTAGTTCAGTGTTTCTCAGATAGTTAATTTACAGACGTTCTATTAACCTAATATTGAACAATCACATTTTAATACAGTTGTAATATATCCAGAGGTCGATCGTTCAGGTCTTGAAGGTAAAAATCCAAAACAAGATTTTATTTAATTCAACCAGTTGAATATAAAGAGTCGCTGTCACAGAGTACTCGGTTGAAACAAAATCTTGGTCTAGATTTAACAATGTTTCAAATAGGTTCTTCGTTATTCGTTATACTTTCACAAAAAGAATTTCGATATATTTTATGTATCCTTCTGGATATAACACCTTTCGAACACATGAACAAAATCCTGATGTATCCTAGTACAAACAAGGTAATGTGCTTTTTCACTTGTGGTTAAATAATATTAATTTAATGGACATATAAAGGGGCGGTTATCACTGTGGCCTCACAAGGAAGGCATGACGACTCCTGTGATTTCGGGTTGTAATTAATTTTAAAGAAGCAGGCCTATCATTAGAGCCGTTTGAGTCAATATGAAAGACACTGAAATGACCCCAGGCATCAGTTGGGATTAATAAAAGCATTGTTTTAGTATGTAGGATGTGGGCATCATTACTATCCCACACTTTCTTTTGAGTCCAACTCAGTTTCCTTATAAAACATCTCTAACTTAGAAGTGTTACATGAATTCCAGTATATAGGCAACGTCATTGAACTGCATTGTTAAATTATTTAAATGCCACACTCTGTAAACATGACACTGTTAAATCTGCCTTGGCCTCTAAACCGCCTGTGGCCTGTACTACACAGCGGGGTTACTGGCCTATCGGGGTAACTTGTCGGATTTAAGGTACCACAGTTTAAATGGACTTCATATTCGTTCACTTACATTTTGCCCAGACCACCTTAAATCCGAGAAGTTACCCCGATAAGCCAGTAACTCCGCTTCGTAGTACTGGCCCCTGAAGTCCATTTGGTCACTTCGCAAACGTGCTCACAAGGCCGGCTCCCAGTGCCTGATGGGAACTCACCTCTTGCTTGCTTGGTACTGCTGCACCTGACCTTCCTCATTATCTCCTGGGACCCGATTGTCATTCACGGAGGTCACAGTCAACAGAATCCGCGCATATTTCATGGGCACATCTTATGGGGGGGTTTTAAAGGCCGGGCCTCCCTTTCTCACTGCACGCGCTGGAGTAGAAGCGCTTTGACTCGGCCAGAAACGGCTTATCTCGCCCGCCAGCTGCTGGTAGGATGGCGAATCCTTGCCGGCCTTCATCTGCCAGTGACCGTGGCAGTGACCAGTGCCAGTGGCGGCCTTTTCTGGCATGGAGTGAGACCGAACACTTAAAGTGATGCAATGCCATCTCTTTTTGATGGGATATCGATAATGCAATGAATATCTTACGCTGCGTTGGATGCAGTCCCTTCTCCGATCCTCCCAAGCTCTTTCTCACAGTGACCATGTTCATTCCTGGCTGCCTCTGCCTCTCTTGCTCTGCAGTTTGAATGAATGAAATTGAACCACTGGAGTGTTGCTGTTAATCAACTGGCCCAGGACACTAGAGAAAGGAACTTAACCTCAGCTTAATATGAAGGGAATCGAACAGAACTGGATAGACATCAGATGGTGAAAATGTACTGTCCTTGGTAGATGATTCTTGATATATTCACTCGTGATGCACTGTGGCTCAGTGGGCAGGACTGCCACCCCTGTCACCTTTGATGTGTGGGTGTAGAGTTTGCATGTTTTCCTCATGTTGTGTGTATTTGCATGTTCTGCCCATGTTGATTGTGGTTGCATGCTCTCCCCGTGCTGCATGTGTTTGCATGCTCTCCCTGTGCTGCATGTGTTTGCATGCTTTCCCCATGCTGCATGTTTGCATGTTCCCCCCCATGTTGCATGTGTTTGCATGCTCTCCCCATGTTGCATGTTTGCATGTTCTCCCCGTGTTGCATGTTTCCATGCTCTCCCTGTGTTGCATGTGTGTGCATGTTCCCCCCTGTGTTGCATGTGTTTGCATGCTCTCCCCATGCTGCATGTGTTTGCATGCTCTCCCCGTGCTGCATATGTTTGCATGCTTTCCCCATGTTGCATCGGTTTCTTGCTGGTTATTAGGTTTCCTCCTGCATTCCAAGAATATGCAGTTTGGCTAATTGGTGCATCTAAATTGCCTTTAGTGTGTGAGAGTATGCAGGAACAGGCAGTGCTTATGATGCATGTATTTAAAATATCTGTTTCAAATACACAATAGGAATTTGTCATTTGTATTTCAAAAGGTTAGTGAAAATGACTTGATATTTTGTATCAAAATACTTTAGTGCTTTGTATTTTTGTCATTTAAAAATACTGTAAAATACTGCATGACAATGTATGCAAATGCAAAATCAAAATAATGCCCGGAGCCTCTGAATGTTGCTTACTCAGACAAGGAGGTATTTTCTCAGACAAGGAAGTATTTTATCAAGCAGGTAAGTCTTTCAATTCAATTCAATTGAAAAATCTCTTCTCTTCATATCATATGGATCACGTCCAACATATAGGATATGAATTCCTGTTTAGATTTTTTTCTTGCGATACCATCTAAACTAGCTTAATGCAGGCTTTCCTCCATCTTGTTTGCCTTTCACTCCCTGCCTTCCTGCCTCATCGGAACTGCATAATAGGTGCTATCAGGGGTCTGATATTGAATGACTTGTTTGTCATTGAGTCAGAGTTGCTGATGAAGTAGGTCCTTCATTACCAAGCACCAAGTAGCTAAATCATTATATAATTATGTGTCATTAACAAACTGTTAGTTAAACACTAACTGTTGGGTATGCTTTTATAACTAGCCTTGATCTGGGTGATAACAGGGAATTGTGATGGTCTGGGATGTAACAGGCAGGTTGAAATATTTGACCTGTTAACTGTATGCATGTGGGACTTATGGCACCCCTCGTTAGGCAGACAACAGCTTTGCTCTCAAACATTGTCCACTTAATCAGCTGGGTGTAACGGTGAAGGGACGGATTAAATATATCAATGGACAGAAATCCGCAAAATGACTTCATGCTTCCTTGGAAAAGGTTTTTTAAAATACAAAAAAATACAAAACACACGTAAAATACAAAAATACAGTAGTTTGTTTTGATACTTGCAATATTTGCTATACGATGGACCTTTGACTTACGAACTCAATTCATTCGCGAGGGCTGGTCATAACTCAAGTTGGTCGTAAGTGAACACTTTTTTTCCCATAAGAAATAATGGAAATACCCATAATGCATTTCAAACCTCCGAAAGTACCCCTTACCTAACCTTCACATAATAAAAAGGGTTGTATAATGTGTGTTATTTAGCAAAAACACCAATACTTTTCCTATTGTACTCACCAAAAAGTTATAAAATGTGCCTAGCCTAGCCTACCAGAAAGAATACATTCATACTGCACTCAATACTCAAGTTGACAGCTTCAGCTTGCAGGAAGGGAGGAGGGGAAGGATGAAATGGAAGGTAAAATTTTGTAGATTGTCGAGACAGCCCAGATAGCATCATGTTATTGTTTTCACGTTGAATTATAGTTAAATGCGTTGAATTACCGTCAGTGTTAAATTATCAACGTTGGAAGTGAACTGATTTTTTAAATCAGATTTTCAATATTGAAAAATTGATGGTGGCAAAACCTTGATTCAATGTTGATATAAAGTGAAAGACAACGTTGTTTAACATTTTTTTGGTCTGATTTCAACATATGTGTGCTACCTAGGGGTTGAATTTCGACATGCTGTACATATTAAAGTCGGTCACACGAACGCCACTCTCATTTTTCTACACAATTTCCTTCTTCTTTTCGATTGTGATTTTTTCCTTTACCGTCTCTTCCTTCTTTAGCTTCTTTTCTAGCTTTTTTGGGGGCATTTTGATAGGAATTAGCGAAATGAATTATATAAGGCACTACACTGTCCGAAATGACGTCCACAAACAGGCGTATCTGGGCTCAGCCTGCCGCTTACGAACGCCTCTCGGGCATCTCGGCTCTTTGTTTACAAACACACAATAGGATACACGTTTTGGCCTCGACCGGCATTCGAGTCATAACTCTAGACTGGTCTTAAATCAAAACAAAAATTTAAGTCGTATCTTAAGTTGTTCGTATGTCAGTCCGGTAACTCGAGACTCCACTGTATTTGGATATTTTATTTTGATATACTTACAATTAGGCAATTATGAGTCGCATTTTAAAATACATCTGCACGTATCTTCGGCTATTCCTAAGTGTATGCATACGTGTCCTGCGATAGGCAGCGCCTGGAGGGTGGGTGGGCTTAAAGTCTTCCCAAACTTATTTTCTCTCTTTCTCTTTTCAGCTTGTTGAATGACCTCACCATTTGTTATTCTACCTCCCTGGAAAGCTGAGGACCTAAAGCAAATGACCCAAGAGTCTAGTCGTTACTGCTTGTGTGGTTTTGCCAGCCAGTCCACCATGTACCAGACAGACATGATATTGTCGTGCAGGATGACTGTGTGTGGCACGAAGACGCGAGAGAGTTTGAGAACTGGGTCGAGGGTTCCCTTTCTGACAGCGGCTGATTTTTGTCTTTTCTTTAGCGGTTCTATGCAAGACGTGGGATGCTGGACACTCTCCTGGTTGACCAGGAGAGGGCATAGATGAGGCAATTATCTCAACAAAGCGGTGAAATGGGCAGTGAAATGAAATTGGGATTTGCGGGCCAATCTTTTGTAGCCACAGACAAAATATGTTATTCAGTTGTATTTGAAAATCTGGGGTTCCTCTTTGTTCTATGTATATTTTAAAGAACTGAAATGAATTTATATTGCATGTGGGTTTTTAACAGCTATTCTGGTTTCTTGCCACAGGCAAAAGTCCTGCAATCAGGCTTGTCTGTGTCCATAAATTGTCCGTAGTGTTTGACCGTGTCGGTGCATGAGGTTTGCGATGCGATGGTATCCCATTCACGATGTACCCCTCCCTTGTGCCTTATGCTGTCTGGGATAGACTCCAGCCTGCCCCCCCACGACCCCAGCCAGGATAAGGGAATAGAAATGTCATGTCACATCCTTGCACTTTAAAAAGTTTGTACTGCACAACTGAGTTTTGTGCTGTAAATTCCTAATTTATTTAGAAATCTATTTTAGTCATTTGAATGCTGAAAGCACACAGCAGTATTTTTATCTACGCAGTTTCGTTTGATCCAAAAAAATGAAGAGAAGCGGTGAGGGACAATTTGGGTAAAAGAATGAAAAAGCAAATGCTCACCCTGTTTAGACAAGCGAGGAGAAACGCAAGAAGGAGGCTAAAAGTCAAAGAACCAAGAACACGTTCAACCTCTATGTTACTTTGCTGCCCACCCATGTCTCTTTCCTGCCTGCCTATGTCTCTATCCTACCTGCCTATGTCTCTGTTCTGCCTGCCTATGTCGCTGTCCTGCCTGCCTATGTGTCTATCCTGGCCGCCATATGTCTCTATCCTGCCTGCCTATGTCTCTGTCCCACTTGCCTATGTCTTTATCCTGCCTGCCTATGACTATCCTGCCTGCCTATGTCTCTATCCTGGCCGCCTATGTCTCTATCCTGGCCGCCTATGTCTTTATCCTGCCTGCCTATGTCTCTATCCTGGCTGCCTATGTCCCTGTTCTGGCCCCCTATGTTTCTATCCTGCCTGCCTATGTCTCTGTCTCACTTGCCTATGTCTTTATCCTGCCTGCCTATGACTATTCTGCCGGCCTATGTCCCTGTTCTGGCCCCCTATGTTTCTATCCTGCCTGCCTATGTCTCTGTCCAACTTGCCTATGTCTTTATCCTACTAGCCTATGTCTCTGTCCTGCCTACCTATGTCTCTATCCCACTTGCCTGACTTTATTCTGCCTGCCTATGTCTCTATCCTGCCTGCCTATATCTCTATCCTACTTGCCTGACTTTATTCTGCCTGCCTATGTCTCTATCCTGCCTGCCTATGTCTCTTTCCTGAGAGGCAAATAGCTCAGAATGAAACACTGAAGCTGTCCTGAAGGCAAAAGTTGGCCATACTCCTTATGTGGTCTTTGAAATTTGTATATTTGTAAGTGTTTTTTTGTTTTGTCTCTACTGTTTTTTTATCGTTCATTGACGCCATTTAGGCAGGAAAACTGTTCCCACTAGATGGCAGTATTGCAAAGCACAAGTCAGGATGAGGACTGTGAGTTAATGCCTCAGGATGTCAGGACGCGTTATGTCTGTTGTGCTGCGCCTCAAACGGTTAGACATACAGTAGCGGCCAAAATTCCAGTTTTTAGAGATTGCAGGACTTCATTCCAGTTACTACAGTTGCTTATTTAATCATCCAATGTATGATATTTTTAAACATCCTTTGCTTTTGAACATTACCGCAGATATTCGTGTAGTAAATTTTAAACCGAAGGTCCATGAATGCTAGATGTTTCCCCAGTTCTGGCCACTAGCGTAGTATAAAGCCAAACAAATGCAGAACCACTTTTTATTCATGAAGAAAATATAAAATAACGTTATTATTTTAAATGCTATATTTAATAACTTAACAATGATAACATTTCCATCCATCATTTATCCAGTACAGTTTGCATGTGAGTTTGTGTTACAACTGTTCAGTAATAATAATAATAATAATAATAATAATAATAATAATAATAATAATAATAATAACAATTGGTTCAATGAAGTTTAGAAAATCATATTCATGTCTCCCCAGAAACACTAAGCTAGACCTTCAACTCTACTAAAACAATGTTTTCTATTCATCTCACATTTTGCTTTTTTGCTGGGGGAAAAAATATATGTTTTTTTTTTCACTTTGGTCCTGATAATACTATTTCGGGAGGAGGGGGGGGGGCACATCTGAATATTTTTTTCCCCAGCACTTCTGTCTGCTGAAGTTGATCTGGACAATGTAAAGATCTGCCATGTATTGTGTCACCCAGCTTCACTACAGAACCCAGGTAGCAGCACAGACCCTGTCGATTCCCTGCAGTAATATAAGACATCGATGCAGTTTCCCAGAATCCCTCCATAGGATGGTTTTAGTCCAGGGGATGTGAGAGTTGTGTGCGAATACATCAACGATTCGGTGAAACTGCAACAACAGGCCATTGCACACTTGCTGCTGCACTGTCACCTTATCAAACGTGTCAGGCTTTGTTTTGCCCAAGTCGTAGTCTGGGGTGATCTGTGGTTTCTGCTACAGTGTCATCTTTGCGCTCCGTGTTCATAACAAGGACTCTCTTGTTATCCTGGGCCAATGGAACATGACAGTTGTGGTGTCACATGCAGGCAGCATCTTGTGAGGGATTTGCCGACCTGGGGAGCGTCTTCGGTGGGTCATTAGGTAGCCGTGCCTTATTTCCTTCCTGGCGGTTCCCAGTGCAGTCAAGGCTCCTCGTTTGTGGCCCGACTCGAGTTGCGGCTCATGTTGGTGGGATGCGGCGGTTCCGTCGCATGTCGAGTCGCGACCTCGCAGGCCTTTGAGGTCCCGCGCAGCAGCACCCGCGCCCTTGGCCGCCACTCACGCCGCATGCTGGCCAAAGTTTGACGCCAGGAAATTCCTGAGGCTCGTTTGGCATCGTCTGCCTGAAGGAGAACCGCCACCGCTCACGGCGACGGGATGAACTCTTTGGACCATCAGGAGCAAGATCTCCACTAACGTTCTCTGTACACGTCTGGCTGCAGCCGGCAGGCCTCTCTCACATCACGCTGGTATGGTGCCACGTACGCGAATCATCCTAGATATGATAGGATATGATACCAGGCAGAGCACAACAGCTGATTTGCCCTTCTGGCCTGTGCTGTCCTTTGCTTTCACTTTCCGTCTCTTCTTCCAACTAAACCCAATCTACAGTGAGGGGGGAAAAAAATGAGACCACTCTATATTTTAAACAAATCTGCATTTTTAAATCCTGACTCAACTTATACGACAGTTTCTGATGAAACATACGATGATATCGAGTGACCTTACAAAGGAACGGGAAACATTAGGTGCAGGTGTGAAGTGCACTGCTAGGATAGTTTGAATCAGGCTCCTAGAAGCAGGACTGAAGTCCCATAAGGCAAGGAAGAGGCCCTTCATTGATGAGAAACAGGGAAGAATCACACACACACACACACACAACAAAACACACATAATTCACAGACACAAGTCTATATTAATGACACAAAAAAATTGTGCTGTGGTTCCTTCATTTTTTCCACTGCTCTATGTTTGCATACCGATCATTACAGTAATGGGGCACCATCTCTCCACCTCCCATTCCGCTCCAAGTTTGCCGTTTTCTCTGTTTCTTAAGGTTTAAAGAGTTCAGGTGCTGCTCGTCTCCCGTGGATTTCAGCAGATGGAAATGCTACTGGCCATGATGCCGCTCTAATTACTAGGGGTGTAACACTGCAATAATGATATTTCGCGACTTAGACAGATGACGACAGACATTGTAGGGGTGTAACGGTGCATGGTGGCACAAAATCGTTTATTGATGTTAACGCAAGAGGGCGTAATCGGCATAATCTCAGTTTTGCTTCGAGATTTTATTTCTGCATTTCGCCTCTGGAATAGGCTCCTGTCCCCCCACAACCCTGGATACGACAAGCGGATGGATGGATGGATGGATGGATGGATGGATGGCTCTATAGTTTGCAGCTTGAGAAAAAAAACTGAAAGAAAATAAAGGAATGGTTTAAAAACATTTTTTGTACATTTACATGGCTAGAAATGAACAAAAAGAAGCAAGACTTTACTTTGTTCCCGGACTTATTTTGTTGAATATATTGTTAGTATATCGGTCCATGAGTACTGAATGGTCTATTGAACCAAATTGTGAGTAGTCTATTGTTACACCTATGTACATAAATTATGGAGAGTTGAGGAGGGTTGTAATCCCCCCCCCAATAATCAAAACCAGCCAATACCACCCAAACCCCCCAATGCTCAACCCAAAGCTACGCCCTTGGTTGTACCCCTGCTAATTATTTTGGAAACAGGCAACCTGCCCTGACCCCTTCCTGGTGAGGGATCCTAGATTCCCCGTTTCTGGATTTCAAAATCTCCGAACTCATGGTCGTTCTGTCTCGGCTTTATTCGATGAAGGCAGGGTCACTACAGATTTCACCATCGGAGGATAGGAAGCGGGCAGAACCGTCAGGATCGTCTCTGAGACCCCGGGCCCTGGAATAACTTCATCGGCTGTCACACTCGTGGAGCACGTGACCCGCGTGACTGTCAGCCATTCGCTGATGCAGCACATTCATTGGAAGCTCTGGAAAGCTTTTTATATTTTAGATATTTATAGAAGTGGAACTGGAGATGTTCAAAACAGGAATAAATTCAATAACAACGCAGATGGATAAGTGACAGATATATATGTCGGAACTTTAGAAATGTATTCACACGTTTTACCACATCATCTCTATACACATCCAGAATACAGCAGGACGTACTTAAGACGCTCCTGGGACCCAAGGAAATTGTAGGTTATTTGTCTTTGGAGGAAATAAGACATCCTACAATTTAGATTTTTTCAAATTTATTTTTATTTATAATTTCACACCATGTCCTCTTTAGTGTACAACAGGAATAAATATATTTCTTTACATCAGAGAAAAGATAGATACAAAAACAAAATGTCCACTACAATGGACATAAATGAATGGGTGGGGTCTCAGGAGGATATGAGTTCATACTTTGAAATAAAAGGGAAAAGCGCTTAAATCTCTTTGAAACAAAGAGATTAATCAGAAAGGATTTCAATGTAAAACGAGTACGGAGGCCTAACTCAAATCTGTCAATGGTCACGGGTAAAACCTAATGCTCAAAACTGCATGTCTTAGTCTGCATATCCGGCTGACACCTAACAGAGCAGAGGAGATGGGATTCAGAGCAGAACCCGAGCAGAGATCCGTACACCCTTCCCCTCCAGATAATGCAGATCAGTCCGCCCTGCTGAGGTTGTCCTGAACGTGACCTTGATGACTGATACCTCTTGGTCTTGTTATATAGACAGCATCGTACTCAATGTACTTATCCTATGTACAAGTACTGGGTACTTAAAGCAAAAATTATATTATAATTGGACACAGTTTTATTTAATTCAATTTTATTAATGATATTTAATTTTAAACTGTTCAAAAATATTGACATATTAAATAGTATTAGGCTACGCATTATCTATTGATGCACATTACCAAAGTGTTCCAGTGGACTATAGATCAACATTTTTTTTAATTCGGCAATCAAAAGCCATTTCGGACTAAGCCATTTTAATTATAATTGATCTGACTATTTCGAACTTATACCGTTATGGAAACACTTTCAATTCGTATATCATCTCACATTGTATTGCGAAATCTGTTGCTGTCTTCCACACTTTATCTTCTACCGTTTCAGGATGAATTTTCGGTGTATCAGCCCATAGACCATCCTCTAGGGGGCAGTAAGGGGTAGGCACTGTAACGCAAAATCTGCCGCGTTTCTGCCATTTCCCGCACTCAGAAGCAAAGGGAGCCGCTTGCAGATTAGCTTTTCACTTTGTCACTGTTGCGGGAAGGCAGCAGTAAACCGCTAATAATGGGAAGCGAGCGACTCCATGACTAACTGATCTTATTACCTATTGTAATTAGCTAACAAGAGCATCATTAGTTGCTTATGGTGACTCGAACAGGAAATCTCATTAGCGCACTGCTGTGAAAGTTGGGTGTTTATTTGAATTTTTTTCCGAGAAGCATTTATCATCGATAATACAGATGTATCTGTCTATCGGCTGCGGCTGCGGCTCTCTTCCTCGTCTAAAGGCCCGGCGGCCGTTCCTCGACTTGCAATTAAAAACACGACAAAGGAAAGTTACGGAGTCACCGCCCCCCAGTGTTCTCTGTCTAATGAGACACAGCAGTAAATGTGGTTCCGGATGCCCCTGTTTGGCCGTCCAGGAAGGGGGGGGGGGGGGGATACCCCGGTGTCTCCCTCGGCCTGCCCTTGAACTTGACCGCTACGCCTTCAAAGGCGCATCTACTGTTGTCACGACACGCCGAAGACAAGACGCCTGGGCATCCCGGATAAACAAAAGAGGGACGAGGAATGGGAAGTGCCGAGAAATGCGAGGACTACCCTCGATGGGGGGAGGGGGGGGGACGGTGGAGCCTCCGGCAAGGCATCGTTGCCATAGGTACCTGGACTTGTGCCAGGAGAGGAAAACCTCATTTGCATATATTTAAATTGAGTACGGAAACAGAAAACGATCGTTTTTTTTTAGGTATGCGTCTTATTCCATCCATCACTAAACGCAAGGAAAACGTTAAGAGGGTGGAGGGGAGGAGTCTGACTCCTTATTTGTGTTAGCCTGCGTGAACGGGCTTTGTTGAACTCTTCTCCCGGATTCATCTTTTGGGCCACGGCCGTTAACGAAGCATTCACTAGGCTTCTGTTCGTTAGCCCTCATCTGAGTGGAACGTCCGTCAGGCGCCGCGGCGCTCGCCATCCGGGCCCAGCTACGATGCTGGTGTCGACCAGCAAAGAGCCAGCAGCCGGGTGGCACGCCCCAGGTCCTAAAGCCGGAATGTTCGAGAAGCGGGTGGCCATGTTGTGCGGATGGCCTTCCCCGGCAAAGATTCCGGATCCTCCCGGCCGCCAGTCTCATGGCGGTCCACCTTGTGCCGCCTTTAACGCACCTCCTATGGTTTTACTCCGGAAAACCAGACATAATTCTAACAATGAGCTGTTGTGTGTATAATTACTCGTCAATCTTGACAATAGGATGCACATTATTAATTCCTGTCTTTTCCAAAACAATGCACTTAATATTTTTCATGACAAGGAAAGATAGACAACAGTCCTCATGAGGAAAGAGGCTCACATCCATAATCACAGTAAATTCTGTACAGCCAAAAAAAAAAAATCCCACTGAAATCCCTTTAATTCGCAAAGCTGAGATTTGCATTAGATACAGTTTGAGCCCCCTGCCCCCCCACTCCCTCCACCCCTCCATCCTTGCTCGTTTCACAGATCCGGCGTTTCGCCTCTTATGGACCGTCAACACCGTGAAGGCGTGGAGGTCAGCGCATTACTGCGGGGCTCCAATTAGACGGAGTGCTCGGAACCGCGCTCCGACGCAGCCCCCACGCCGGCTCCCCATGTGCAGCCGACGTCTCCCGGCACCCTTTCCGGCAAACGCTTATAACCCCATTTCTGAAACTGTGCCAGCATGTTTTTTTTAGCTTTCTTAGTAAATCGAGGTCAAATATACATGTTTAAAAAATGCACTGATTAAACGACTTTCAAAAAAATGGGCATCCACCTTCCAACATCTTATCTAGTACAGGGGTATGAGGGGCTTGGAGCCTATAGCAGGTGGCGCAGGGCATGAGGCGGGGGAACAGTCCAGACGAGATGCCAGTCCATCGTGGGGCATGACGCAGGGGAAGAGCCCGGGCCATCAAAGGGTACACGCACTCACTCACACAAACACACGCTGGGTGACTCAGAGATACCAGATAGTCCTTGGACTAGGAAACAGGAGCATCGACAACATCTAGAACAACAGTAGAACATCTACAAACACACAGAATGGGGCCAGGATGTGAACTGTTAACCCAGGGTATTATGAATCAGTCACATGTATCAGACCTAAAAGGGAAAGGCTCTATGCTTAGATTACCTTCATGTTTGTGACATATTTGAAACATTTTTTCTACAATGGAGCTGGAATCCTGTCCAAGATGTTCACCTTGGATGGATAGATAGATAGATAGATAGATAGATAGATAGATAGATAGATAGATAGATAGATAGATAGATAGATAGAT
>JAABNY020000127.1:90727-108038 GCA_015164015.2 Brevimyrus niger
GCTTCTGGGCCGTGGGACGTAAACCCAAAGGGGATTGACTTTCTTTTAAATTATGAAGCTGTTGGTTGCCCCCCCCTGGCTGGAAAGGAAGCTGCGTTTTGGGCCCCCCCCCCCCCCCCCCCACCCCCGGAAGGCTGGGAGAGGCAGCCACCCGATCCCTGGGGGTGGTTCGCATAGCTCGCGAGGTTGCTATCGCCTTGCCGGTGTCGGTGACAGGAGCGTCCCTTATCTGGAGACCTTCCCCGAGGAACATGGAGGAGCGGGCGGCCTCCGGCGCGGACGAGGCCCTTCCGGGCCGCCTGCTTGCGACGGATTCCGTGAGCCTCGCCGATGTCGCGGCCTAGATAAGGCAGCAATAATTACACGACTCGTGCCGTAGCTCTGAAAGTCGCGGAGGTGAGTTCCGCAAATCGGCTCGGCTTGCAAGTGAATGAAGAAACACTTATTTATGATAAATATGTGGCCCGCAGCTGATTCCTGGTGTGCACCGGAATTTATAATTCTAATTAAGAAACGCTTCCTTTGAACATTAAATCGGCAATAGTTCCAGGCCCTTCAGGAAAATATGTATTTTTCATCATGCAATAATGATGGTCATTTTTCCGCCTTATTTTCCTTTGCCTGGGCCAAAGGAGTAATAAGACGGGGCGCGCGCTCACTTCGGAGTGACAGACGTCATTTTGTCTTGCCAGAGACGGTGTGGTCTTAGAGGGAGGCCTGACATTTGTAAAAGTCACCTTGTCTGAGTGCTGGTGATCGCTGCTGCCACTCACGCCCATGTGGAGGCTGAGACGGAGTGGTTTGTCCCCAGAGGAATAACACACCGCAGGGCATTCAATAATTCATCCGTCTGATGTCGCCTGTGCATGTATTTAATAACAATTGCAAATCTGATACACACGCTCGCTTAGGGCGTGCGCCACCCAAAGACAGCGGAGGGCTGAAACGCAGAGTCAAGTTGCCTCTTGGTTTTTATGTAATTTGTATTTCTTTAACAGTCTCGTTTAAGCGATAATCGATGCCTTTATCCTCCTGGTGTCCAGCGTAGTCCACTGCTCAGGGGCGTCTCCTCCTGTGTGGTTTCACGGCCCGTAAAGGTTAATACGGACATTGTCCAGAAACCGTGAAAATCGGAGGCGGCTCATGTGAGGATTCAGCAGGAGGGAAAAAAAACAAGCTGGAAATGTTACAGCAGGACGCTGCGGAATAAAAGGGGACATGGAGACTTTTGGGTCAAGAATGCAGAGTCAACATTATGTATGTGCGTGTGTCTGTGCCTGAGTGCATGTTTTTATTTGTCTACCTTTGACACTTACTCCTGGCCTGCTCTCCCTCGCAGCCCCTCTGCAAGCTTCAGGGTGCCTTCATTTGTAGCAGATACCTTGGCCATCTGGCTGGCAGGGGGGGGCACTGATTAGGAGGATCGACAGACCAACAGGGTGTGGACGCGCTGGAGAAAAGATTTCAGGATGTGGGGTGCAGATATACAGGTATAAAAACTAAGGTTAGACAATTCTAGGGATTTTCCCATAAATTTCCATGCTATTTCCCTTGCAAAGTTGGAATATCCCCAAAATTTCCCAGCTTAACTTCCCATCAAATGGAAAGTTTCTGGAAACTTTCCACCCCTTTGCAGCCCTAATAAAGACCAGGCATGTGCAGGGGGTAGGGGGCAAGTGATACAGGGGCACCTGTCCTTTTTGCACAAGGGATTGAAAATGCCCTCTTTTTGATAGGGTGACTCCCCTCCCCCCACGCAAAATGTACCTCCCAGTCCCCTCACTGTCCCCCCCACTGGTGCAGCAGATCCCAACAACTGCACATTTCCAGTCACCAAGAATAAGATCAATTTTATGGTTAATCACCAGCCTCTCTGAAAGTCTCTGCACGGCCCCAATAAAGACAATATCTAGGCACTACAGAGCTAAGCAGCAGAGTTAAAGCAGAAGTGTGGCTGTTTCTTTATTTGAATCAGTTCCGGTTCCCTGTAAATCTTTGTATGGGACCATCTAATTTATAGCGTTGTTTTACGGCACATCCGTAGAATTTTGTGGGGCAAAAACAGTGTAATAGCGGCGCTCTAAATTTCCAGCTCTCTACTTTTATTGGAGCCCCGTAAGAGAGGGTGGTGTGTAATCGCCGCCATTAAGAGAGATCAATTAAGAGAAGAGAAGTGCTTAGAACGCGGGTGAAACACAATCGTTACGGAGGTACTGACTGTCGGTGTGGCCAAGCATGTGGTCATATTTCTTCTTCCCACACCAACACCCTGGGCACTCAGCATTAGTACAGGCGACAGGGGAGTCTAACGTCTGTTCGGCTTATAAGAGAGCAAGTGCTCCATGTCAGTGTTGCCCAGTCCTGTCCTCGGGGACCTGCGGCCGGTCCATGTTTATGCTCCCACCAATGTCTCTGCCACAGTTCAGATTTCTGCTCCTTCTCGGCTCCGTGCGACTCCTCAAAGACGCTTGTCTCCTTACCCTTACTTCGGTCTCATCCTCTCAGTCCGAATCTCACACCAGATTGGCCCTTCACGGCTCCATTTGGTCCGATACCTGGAAGGTTTCGGAAAACGTTTCACGGAAGGAGGGTGTTTGCTTTCCTTATACTGTGTCATACATTTGGAGGCTGTTTTTAGTCTACGGAACAGTTCAGCAGAATGTCGAAGATGATAGCTGAATATATTTACTGAAGTTATTCTTAGGAGGAAGATGAATGTCTTTGATCATTGTCTCCATTTATACGGGTAAGAGATGAAAGGGTACTTTAAAATGGACAAAGGTGCTTAATATAGCAGGAAAAACAAAAACTTTTTTTGTTTATCAGATGCTTTTATTCAAAGTGATGTACATGAGACATCGTCCAATATGGGGCACAACCTCACAACCCTGCGATTAAGGGTTTCATGCTTCCCAAACGGAGCTAACTGGCCAAGTAATATTATCTTGGCTAAGAACACCTGGGCTTCCCCTGGACCCCCAATGCCTACCCAAATAATACTGGTTACACTCTATGTGTGGCTGCTAAAGTCAGATTTCAGGAATTCTTTCAGATGCTGGGCCAGTGTTTTGTGTGAAAAATCCATCTGTCTAAATGTTTGAGCCTATTTTTTTCTGTGAGTCACCTATAAGTAAGAGTCAGAGGCATTTTGATCAAGTGAGAAAACAGCACAATCGTCAGCATGGGCCCATCGGAGAGGCCCATTGTGGGATGTAATTGTGCGCGAGGAGGAGAATGAGAATTCGCGAGGCTTCCTGACTGCTGAGCACAGTCATTTATCTAAGTTTGGGGCACCCCGTGTTTTTCGAGAAATTAGGTTTTCCGCTGTCCTCGCATGAACACCTGGGTCGTCCAGTGACCTTCTGGAAGTGCGATGTTTGTGGGCACATGACTCGGTGAAATCGCTGACTTCTTGCGACTTGACAATTATTATTATTTATTTATTTTTTTTAACGAAATGCTGTAAGTGCCTGTTTTGATTAAGGGGATATGCACGGTCTGCAGAAATATGGACGCTTAAATGTACTTTTTAGCTGAGTAGGGAGGCTGCATGAGGGGTAAACAATTACAGTCATATAATGAAATAAGTTGTAATCAAGTATGTTACCTTAACAACGTGGGACTCAATATGGCAGTATATTCGCAAAGCAAGATGCTTTTTTTCTCTACGGACATATAATAAGTCGGATAGCAGAGTCGGCAAGTATCCCTGGAGCAATTGGAGTTTGAGGGCATTGCTCAAGGGCCCAGCAGTGAAATCACTCTGCCGACCATGGGATTTGAACCAACAACATTCCGATCCGAAGCACAGTGTAATCGGTAATTATTCAGTTACTATTGTTATGATCTAAACATTCATCACGTGCAGCTTTGCTAAGCTCATTACATACCTAGATAATGTGGTGCATATTTCATCCTTAGTTGTTAAATATTTGGTAATAAAAACGCACCATATTGCCCCATCACCAGCAGTGGTGCCGACCTGTTTAACAGTAACAGAACACTCCCAACCCGGGGTTACACCGAACGCACACCACCTTTGCTTGGTCGCACTCCCTGCTCGATTGCACGTGACCCTCACACATTCCCGTGCTGCCGCCGAACGGCTCACGGGGGCCTCGCCGGGTCGCTGGGTCGGCGAGCGGCATGGCTGGCCCCGTGCCAGGCTCCTCCTCTGCGACGACCCCCCAGTGCCCCCACGGAGGGAGGCGGCTGCGATGCACAAGCGTCAGGGGCGTGAAGCGGAATCTCGCCCCCTTTTGGGCAAAACCGAACTGGGATCCCGTTAGATCAACCATTAGAGGGATCCTAAAGCGACCATGTGAACACAAACACATTTTAAGTTGAGCGTGTATCTGTGCACACACTTTTATATACTCCCTGACATAAATCTGAACGTCTGTGAGTAAATAAAACTTTTAGAATGAAAGCCCACTACCTAATAGAGTAACCAGTGAATATTTGATCTTCCTTGATGATGGTGACCTGCTAAATATTGACCTTATGCTCATTAATGCTAGGTGTGGGCCCCGTTGACATGAAATGTAATACCTATTTTCTTCTTCTCCTTCTCCCTCTCTTACACTTTTATGGGTATTGAAATGTTGCCGAGATTAGTCAATTTCTCTGTTCCACGATTTTGCATTCGGAACAAAATGCAATTTCATCCGAACCAAATGCGGCACCAGGAATAAAAGTTTTCTCCGCAGCCTAATGCAGCCTATACCAGGGATCCGCAACTGACAAATTATATAGTGAACCCCCCCCCTCCCCCCCCCGCCTTCACTGCTTAGATAATTCTGTTGTGGCCCTTGGCTTTGTCTTGCTGATGGGATTTGTCTGTCGGGGAAAAATAATGTAGCAGCCCTGGTGCCTGGTGTACACATACTGTACAATGCAAGTGCAGTATAGCGTACGTAGTATGTACTGTATGATGAGGATATAGAATATATTCACATGCACATGCAGTGTCTGTAATGTATGGTATCATAGAGGGTATAAAATATACTGTATAGTAGTGTATACTATATACTGCATAGTAATGTATAGTGTATACTATATAGTAGTGTAAAGTACATGTATATACTGCATAGTAGTGTATAGTATATACTGTATGACACAAAACGTCCTTAACTATCCTTCTAAACCGTTAGATGGTAAAACATTTCCGTGTTCATATTTCCACATTTTTGCGGGACTGAGCAGTGCTCAGTAGGCAAACCGGAACCCGTGTACAAGAACAAAAACCCTTACAGCCATCAGATGAAAGCTGACAAACTTTTAACTTGTTAGGCAGCTATTTTTAAAATGCTGAGTTCAGTGATTCGGTGAAATGGAGCCTTTTAGCCACCAGGACATGTTTTTATTCTGGTTTTGAGATTCATCCATTCATCTCTTTTTCTGATGTTTAGATAAAAGTGATGGTTCAGGTGAGTAAAAATAAAACTGTTTGGTGCCACATTACCGTTACTCCTCTAATCATTTTAAGTATTGTCAGTATGATTGTACTTCTGCATGTCCATTTCCGATTAATGCTTGCTTCCTCTTGGTTCCTATTTTTATTGTTTTTTTATATTTTAAAATAAACCTGGATTTGGGCAGGAACTGAAACACCCTGAACAACAAGGAGCTCCAATCAAGAACTTCCAACCAAAGACAAGATCATCTATCTATCCATCTTCAAATTGCTGTCAGTGCAGGGTCGCAATGACCATGAAGTGTACTCCAGAAAATTTCAGATAAAAGTCAAAAGACACAGGGTACAAGTTGGGGGATACCCTGGAAAGGATACCAGTCCATCTCAGAGCACAAGGCGGGGGATACCCTGGATGGGATACCAGTCCATCTCAGGACGGAAGGTGGGGGATACCCTGGATGGGATACCAGTCCATCTCAGGGCAGAAGGTGGGGGATACCCTGGATGGGATACCAGTCCATCTCAGAGCAGAAGGCGGGGGATACCCTGGATGGGATACCAGTCCATCTCAGGGCAGAAGGCGGGGGATACCCTGGATGGGATACCAGTCCATCTCAGGTCACACTATGAACAGTTTAGAGTCACAAAGCCAGCTGCCTGCATGTTTTTGGACAGCAGGATGAGCTCAGAGCACCCAGAGGAAAGCACCGGTATGTACAAACATCACACTTACATCAGGGGAAAGATTTAATTTGTATTCTTGGAGGCAAGGTTGGATTTATCCACGGGCTAACCTGGGCTGTTGCCCAGGGCCCATAATTGTAAGGCACGTCAAAATTTTGTCCTGTTTGTTACAGCAGCATTTTGGATTATAAGTAGGGTCCTACAGTGACGCTGGAGCTCACTAAATCAACACTACTTGGGGGTGTGAGTCAACAACGTCGCACAAAAATAAGGTCATTTGACTTCATTTTAAAATGCCGATTCTCTACATATGATGCCACCTGACTGGCAATTCTTAACACAGATTGTGAGAACAAATTCCTTTCATTCTTTAAACACCATTCATAGACACAGCACTGAAATAATTGTAATAGTCCTGAGGACTAATTGTCACTCTTTGAGCACGTGGCGCGTGCAACGTTAAATCGGAAACTATGATGGTTATGCAGTGGTCACAATTTTCCTCTCCACGTCCTTGAGATCAATTAAAAAATCTTCCTGCTTCGTTACCATGCTAAGGCTGCAATGGGCTGATCACACATGTGGCTTATGATTGTAGATCGGGGCGAATTGTTTACCTGGAGATACATCAAGAGGACGTTTGTGTTTCTCCCCCATTTCATATCACGCTGGCTTGTCCTTTGAAGCACTTGGCTGTGAATTGATCTGAGTCCCAGACTGTGGGTGCTGATGCGTTTTTGGTTCAGAGCCGCAGATCTTACGAGCTTGTTTATTGGGGCCTCGGGGATGTGTTAGGCGGCTGTAGTACTGCCGTAAATGATGCGGTTCCCACCTTCACCGAAGTACATGTGAGGCTGTCTGTCGCAGAAACATAGTGAAGCTAGAATTCAAACGAGTCTACCCAGGTAAAGTACCTGCTCTTGCTTTTTGCATGAATTCCTTGAGAACAAAGGAGCAGGTCTGCTGTACTCTCACTCATTGTAGTATAATCTCCATATAGCCACGTACTGACTCTCTGCGGTCCCGCAGAGTCAAATGGAGAGTCAGGGTGATGATATCTTAATCATATGAAATGCAAAAATCTCATGGTTTTAATTTAGTGGTACAATTTTCATGTTGTCTGAAATATGTAGAATCGTATTAACAACGACCCTCCAGTGATGGTTTAAGATGACGTTCAGCACCACGGACAGTTCATACGCTCCTTCGTCAAATGGCAGCTTTATTTCGGAGTTCTGATAGAACTGTGCATCATATATGAGCCATCAGTCACGTTTAGCGTATGGTTCGGGGTGAAAATATATGACTCTGGACATGTGTGAGCTCATCTTCTGAAATGACGAAAATCAAAGAAAATCTATCAAACCTCGTGTAATACTGAGAGTAAATGGTAATACGGATTGAAATTATATTAAATTATTGAGTCACATTAATGCCCTGCAGCACCGGAATGTAAAATCTCAATGGGGGTAATTATGGTTGGTGTGGGCAGGGATTGTGTGTCAGGAGGGATCCTCTCTATTGACTGTTTTTAACCACAGCAAGACACATCCGCCTTGGCAGCCGCAATATATTAATCTCTTAGACATAATTAGTCACATCTTTGAGACAATGCCAAGCGCTAACTTATTAAATATACAATATAATTCCCCAGTCACAAAAAATGCAGACAAAGAGAACTGGGTGGTACAGAGGAGTCAAGTTTTGATTACCAAGACGCTATAACGCAACCCTAAAAACGCCGGTAAATGCCTGTTTGCTTTTTCGGTGCATTGGGAGTAACATGATTAATTATGCCTACCGAATCTGTCATGTTACACGGGATTCCTTCGTAAGTTAAAAAGCTGTGATGTTTTAGCGGGCCGAACAACCTTAACGATTATTGCAATCGTTGTATGACTCACAATGTTGTCTTATGGTAAGCCTACAGTAACATATTGCATAATTGAGCAAAACCGACACAAAATTAAACATTTCGGTCAGTTGCATCTATCCAGTTAAAAACTTTTCATTTTAACCAATTAGAGTAGTTTAATGAAGATAAATTATGCAACATACACGCACAGAATTGCAAGAAGCAAATTATAAATCGTTTTTTCCTCTCGTTTTATTTTCCCTCAGTATGTCAAAGTTAATGTAGCTTAAGTTATACAGAAAAACAATTGTCCCCTTACTGATTTCACAATTTGTTACTTCTCGATGCGTTTATGTCATGTAATATTCCCTGTAGGCCCATACCCATAGCCTCGAAGTTGTTTCAAAATTACTTAAATACGATTTTTCCTTTTCACCTTTATTACTTAAATGACGCGCTTGCAATTTGATGATTAATTAATTACACATGAAGGCCGGTTTAAGAAATAGGGCGACTAAGGAGACAATCGGGGCTGCCTTTGCCCTCCCCCGGCTGCACCTACCCTATTTCCCAGCCCCTCCGCCGTCTCCCCCCATTAGAATAGAGGGACTCTGCAGAGAGCAGCCTGCTCGCCAGGTCCCTTTTGTTCAGTAGCGCTTTGCTGCTCGGGACGTGAACATCGCCGCTCTCCTTTCTCTTCTATATATACGTATACATATACATATATATACATATATATGTTTTCCTCTACATGAGATATAATCTTGTCCTGAGAATCATTTACGCGCCGGAGATTTCGAGTTTTGATGCGGTCGCTTTTCAAAAAAACGCCCCACTCTCCGCTCCGATCGGGTTTTCTGAAACCTCTTGGCATGTGAACAAACTCTGGCAATGAAACTCATCGTCTAATGGTTGGCATCGGCGGCTGTGCCACACGGACGTTACCGGAGCGCCTGCACTGAACGAGATCAGCTCTCACTAGGACAAGACCGACTACATTCCTGAAGACCCCAAAGGTGAAAGCGACGGCTTGTATATTTAATTATGTCACTAGAATATTATAGTCGGTGTTTAACACATTGCTTTTCTTTATAATTGTCAATTCTACTATATTTGTTAGTAACTGATGCTCGTCTTCTGCACCGAGCGCATCCGTAAAGAATATATATCGGTAAAGGATCGAAAACAAAGGAAAGCTGTCAAGCATTTAGGAACCCTGCATTTGCATTAATACTCACGTATGGACAGCGACTTTTTCAGCATCTGAAGTTAGAAATGTATATAATATAAAATATATAACTTATATATTGATATTGTGGTTTTTGGAAGCAAAACACAGGTTGCATTTATTTCATGCCGGTATTTTGGGCTTTTACGATGGACTGTTAAAAAGCCGGATCTGCTATATCTCTCACTGTGGGGTTTTCGGTTGCCGTGTGTGAAACTCCAAATGTACAACTTATTGGTAATGCAGGAATGCGTCTTGGTTTGCTGTGGGCAGCAGTGCCAGCCATTTCCTGCAAAGCGGGTGAGTCAGGATGCTGCCGCTTTTGCGCCGCTTTTTAAACAACCGCCTATAGTCCCGAAGTGGCTGATAACGCTGCGCGTTTTAAGGATTCGCGTCTATGCTGTAGTGGAGTGTTGTAGGAGAATGCATGAATTATCGCGATCTCACTTTATAATTTGGCCTGAAATATGTGCCCAAACTGGAAACTCGTTGTCTGCTAATGGACTGTGGTTTTTAATGGTTTGTGTAAATCTGAGGAAATGCCTCTTTACTGCGGGCTGCCCTGTTAATTAGATTAAATGTGACACAGCTCAGGTGAACATGGACGAAAGTCCTATACATCTAAGGATTAGTACAGGAGAGTGTCTGTCTCGCTAAAATTAGCCATTCAGACCCGCAGTCCTCAGTCTGTGAGTCTGACTGAGACTTGCTGACACCAAACATGCCGGCGAGAATGACAGCCAGTCTCTCCTCTGAGAAATCACACTGTCACACATGCCTTCCGGTCTGTGTATATCTGTGAAAACCCGGGAGTCACCGCTAACGTGAAAATCTATGCAAGTGTACGTGTTTTTATTTATTTTCTTTCTGTGCATTTGGTCCCATTGGTCAGACGTGTTTTAATATACATATGTGTGTAAATACTTATGTTTTGAGACACACATGTGAATGAATGTGGGAGGGAACTGGAGAAAACCAGGTGGGGGGTGTTTAGTTGCATGACAGACCCCGGGGAAATCCGTCACGGGGTTGTGGCTGCTGATTGCAAAATGCTGGGAACGTAGCGTGTGTCTGTGACCTGGGGGGCGGGGTGGCTTCGCCTGAGTCCCCGTGCCGTTTTTGTGAAGTGGCTCAAGCGGAGCAGAAGGAGGCGGGCTCCGGACGTCCGTGCTCCCGTGGCTCCACCGGCACGCTCAGAGCGATATGGCACAGCCTAACGCCGGCACGGCTGCATAATTCATTGCATTTGTACAGCTTCGCCTTCCCCACCGGTTGATCAGTCATGTGACTCTGCCAAAAAAAAATAAAAACTCCAGAGTCCAGCCCTGACCTGGGGGTGACACTGGATAGTACCAACATGCACCTAGCTACCGTTTTAACTGATTCTAATCCCTTTATTTGCACAGATTATCCTCACAGATTTATATTTCCCCCCTCCCATCAGTGACAGATACAGCGCCCTCTTAACAGTCGCAGGAGCATTGCATTGTGGGCCGCGTTCCACCGACGCTGAAAGACGAAGTGTCTGCCGCGTCACGTGAGAGCTGGCCTTCCGTGCCTGGCTCCTCTCCACGGCTTCTCAGAGAGACTTTCTAGCCTTGCCGCTTGGCGCCTCCTTCCATCAGCTAGCTGCAGAATGGCCCCCTACAGCCACGTTTTCCTAGATAAAGCAAATGTTTGAATATTAAGCTCCTTTAGGGGCATGTGTTAAATTAATAATTTGCATGCAGTGTATAATGAAAGTAAAACTAAATCAAGTCTAATGTGTTTACTTTTCAATAAATTGCATAGGGCAGCAGAGTAAGTATAGGCAGCTGGTCATGGGGGCCAATCCCAAAAATGGCCCCTAGCGTGTCCAGACCCTTCTCTTGCCGCCGCCCCCCCCCCCCTCTTGCTTCTAGGCGGAGCCTCAGGTTTCCTGGCCTGTAAACTGCAAGCAGGGCTGGTGCGGGGGAGGGGGGGGGGTGGTGTCATCGTCTTCCAAGTCCTCATGAAATGTTGACTGCACACAGTGTCGAAGGCTGATCCAATTAACCGCCGAAAAGCGGCCCGGCTGAGCGTCGGGTGCCGAGCCAGACCGCTAGCGGAAGGGGGCGGGGAGGGGTGGGGGGGGGGCAATAAACTCACGGCCACGGCAGAGTACCGGTATCGGCGGCCAGAACGGACACGCGCCAGTGGCTTTGCGGGTCGGCCGGCGGTAACTGAGCGTACGCGGTCCAGACCCGCTGTGCCGGCCCATAGCATATTATCACATCACTCTCCCGGCTCTTGAATATTAATTGGTTTACAAAAAGAAAATGCATTATTCAGAAGCTGCTCCCCCACCATTAAATGCATAAATAAATAATGACATCTGGTAGCCGTTTTTCCCTGCTCCTTTTAAAGGAGGGCCGCACAAAGGGTTAAGCCTGCAGCTGTCCCGCTGGCGGGGTTCTGATTCTGCGGCTCGCCGGGGCCGCGGAGTCTCTCCGGGTCGCCATATATTTCGCGGTGCGGTTGCTTGTCTTTGCGTATCGCTCGAGCGAGCTATGAACTGTCCCGCGTTCTCCGCACTAAGCTTTCACTGTTTTACGGCTGTCTGTCAGCAGGCGACTAAATAAAAAAATGCCGGGTTAACCAGCCTGGCGTTTCGCCCCGTTAAAGTGTCTGAAGCACCCGACACTGTTTCCTAGGCCTCTTCACGACTGGCACGCTCCCCTCTTCGTGTTCCCCGGAGCCGGGAAGGGGTAATGCAACGCGGCGCAGCACAGATGGAAACAAAGAGAGAAGTGGCAGGGGGACAGGAGGCTGTCCCAACAAACAATGTGGGACTCCCGTTGGGGGCCTCCCCGCTGTATTTAGATTACGATAGTCGTGATTGGTTGATGGGTGGACGGGGGGTGTGGCAGCCAAAGACTCGCCCCTTCTGGCCTTTGTTGGCAGTATACTCTGACGCCTCTTGTCACGTTGGGCCTGGTCCACAATCTCGGTGGCTGAGAGGGTCCACTGCCGCTCAATGCCAGCAGGGACTCGAGTGCACATTACCGGCAATAAGTCGAGGTCCTCAGGTCTGACATAAAACCCTTGAGTGAGTATTTATTAAAGCTCAGCTCTCAGAGCTGTCTGGTACAAATTAGAGGCACCAATCCTGTATCTGGGGTTTGCTTGAGCCCGGGGATGAATTACACCGATTATTAAACAATGAAATTCATGAGTGGGGGTGCGGTGGGGGGGGGGAACTTTGTCAGTGTGATGTAGTTATTCCCACCCAAAATCTGGCAGACGGGGGCTGTGGTTCTCCTCAACGTGGGACCGGCGCCTTTGTGGAATCAGTCTCAGAGTGATTTCTCTTATCTGCTTATGTCGGGAGATATTAGTGCCTAATGGCGATGAGTCTCTGCTCTGCCGCATAATTCCGAAGTCGCGCCCATTAGCATGTTAATCAACGTTATTGAAGTTTACGTTTTTAGCATTGGCCTCGGAGCGGATCCGTTAACGCGGCTGCAGATCCCGCAGACTGACTTTGCCGTCTCCTTTGGAATTTTTATTTTTCGGATTTCCACCGTCTTGGCTTGTTAATAATGAATAGCGCACTCTTCTTTTCGCTTTGATCATCGAGAGCTCCTCTCTCCAGCCAGAGGTCAGGCGCGGATTTCTGCGTTTCACATCCTCTCGGCGATGGTGGTTTTAACCGGTGCTCCCCCTACTGGTGGGCCTGGAGTTTGCGTCCTCAGATTACATGAGCCTACCGAGGCTTAAGTGAGACTTGGTCAACAAGTCAGAACAACCCTGGACACTGCAGGATTGTAGCGACGCCTGAGGCCAGATCGTGGGGCCCCTTCCCACTCGGGATCATTCCAGGGGGCCGGTCAGCCCCGCCCACCAGGGCAAATGGGAAGGGGCTGCGGGGAGGAGTTAGATTAATCAATAGACCGTTAAAACGTATTGGAGTATGACACGTCTGGCTGGGTGACCGTCCGCCTTTCCCTGATCTTCAACGGGCTCTTCCATCCGACACGTTCAGTGAGTTCGCATTTAAAAGCAGGTCATCGGCGCAGTCTTATAACAGGGAGCATTAAATTTGGCGTAAATGCACACAATGTGAGAGTAAAAATAACAAAGGAATGGATTTTTTTTTTTTTTTGACGCAGTGCAATGTCCCATGTGTGGTTATTACGAGAACCTCGTGTGCTAAAGAAAGGCGTTTCTCTTTCTCGGTGTGTTAAATCATTTCAAAGAGAAAATGAACGGGGGAAAAAAGGCGTAGCTGATTCCCAAAATACTCGACTCAATTATTTACATGCAGGCAACGTATTTTAACCGGGTGCTGGTCACATGATCGATTTAAGGTAAGAGCAGGCGGGGGTTTTATAGGATCCACTGTTTACTTCCCGTGCCTTTTAACAATTAGTGCCAACGCATAAACTCTGGATGCCAATTATCCTCGCCAACACAAATGGTTTTTCAATTCTGCGTGCTACATTAAGCCTAAACGGGCAGGGCTGCACCCAGTTGCCCTCTGTAATTAAATGGCGTGCCGTAAAATCAAAAAGAAGAAGAAGTTTTTCGGAACGAGAGAGTGTGTGGGGGGTTGACTCTCTTGCGGTAATTAGCGACGCTGCATTTACCGAGTAGCGTGCCCCATCGTGGTTTTCGTATTGGCATATTGAAGCTGCTCATCCCTGGATTAGTTCCAGCCGTTTCCTTCCCACCTGCCCAGTGGCAGTCACCTGCCCAGTGGCGCCATGGCGACGGGAAGCAGCCTCTGGCCCTCACGCCGTCTCCCTGCCCTTTGACCCCTTCCCTTTAATTAAAGGAACAGTCTTTATTTCCCGCCAGGGATTTTAATTGCCCGCATCCTGCATCAAGTGGGAAGAAGGGTGTTTCTCTTTGTTCGCCTCCCAATCAGTGTCAGGGATGTGGTGGATCCCTATGTGATGGAGGTCCTCGATGGAGACCCAGGTTTCTGAGTTTCTGGTAAGGGCACCACTCCTTCTCTCTCTCCAGCCCACTGCCCTCCTCGTCACGTGGGGCCAGCGGTGAGAAGGGTCTGCAGACAGCAGCCTTCTATCCCGAAGGCACTGAAAGGCTCTCTTCTGTTGTTCTAGCCCGGAGCTCCCATTTCCGTCGAGAACTAGGGACCCACTGGGGCTAATTGGCTTTCTTGGTCCAGGACCTTCCAAGTTTTTGGCAGAGAAATCCAGCAGAACGCCCCTCTCCCCCCCCCACACACACACACACCTAACACAACTAACGGACAGAAAATAACAACCAACAGCAATTATCCAGCTGGCTTTTCTCTAACTTTGCTGTTATTTATTCCTTGGGGGGGGGAGGGGGTAACTTGAGGGTGTTTGCCAGCCCCCGCCAGCCCCCACCCCCCCACTGGCTGTGGTGGTGTAATGGGGGAAAAGCTGTCCAGCTTATCACAATGTTGCAGGAGTGATTGCACGTGGGGTCTATTCATCTACACCCCCGGCAGTGACTCCGTTCCATTACTTTTCCCATTTCAAGATTAGGTGGGTGGGGGAGGGGGTCTGAAGGGGCAATTTTGCCTTTCGCAGCTAGTTATGGGGATCATAGCCCTCTGAAATATGACCACGTGGTGTACGTGTCGCTCCGATCTTTTAGCGGGGGATTTGCCTTTTCTGATTAATTGTTGATTCGGGTTAAGTAGCTGTCTATTAAACTAGACCTTTATCGAGTTTCTATAGAGGTTTTAAAATGGTTAGTATCACCAGTATTACGCTATATTTTGGTGTCTTTCATGATACTTGGTGGTTTAGTGTCTGGCCTGTTTCAAGCTGCTTCACAGCAGACGCCAAGTTGCATGAGCCTCCCTTCATGTGTCCCTCGTGTGACAGTTTCTCAGGCTTTTTATGAGATATCTGAGCATCAAGGAAGCGGACACGACCGCCCTCCCTCCGTCGGGACGCATTTGTCGCAGATAAATAATTTACATTTCATGTAAAGTGCTTGTTTGGCGACGCGGACTTCAGAATCAGACGCCTCTCCGTTCGACTGCAGGTGTCTGCGCAGAAGCCATCGCTCTTCATTGCTGTGGCTTTTTAGGGCTGGGAAATTTTTCAAGGTCAAGGTCGATTATCCACGAGACAAGTAGTCCCCGGTATATTCTACAGGGTCCACCTCGGCCGTTCCCGCTGCCGTTTTTTTTGTTGTTGTTTTTTTCCATCCTTTACACACGTCATGCTGTGTGTTCCATGCACGAAGCCATGGGGGGGGGGGCCGTGTTTGCTCTTCAGAATGAGAGGTCCTCTACCCTGCTGGTATCTCCTAGGGGTACCCGTTTGGTGAGAGTGGCAAAGGGGAAGGTTGATAGCTCTGGGGGTGAGGGAATCCTGGATGTGAGAACAGCGACTCCGGTATCGGAGGAGGGGATAAGCCTGCTGTCAGGCCCCCTATGCTGATTCCGGATCCACGAGGTGACGAGAAGGGAGAGCTTCACAGTGATATGGTCACACTTGGCTCTACAAGCGTGCCTAAGAGTGCCTAGAGGGGCATAGCCCCCTCACATTAATGAAATGCCTCCTCAAATGGAAGCCAGTCCGTCCCTGACTGCAATGTAGAGCTTGTGGGAGTTTTTCCTTACACAAAAATGTTCTGAGGGCAGAACAAGAAAACGATTGGTTCAGAGAGGAGAGAGAACAAATCAAACTGTGGAGGAGGCGGGTCCAAGCAACTACAGGAGGCAGGGCCCGGACATCTAATTGATTGGACCTGCCTCCTCCAGTTCCCCACCTCTTCTACAATCTACAGTCTCTATGAATCAATTGTTTTTTTTTTTATTCTGCCCTCAGAACATTTTCTGTGTTATTAAAACTCCCATGAGCCACTGTGGTTATGGAAGTTGTGTCCCCTCACTGATCTCAGATTCTCCCCTATTAGTGACTCTGTTCTGGACCCAGCACTGGCCACATGGTTACCTTGGCTTGGGTCGATTCCCATGGAGCCTCCCTCCCCCAGCGCAGTGTCCCCGCCGGTGGCTCCGGGCGGCCATCTGCCCCCACTGGGCCTCAGGGCTGCCGTCCCGCAGCATTATTAATCCCGCTGGGAGTGTGGAGAGGATTCCGCGGGGCCCGGGGAGAAGCGACGACGGCCCTGCTCATTAATCGCACACTATGTCTCCATCAGCTCTGCTGCCCGGCCGTGACAGCTATAAATAAATAACGACACAGCACCCAGACCGCAGACGCCTTTACAAGTCACGTTCGTGCTTTTATGGACGCTTCTTGGAAAGGCTTTTTAAATCCCTTCCAGTTCTCGGTACTTTCGAAATTCGTTCTACATTAGGAACAAAAAAATAAATAATAATCGAGTGGCGAAAAATCTTTCAAAAATCTTTCAAATGAAGCTACGTTTGGAAGAATGGAGACTTCTGGGAAAGGAATTTTAAGGGGAATTATGAGCCCCTGTAGGCCTCCAGTAGCAAGAGATGGAAGCCGACGGGTCGACGGTGATGGTTTAATGGAAGGTCTCCTTGTGATGATCCGCTGCTCTCGCACGGCCCAAATCCCGAGGAGCGCCAAGGAATGATTGGTCTGTGCGCTGGAGGCTATCATTCGGTGGCCGGCGATTGGCCAGTGCTGACCCGCGCCGGGCGGGAGAGCGACGCCCTTAAAGGCGTCTCCTGACTGGGGGCCGGTGCGAGGCGTCCGTGGGAGAAGCATCCTCAGAAAAACGCGAGCCATCGCTGACGTAACTGCAAGGCAACGCCGGGGCGCGGGAGAAAAGCCGACATTGACGGTGTCGGCGTCGCTGAAAGCAACCGCCTTCGGTTTCCGGGACCGACTTTGGGTACGAGCGTTTATCAGCTGACGGCCATTGATCGAGCCGGATGAGCTCGCGCCGGATCGGTCCTCTTGAGCTGTGCTGTCATATTTGCCGAAACCAGCCGCCGCTGTCGGTATCTCCTCCTCGCAGGCGGGCCTCCCCTGCAAGTGTCCTCCTCAGTCAGGATACCGTAAATGATGTCGCCGGCTTTCCTGCCAAGTGTTGCTGTGCGCAGCGTCACTATGGATCCATCCATCCATCCATTTTCCAAACCGCTTATTCTACTGGGTCACGGGGGGTCCGGAGCCTATCCCGGAAGCAACGGGCACGAGGCAGGGAACAACCCTGGACAGGGGGC
>JAABNY020000128.1:10473-29898 GCA_015164015.2 Brevimyrus niger
AAAAAAAAAAAAAAAGGGAGGGGGGGGGGGGGGGGGGGGGGGGGCCGCACCATATGGAATTTTTTGCTTCGCCTTCAGCTGCCAGCTTGGCCCTTCAATCACGGCACAATGCGTAATCACCGGATGTCTCCTGCACAATTCCCATTTCAACGGGCGACGCGGGGCTGTCACCGGAGACGCGGAGCCGAGTGGCAGCTTGGCTGAAAGATGAGCCTAACTGACACTTAATTGGGAGACATTCGCCGGGCTGCTCAGCCGAGCCTCCGTATCAATCACGTTCCTGTCCCGCCTGAACACGGGCCTGGGTTTGGGCCGCTGGGGCCCGCAACCCTGGAAAGCCCCGAACCCGTGACAGAAACAGTCAAAGTTAAATAAGAATGAAGACTGGAACTTTCGCTGGCATACTCGGAAGCAGTATGGGTCCGATCGCCCCGCCGTCTCTCCTTGGCTCGACGATTCCATATGATTGGCCGTCATCATGCTTCAAGGCTCACGCTTCCTATCTGAAGAGCCTTCAATCAATTACAGAAGACATTCCTGCTTCAGGACTCCATTACGGTTACATTACTGCTTCTCTTTCACCCGATTGGTCACATGAATTCACAGCGTCATCCCGCATTGTCATTGTTCTGATCTGAACTTTATCCGGTCCCGCCGCATGCAGACCACGTATCGCACCAGGTCGTCCTCACGGGGCCATCGCACCTGAACGCCGCAAACGGAACAAACAGCAGTTCCATTCATCAGTCCGGATACTCCTCTAATTTTCACCTCGGAGAGCATCTCCGCAGCTCCTCTCCTCTTCCTCGGAGCGGAACGTCAAACTCGTCGCTAAAATGGAGAGACAGCTGTGCCAGTTCCCCCCATGGAACCCTCCCAACCCCGAGGGAGCGGCGTGCGATTCTGCAGCCCCCGTCTCGTGCCCCCCCCCCCACGCCCTCCTCCGACAGCTCCGCACCACCCGGCAGCCTCCATCCCATGCCGTCTCCGCGGAGATGTCCAGAAGGATGGGGGGGAAGCTCCCAGCGCCGCCTCGTCAGTTCCAGGCCATTACACCTCACTCGCTGGGACTTTGTTTACAAGGAGCCGTAAATAGGCCCCTTCCCTCCCTCGGAAGCGCGCCGGGGAAAGGGGGGGGTGGGGGCTGCCCGCGGCGGCGCAATCTGTCTGCCCGCACGTGCGGCGGCTTATTCAAACAAGCGAGGAGCGCAGAGGCGGTCGCCGGCAGCTTGCGCACGGGGGAGGGGGGCGCGTCCCGCTGGCCCTGACCTCCGAGGCAGGGCGGCGTAGGACGGGCAACGCGACACTGCTAAACCTTAACTAAAACCCTTAAATTAAAAATCATGGGGGGACACGGCGTTCACAGGCGGCTTCTGTTACAGGAGCTGGAACTTTGCATCCTGGAGGGATCGAGTTACGCGTCGTTCACCTAATTTGTCTCAATGCTAGGGAAGGCCAAAAAAAAAAAAAATGAATGGAGAGGGTAAGTAAATAAGTCATACAAGGAGATTTTAAACAGGAATTGGGCTCTTGCGGCACACATTGCATATCTGACCGTTTCTATACCACGGTCTCACACAAGCAAACAATTATAGTGGCACATATTCTATCCACACATTCCATTCCGGAAAGTCCATTGTGCCACCACAGGAACACAGAATGCGTCTGTGACATCAGCCCTATGGTTCATTGAGAAATGCCTGTGCCTGTGCCTGTGCCGCTGCCTGACCAGGCAGCCTTTCCCACAGACACACACAGATATAATTTGCGCACATAATTCTGCATACATACCCATTACACACATTTTGAGGGACAGCAACACTTCTCAAGCCAGATGAACTCTTCTGGATTAGTCAACATAAAATTTTATGCAATGATCAATATATAAGGTCTCATGCAATGTCTATGATGCAATCTTCCTATGAGTTGCAATGACACGCGGATAAAGAGGCAGCCTCTCTGGTGATTGCTCTGTAAGTGCCAGTGAGACGTTCTGTCCAGCCTTCGGAGCAGAACCTCAGCGGAATCCCATCAGTCGTCCGGGACGGACAACCGGCTTGGAGACAGCTGGGCTGCTGTGCGGAAGCGTGCCTCAGAGCTCGCGGGAACTGATGGGGAGGGGGGGACGCAACACCTGGGGCTGGATTAAATCTGCCGGAACAAGGCAGGCAATCGAATTCAGCGACAGAACACGAAGACCTCCCGTGGAAAGGAGGGGGGGAGGTCAGATCACAGTAGGTGCTTGGGTCTTGCAGACAAACGAAATAACACACTACCAAACCTCCCAACTGGGGAGGGGGGGGGACCTTTACATTCCCCATTAGCTAATCCCCCAACACTCTACCTCCAGTCAAACCCACAAAGGCCCAATATGACAACTAAAACTAACCAACGTAAACAGGTCAGTCAAAGCCACCAACAGGTTAGTGTGGAACAGGATACCTGAGTGCTAGTGACAGGTAAGGGGGTGGACAGGCTTGGCTCTGGTGGGGAGGCGTTACTGCCCAGGGTCCATACAGGCTTGGCCAGCCTCAGCTGTTGTTCCTGTGCCAAGAACGCAGTTTTAAACATTTAATGGGACAAAAATAAATAAATAACCACATTTGCAGCCAATGCATCACCTGCTATCGGCTCCATTCAGAGTTTTAATTAACCTCGACTGGTCTCAGTGCAGAATGCCCCCACCGCCCTCCTGCTCCCCCTAAGTAAGCAATACTTGAAAAAAAAAAAATACATGCTGCCAACAGAGCACTAACACAGAAGCCAACCTTATGCCCGCAAACTGCCAAATATTTGCTTTAATTTCCCCAAAGTCAGACAGTAAGGAGGGACGATCCATTATTCAGCGTGGGGGTCAATGCTTACCTTCAACTTGGTAAAAAATGTTTACAAAACAAAGCTCACCATACGGCCTCAATTGGGATCCCCCCTTCACATTTCCTCGGGACATTTGCATGACATGAACCTCACTTAATGATCCCCGCTTGTCCACTAGGGGCAGTGTGGGGGAAAAGGGGGGGATTTAAAAAGCCTGGTTACCAGAGAAGGCAACTCTGACTTTCCGGAATGGGCAGAATGGGTCAGGCTGCCCTCTGTCTACAGCCTAGCACCTGCTTCCCTTTTCCTCCACAAACAGAACCACTCTACTACACTGTCAGAAGACAGGGTACTAAAAAAAACAAGTACACATAGACAATCACATATGAGGTCTCCATCCATGGAGCTGGGGGGGTTCGAGTTGCTGATCAGTTGCAGCCTTCAAAATGAGGGGACCAGCTGGCCAGACAGCCCCCTCCCCATCCAATTCTGAGACTTCAGGCCACACCCCCACCCACCATGCTCAAGTTACATCACACAGAGATAAAGGACAAAGCAATCGGTCTTCACACACAAGCAGGTTAACGCAATAAGGCTGGCTTTGCGAGGGAGGCAGGGAGCAGGCGGAGACGCAGCCAGTCTGGCTGACTGCGCACACGTCTGTCTGACTGCGCACGCGTCTGTCTCCCTGCCGCTCGCATTCATACGCCTGAATGTGCGAGCCATGCATCCGCAGGGCACGTCAAGGGGCTCCAACCCAAGCTTAGGGAAAGAACTCCCAGCTGCAAGCAGAGTGGCAATGAAGAAACATCGCCACAAGTGAGCCAGCCCAGTAGGGGGCAGACAGATGAAAAAAGATACTTATGGGAAAAAAACACAAGGAATAAGAACCTTGTAAGACTCACACAAGTTAGTGTCGTCTAACCCATTTCTTTGGTCTCGCTTGGCAACACTGGACGGTGTTTCTGGTATTTTACACTAGTCTGGTAGGGATGAAGCCCTGGTGTAGTTTTGATCTGACAAGCTTTTCTGATATTCTAACAACCTTTTGTATGAGCGCTTGCTAACTCGCCCTCCTTTCTGATAACACAGCCCAGCCCAGCAACATTTTTGCCCAAACTGGCTCCCTGACAACCCTACGCTCATATGACGCATCATCCATCTCACTCGTATGTCACTTTGGACAGAAGTATCAACTAAGCAAACAAACGTTTATTTTTTTTTTATGAGGCAAGTAAGGCATCACAAAGACGAAACTCCATTGAATTAAGTCACTTGCAGAAAAGCATGAAATTACAGCTGCCATTCTCACCACTCACTGCAAAGTCCCACCTGAAGTGGCCGATAGCAGCCATGAGAAGGGAGCCCTAACATGGCATTTGCTATTGACTGCCCACCACCCGCCATTGGTATGATCCATGCATACAGATTAAGGAACCAAATCAGCAGAACTTCTTCCTGGAGCTCATTTATTTGCAGGGGCAATAGCCTAATACCTAGTAAACCATGATCCATAAATTATTACCTTCCATTTACACCATGGTGGAAATACCACCACGCCACCCGACTGAAGACCAATATGCTGTAATGGAGGCTTTTTTAGAGAACTGCAGCCACAAAGGGCACAAACACATGTGTCCATCGTATTCTGGAATAATAGTTAACCCAACACTTTGCTTTAATAATCTACAATAAAAATCTTTTTTCCTGACTCAGCTGTTCTTTGACAAAGTGCCACTCGGCATTTAAATAAGGACTTTTTGCAGGATTTAAAAAAAAACAAAAACATATTGCCTAGACTGCATCCCGGAGAGGAAGCATTCTTCTATCCCTAGGAAATCTTCAAGACATCACAAGAGCTCTCCATTAGAAAGGCTTAAAGGTCCAGTTACGTGGAGAAATGGGACCTGGGAGAGCATGAGAGGCAGAACATTAAAGGAACACAGGGAAACCTGTAACGCTCTCGTAGCGCCTTGCTCAGATCTTCGGGCTGAACGTCTCCTTGAAAATCTGGAAAGTAGAATCGCAGACCATCTGTGCATTGGGTGAGGAGGAGGATCCCCCCTCCCCCCCTAAACCACTCCATCTTCTGTAAGTACCCTGTGCTGGAAGCTTTGTGCACCTTTGTAGTGATCCAGGCCTGGCTTTCAAAGGCAGGAGAGCCATCGTATCAAGAGCAGCTCCCAGTGCAGTGCCCTGCAGCCACGGCAAACTCGCATTAAAGAGACGACTGGAAAGCATTACCATGCAGTGCAAACTAAACCCTCCCAGACATCTGAAAAATCAGGTAAGACTTTTATGAAGGTTTCAGTGAGCAAAAACATTTTTTATTATATATATGCACACACATACGTACATACATGCATACACACACATTCAAACTGCAAAAAGGATCAAAGCTTACAAATTCACCTTAAAAATATTGTAGATTAGCTGACTTTTTGGATATAATATAAATCTAATATACACACACACACACACACACACACACACACAGGCACATGTCATCCTGTGTGATAAGGTAAAGTAGATTCATCACACTCATCATGGACAAGCCCAGTGTGCAGGGATTGTAAGCTCCAGGTTCCTTTACCATCACCACAGTGAACCAATTTATTTTTATATGCATGTCACACGTGTATCAGAGGTCATCGCAGCCAGGAGTTCAGTTACAGATATCAGAACAGCGAGAATAATTTGATCTGTAACCTCTTTTTTGTTTTACTGAGAAAAATCCATACCTCTTCACACCTTTTTAAATATATCCATTGCTGTCACTGTTATCATTTTATCTTCGCCCAAAGCAACTCATGCAGTTTACGGATTTATACAGCAGGACGTTTCTATTCAAGGCTCTTGGGCTCTTCTAGGATTTAGAATTTACTGTGTCGCCATTCGCTGCCCAAAAAGCGCTTCTGGAAAGAAATCACAGTGGAATTTGAGGATTTTTCTCAAAATGCAGGGAGAAAATATATTTTAAATAAGAACAAGTTGCAAATGAGCATGTTGTCCTCACACAATGCCCGTGCACTGTTTTTACAGAGGGTAGAATATTCCAGAAATGAAAAACTATGTGGGAAGAAAGTAATTTGCAGATGCTACAAACACCAAACAGAAACCAGACTGCGCTAATGTAATCGCTTACACCCCTGACAAGTCCACAGACCCCCCGCTCCCTCCAGCATATTCAGAGCTGTAACAAAGCTCAAAGGTGAGCCGTTTGCACCCCCCGCCTCGCCACCCCTCTGACGTGCCCGCATGAACCAGTGGTGTGAGGACACCAGACAAATTAGCTCCAAAGAAAAATGTTTACATGCAGGCGAGTCACTCAGACGAGGACAGAACGGAAATTGGCAAAGCGACAGCACTCATTAAATATCACTTTCTTTCTTGACATCTTTGATTTTAAGATCACTTTTTGTCTGTGGCAAGGAAGTCAATCACTCCCAAAAGAGCCCAGTTTAGTGTGACATAACACTAAAACAGATGAGTATATAAATGTACCTGGGTCAGGCCCCGTTTGAGGCTGACATTTCATAAATACCAAACTTTAATCAGGACGAAGCTTCTCTACAAACAAGTTTGCTGCAAAACTGTTTTGGGTGATTTACAGGGAATTTTCCTGCAGTTAATGGGGAAACTTGAGCATTACTTATATAAAAGTGCACATAAAACTACAAATGACAATATTTAAACTGTTACTCTTTGTTGGACCCTGAGAACCGTTACATTGACATCCTTTCACAATATCACCAAAATAACAATGACACGTAATCCCGGAGACAGAGATCCACAATTATGGACCTAACCCTGACCTCCAGTGAAACCCAGAAGGTGAAATTTAAGCCCAACTGTGGAACAAAAGAAAACCAAAACATTGTCAACCTTTCCTGTGCACAAAAACATTCCAAAAGCTGATGGCGATACCACGTCATTGGACCATAACTGGCTAGACACAAACATCACGGTGAAGGTGTTATAAGGCGTCAGAGGTGAACACCTGAGTGCTCTGTGGTAAATCTGCACGGAGCCTGAGGATGTACTCTGGACAGGCCTCAGAGGGCCCCATGGGTCTCAGCAGGGCACCAACCCAAAGCTCGCCCGAGGCCCCAGTGCATGATGGGCAGACCAGCGCCCCCTGTCTCATTTCTGCCACATCGCGCAGCACACAGCAAAACTGCCCCGCAGACCAGCCCTCAAATCACTGCACAGAAATTCTCTCATACCAGGCAGCCCCATAAAAAACAGTTATCTGAAGTGAAACTCGCTCCCAGGACTTAAGACAAAAAAACGTCAATTTCATTGGCTTTTATCCCCATTCATATTGTGAAACCAGATGAATTAAGGGGTTTAGCTGGACACCGGCAGGCAAAATCTTAGAAAAACATTTTCCTAAACAACAAAAAAGAGGATTTAATTGAAGCTTTAAAGTGGCATACCACAGAAGGAGTTTATAGTATTCCTTGTGTTATTACAAGAATAAAAATAAATCTCAAACTAACCTTCAAAACAAGTGTAACCTGTTTAGGTTTGTATACTAATTAATGTAAATTAAATAAGAAATAATACTAACGGCATCTAATCACAATGAACTATTATATTCACTGTATGTCTGATATGCAACGCACTGCAGCTTTAAATTTTTACATCTGTAATCACAAAATGCTGGATCGCATGTCATTTTGCAACATTAAACTGTAACCCATCACACCATCTCAGCAAAATCATCATCCCCTCCCTGTCAGCTAATAAGATGAAATTTGAAAAGCTGCAGATGAACACAACAATTCAGCCCCTTAGGAATCAAAGCATTCTAAAGTTCCTCTTCTGGAGCACATACCACGTGCAGTTTTTATGGACCTCATAATGTGTAAATAGCACCATAACGCCAATAAAACAATTTTGCTGAGCAACACCCTGCTGCGGTGTAAGGTAAGGCCGCTAAAACAGCTAGTCATTGGTTTGCCAAATGCGTTACTATTGTCAGGAATTCTTATTTTCAGGATTTTGCTTTGTTAGGCTTACAGAAGGCCATATTAGCAAACAAACACACCATACGTTTCAAATAGTATCCAAATTCCTTATTGACCAGTAGATTAATGCCAGGAACACATGCGAGACGTTAGGTCCTGCTCCCTGTTTGTTCACAAAAACATCGCTAGAACAGATTGTGGGTGCTTAAGTTCAAGGACGTGGAACCACTTGAACAAACACTGCTTTCGAAAGGAGTCACAGATATCAGCAGAGATACAGGTCCAGCGGTGAGGTTCAGACCTACAGGTTGGCAGTAAAGCCTGAGGAGGTCTGCCATGCAGATGGAGCCAGTTGGGGAACATTCAACGGGAAGCGGAGGGTCTAAGAAGGGGGGTAGAACAGTGGTTTGAACTGGGGGGTCATTTAGGGACCGGCTAAGCTGTTCACCAGACACAGAAAAGCTAAACTGATCCACTGGATTTCCGGAAAACGCCACCGCTTGTTTGAGATGGCTTGCCATAAAAAAATAGGCAAAATAAAACCAATAACAATGAAAATGAAAATAAACAGATGACACAACAGGAAATTTAAACAGAGTGATGCTTAGGATTTTCATGAACGTCTTTGCTGTTCAATACATAACACTTAATAATACATTAAATGGATCATTTCGATGCCAGTTGAAAAATCAGTTATTGTTTTTGACAAACACGTATAATGTACGAATACACAAATTAAAATGCTTAAATCTATCATTTAAGACAAAGGCAGTTCCCTAAAGTACAGAACTTTTCAAAATAGTTTTAGCCTGCCAGGGATTAATAAGAGCTAAGGCTTATAAAAGACACTTCAAATAAAAAATAAATAAAAATATTAAGCAGGGAATTAAAACTCCACAAGACCACAAAGTTAGTTTACCTGTCTGGGAAATATAGTATAGAAAAGACAAGGGAAAATTCATCCCTTGACAAATTAAGCTCTCCTGGGCAATAAATATGAGCTCGGAAATATCAACACCAAAGATTGGCGTTGGAGATCAGCCACCGCAGAAATTAGACTACACGGCCCGCATTTGCTCATCAGATAAATGATGCGAAGCGAGGGCATAAAGATGACATTTTGACACTCCCCCCAACCCAAATACCCGCAGGACAAGCTGTGGCATGTGACGAGGCATTAAGTACCTGTTTTATTCAGCGGTAGAAAGCAGCATGAGTGCGGCAGGTGCTTTGACTAGATACCGCAGGCGCTAAAACGCTTCCCCGTATAAGACCCGGCAAACTCCGGTGTCAGCACCGAACGTGGCGCGCCCTGGGGCGCCAGCGCAGCGCCGCGCCCCCCCGGTCGCGGAGCAAGGCTATGTTAAATGACGCTATCACCGCAGCAGCAACGTGACACGGTCATAAAACCGGTACACCAACGTCGGCAGCATGTCGCATCTTCATCGAGTATTAAGTTCGTTTTAGGAGAAAATCTATTTTCATAGCAGTCACCTCTTTAATAACGTAAAATAACCCATGTATATTACAATAAAAGTCGATTGAAGTTTTTCCTCGGTCATATTTATTTTTGCATGAGGAATTAATTGCAAAACCCCATCTAATATTAAACCACGAACGTAATCATTTTAAAGTCCTCTGTGACCACGTCCGGGATACGCGATTAGATGAATGGATGGATTGAATTTAAAAGGCAAAGGCATTACATTTCCTGAAAACTTAATGAACGAAAGACAAGCAACAGATCTATTTCAATAATAAAACAAAGAACAAAAATTGCACGGCAAAACAAGAATACAAAATTTATTTCCATTCCAGTTGGCCTCATATTTAATTAATTTTGACATAAGGTAAGACGTCAATGGTAAAGAGAGAACTGTCTATGGTTTTACAGAGATGACGGTTGTGATACATTGGGGTTTTAGTCAATATATGCTTTTGGGTAGTATAGGCAAATATTTGCATTGCTATGACTAAGAAAATAATAGTTCACAAACTCCTGACGGTTATTTCTCACACCGAGAAAACTAAAATTCAGATAAAGCAAAACAGGCTACTTAAATAATAAAAGGTAAAACATGCTATTTCAAAAAACTAAAAATAAAATTTTAAAAAAAATATATATATATATATATTTTTAAATACGAACACAAGTTGCAGGCCCACTTGAGACATAACTCAGTGTTACACTATCCAAATTTGATTATGCTTAGCCTATATTTTAAAGCAAATCTTTTACACAGCAAATCTGCTTTTAAGTCTTATGCAAAACTAAAAAACAAAAACTTAATGAGGATGAGAAGGGGTGCAACAATTTTTGATTATAAACAAAAACATACTTTAACGAATAATCTGAACGGCAAAAACATGAACTTACAAAGCGACAAAATAGCCAACTTTAGGTTATTCTTCATAAACGAAAGTTGTTTTCCTCTCTCCTACCCCAGTGGACTCGAGTTCGTAGTTAACTAAAACCACAGACATGTGGCTCCGGGTGTCCTTTAACCAGACTACTTTCAAGTGTGTTTAAAGATTAGATCAGATCGCTGCGATGAACAAACAGCCCTCTGTTCTTGGAAAATGCACCAATTTGCGTATACAGCCGGAGGCACATGATATTGGATGTTAATACGTCCAAATAATAGATTTCTCCCGCTGAACACCGGCTTATGTCGTGAAATGCCGCTCAGGTAATATATTCGTCGTTTTTGATTCTGTTTCGTCGGATCTGTCATTTGCTGAAACAACTTACCCTAGTCCGGGAGCGGTCAGTTTTGGGGTAAACAGAAATTCTTGCCCCCATCCAGCTGAATACAATCTGGCACAATGGAAGCATGAAGAGGAGAATTTCACACTTTAACTTA
Organism: Brevimyrus niger; assembly: GCA_015164015.2. Lineage (NCBI taxonomy): Eukaryota > Metazoa > Chordata > Actinopteri > Osteoglossiformes > Mormyridae > Brevimyrus > Brevimyrus niger. Next base: position 21,128 of record JAABNY020000128.1, read on the forward strand.
AGAGGCTTCACAGCAGACAAATATTGGCTAGCCTCTGTCCCCGGGGTGAAATGCTCCCATAGATCCCGGCAATAGAGGTAATTGTAGGGGATCCAGAGGCGACTGTAAAGGGTGACTATTCCACATCAAAGCGACTCCCTATTAGCATTCACGTTCTGACACCTTGCTTTTTAACAACACTTCCTTTATTGCCAGGACTGCACACCAGCCCCCCCCCACCCGAAAACGATCAGAAGTTCCGCTGAAAGGGTCGGTCGCAAAGCCCCCCTCGCCTCGCCGCCTGGCTCCCACCGGCCATATAAGACGCAGGTCATTAAAAATGAGGAATGTGACAGGAGGGGGGGAGCAGCCGGTGCGTTTATGCGCTCCGTCCCCGAGCGTGCGTGCGCTTACAAGCCGCTTCCCGCAGCAGAGCGTCCGCCGGCTCGAAGCCGACGCGCACTTTCGGCTGAAATGGCAGACGGGTCCGCTCCTTTGAGCAGGAAAAAAAGGTGAAGGGTATAAAAAGTGGACTCATATTTACCATATATCGCTTGGAGGTGCAGGCTAAAATCCCATGCAGGTTGTTGCGTCGGCAGGTCCGCTTCAAAATGTTGAGGTCCCAAAAAAAAGCAAAGGTTGCATCCCGTACTCCACAATTAAGCAATAATCCTAAACCTTTTGTTATTACTGTATCACTCCCTTTGAGCTATAACTGACACGTTTGTCTTCCTTTTCCAAATGGATAATCAAAATATCTTTTGGGGAAAACACGATATCCAAATTAAGACTTGCTTTTCCCCCTATATACGAATCCAGCCGGATTAACGTTATGATCGGAATAAAAAATAAACAGGAAAGGAAAAGCCCTAGCTCAGCAATTCCAGGAAGGCGATGCGTTAATCGTTCCGATTAGCTGTCTCGGCTAACGCAAAGTATTGAAAATATCCAGTTCTATGGTCCAATGCCCTTTTGTATATGTCGGATTTTTCTCCTCGGAGATGGTCTGAAATACAAGTTAGTATAAGCAAGAAGTTTGAAAATATATACTCAATAGCAAATATATCTTCTTCACCCCAGCCGATGATTGATACACACGACTAAGTGCTCTATAATTAAATTGGATTCCACCTGCTGTGTGCAGTTTTCGCAGTCAAGATAGCAAATTTCAGTACATTTGTTTAAGAAGAAAAAGCTGCAGGCAACCGAGCAGCATTTAAGGCCAAATCCTTTTGATCAAACGCAACTAGCGGGGCATAATGAGCAGTATGTTTTCTTGATAATAAAGCCCTGTTCGTCTGAACTGCCACTCCACGACTGATCCTTCATCACTTGCTCAGAAACCTTGATTTTCCTCTTGATAAAAAAATAATCTCTGTTGAAAAAAATCTTGCTCCGAAATTCCAAATCCGTCTGAATACGTCCGTGCGCAATTCTCCTTTATTTAGTGTAAACAGTCTGCGCTTGGAGATCGTGCGAAATGAATTGTTAGGCTATTGCGCGCAGCTTACTAGTGTATATACTCTACTGCTAGCCCCTGCACCAACCTGCCGAAACTGACAATAACCCGGAACGCTGCAGATTCTCACGGCTCCACGGACCGCCCACCAGCCAATCATTACACAGGGGGGGGACCAAAACGTTCCCACAGGTCGACCAATCATAGCCGCCAAAAGGCAGTTACCACGGTGACGCCGTCGGCGTCTAGGCGACAAGTTCGAGACCACGTTGTTCGCGAGCGGAAATATTTAAAGGAGTCAGAAACTGCAAAGCATAGGTTTTATACCGTTGACCCTTTTCATGTTTGGAAAAAGTACATCCTGTATATTTTTTTGCGGTCACTTTCATATTTCTTGACCTACTTTGTCATCAGCTTTGGGTGTGTCATCAACTGAAAGGATTAGTTGAATCTATATTTACGAACGTGTTCTATATTTAAGAACATTTGGAATTGTGATTAAACGGATATTCAAAAGAATATTTAATTCTTTACACATTTAAAAACAAATTATTCAGTTAAGTTCTTACTGTGAATGTTAATTATCACTTTTCAAAATGCTGCTCAACAGAATGTAGGACTACGTTATTTTATTGTAATGCATATATAAAACAAATCTCTATTTTCGCTGAAGCATACGAGTAGAATAATTAAATAAAAATAGCACCATAAAAAACCTTCGTTCAGAACGTCGCATTGTTTGCTTAGGCAAGCACAGGGCAAAATAACTGAAATAAAATTGTGATTATCACCGCAACTTACACTTATGTATTCAGAAGACAAAGTAGTTCCTGTATTTCTTTATTTCCGAGTAATTGGAACACAGCGGGTGTTCAAAAATACAATATGAAATAAAGGGGAAAAGCCCAAAGCTCAGAAACGTAAGCAGAATCATTTTTTGATGCCAGTTGTATAGCTTACAGCGCTACAGTATATAAGCTTTAATTAAAAGCGGTATTCATTTGCCAAGTTCTAGAGAACATGTTAACAACATGTTCTGCCGTCAAACAGAAGAGACGTATTATTATAAGGCATGTGAGTCCTTTGCAGCGCCGCGGAATAAGCACACCTGCACTCCCACTGTGAGTATGGCCCGGTGCCAACCTGCTAATTATTCGCTGCGTATATCACACAGGTGAGGTCTGGTTTCCAACAGGTGCAGTCAAAGGAAACGGAGTCCGTATTCAGCAGAGACTCCCAGTCTCTTATCGTTCCATCTTGTTCTTGTTAAAGAGCCCTTTCAACCTCCTTTTCATGAATTTCACTGAAAATGCACCAACAAACCGCTGACTGCCTCCACAAAGCATACGTATTAAGCATATTTGAATAAAGCCACGCTTTGAATACTTATTTGGTCGTTTTTTATCCTCCAGTCAAATCTCAGTCTTGAATTTAGGGCCAGCCATAAACACAATGATCTATTCTGACTGAGTTTGTTTAGTAAAACTGAAACTGCAGGGCTGGATCTGGGAAATTTGAAGGTGTGTAAATTATGTCAGAAATCATTTGCTGCTGTCCTTTTAACCTTCCTCTAAACAACAGAATGCTTTAAAGGCACAGTAGAAATATGTAGGCCAATTTTTAGTTTTAACAATCTTTTACGAAAGTTAAAAACTCCCCCCTATTCTGGATAATTATTATTATTCAAAAATATAATAGAATATGCCTCTGTTGTGTAGCACTGGAGTGAAGAGAATGGGACCAGAGGTTATTTTGGGGTGGCACATAAATCTAAATATGAATATAAGGCATATAGAAAATAAAAGTATATTTAAGGTAATTAAAATTATAACTCTACATTGTTTATAATTCAGGCAGTGGTGGAATTGTCAAATAAGCATTTAATATATCAATTTCTTTGATAAGAAGCTTAAACTAAATGCAAGATTCCCAAACTTCTGCATTACTGCTGTTCTGAGAGCACATGTTTAGCTCAGTCGCACTATGACTTCATTCTTTATCAGTATATCATCAGGGACACAGACATAGTTACGTAATAAAAAGAATTTAATCAAAGTTAGCTTTAACTACAAAAATGCAAATACGCCGGGGGTGGCCAATGGGGAGGCCAATGATGTGGCCAATGGGGGTGCCAGGTTTCAGTCCACCGTTGCCACGGTCACTGCTTGCTGCCACGGTCACTGCTTGCTGCCACATAGATGTTGTGCAGATAACCAGTACCATGAAATTCCGACTTTACATATCCCATCTTGCGTTTCTATGAGAGGCACACAGATACAGATGAAAGCACAGCTTTGGTTTAGAGCGTGATATGACCCTGCCAGGCATGTGCTTTGAATTGGCAACCTTCTCGGCACAGGAACAGGCTGTGAACCTGCTGAACATACGCTACTGTACATGGTAAATGCAAAACACTTTTAATGAACTTCATGCCAAGAAATGTACAAAATAAGGAAAACAAAAAAACATTAATCCTAACACCCTATTAACCCTAAAAAACATACTATATTAATTTTAGTAACTCATTCAACCCTTTTGTTTACATTTAATGATGTGAATCATCAGAGCCAACAAACAACTACTTGGATCTTCCAGGGTATAAGCTTATTGTGTCACCCTCATAAAAGGGTCTTTTTGTGTACTCTGGTATGTAGCTTGTCATTTTTTGACAGAGCTGGAAATTTCAGCCCCAGAAAGTAAAAATACAGTCCAAGATTTTGCTTGAATCAAGCAGCTGAGTACATGTGACTCAGTGTTTGTGACACTTTATGCTCAAATGGTTGGTTGGAACAAAATCTTGGACTGGATTTTTACTTTCTGGGCCTGAAATTTCCACCTCTGTTTTTGGAACAAGGCTAAAAGTTTTTATTTATTCTGTTGGACATCTGATTGCGGGATTTTTCATATTATAGTGGCTATACTGGCTGAAAAATTTGGTGTGAAATCCTCAAAGTGTCATAGTGCATCATAATGAAATTTGAGGTATCATAAGATTTATTGTCATGTCCCAAAGTACAGCCCTCTGAATAGTTCCAAGGTTAAATTCACAGAAAACTTTGCAAAAAGTACTACCACCAGGGCAAGGCTAAAGTGTCCCAGAATCTCATGGTACATTTTTAAAAACCGGAATAAATATGTCAAGGAAAAAAGGCATAATATTAAAGTTTGACCTTTTCTTCACAAATTAATTAGGTGACGGCTGTTTTCGATATTCACATCTGGTCCAGGCCTGCCTCATTTCCTGATAACTGCTCTGATGTTAACATAGGGGGTGGGGCAATGAAATTGAGGTGGGGTCATACAGTGGGGGTGGGACTTACGAGTCTGGAAGTGCAGTGGGACTGTCTGTATGTTTTCAGGCTTTCTACTGCTGAATGTGGCCAGCTGCTCCTTGGGTATAGCTAGCCAACAAAAGGAGGTTAATTCAATTACATGTGCGCTGCTCTGTTGCCTCTGTATGTCAGACAGGAGCGTGGGGGTTAGAGTAGCTGTGTGTGTTTGCATGTGTGTTGTGTCTGCTTGGCTTTTTTTCTGTGCAGTATACCAAAACCAGAGTCAAAAGCCAAGTCTTAGTGACAAACACCCAGATGGTCCAACTGACTAGAAAATGGTGAATCTTGGGGAGGGGGGGGGGAAGATTCTGTGAACTTGAAGTTAAAGCCAAAGATTTTCTCTCAACTCTCCTTCATTATTTCTGGAATGTTTTGCTAGTTCCGCTGGGGATACTCTACCAAATACATGCAAAGTGATACATTGAACTTCATCCATATTCAGATGACTTAGACGGCTAAGTCTCCATTTTGAACTGCCTCAGTGAGCTGGTATGGTTATACTGAGGGCTTCTTTTGTTCTGAGGTTACATCCTTCAGGAGTTTTATTGTAAATTTTCTGTCTGAAGCCTACCTCACGCACCCCCCGTTTCAATTTGTGCCTCCTGCGAACCTGAAAGAGCTTTGGCTGTGCAAAGTTTAGGAGCTGCGCTAACGGCGAGGTAACAAGAGAAATCGATGGTGGCAGAGGCATGGAAAAAAGAGATAGCATTGATTTATCTGCCATCGATATGTGCCCTGGCTGAAACCTGCAGAGTCTGCCAGCTGACAGCAACGAGTCTAAAAAGGTGTCAAGTGGTTTTAGGGCACAGGAAACAGGAGTGGTATGGGGTGGGGGTGGCGTGGACTGGCAGAACCACCACGGATATGGCTAAGTGCAAAATAAATAAATAAATAAATTATAGAGCAGCCAGCACTTCTGAGGTGGGTCAGGACTGAGGCTTGGTAATTATGGGTCCCAGCATGAACCTGCTAACGACGTAAAACTGCTAACATGAGCAGAGGAGGGAAAAACAACATTGTGTTACAAATTACACAAACATTCCGCCATTACGCCAGCAGCCTGTGATCTTAGGTGGCAGCACAGATGTCCGCTATTCTATCTATCTATCTATCTATCTATCTATCTATGGTATCTTGTATACATATATTACTTATAGCTATTTTTTATACAGTAGTTCTATTTAGGGTTATTTAGTCATTTGTATTTTCCTTCTAATCTACATGCCCAGAGTTTGAGCAAAGTCCTCACCCAAGATTTCCTGAGGTACTCCTCATAATGAGGGTCTACTTCACATATTTTACATGAATTGTACATGAACAAAGATTGATAATCCATGACAATACATGGAGGTCCCTGCCACCACCACAAACCGTACCTGTAAGGCACAGGCTTCAGTTCACAGCCATCGACAAACAAGAGGCCTACGAATCACCCGATCAAAAAATGTTTTGTAAGACCATAGAATGTTTTGTAAGACCATTCAAATGAGAATATTTGCATTTTGAGCTGCAGAAAGCTATCAGCCACATCTTTGGGTTTGTGCTACAAATCCTGTCCGTGTGCCACTCTTTTGTTCCAGCACAGAGTTCTGTCCTCCCTGTGGTTAACCAATAATTCAGGCTAGTCCCTGCTAGAACAAACTCCCCACCTTTGCCTGCACCTTCCCCTGACTCCCCCTGAGCGTATTTACACGCTAAGATGGATGCCATGAAGAAGTCTGGGTAAACTGGCATCTGTCTGTGGGAAACATCTTCAAACACACTGTGTAGGTGCTGTGCTGTGAAGTGGAGGGCACACACCAAACCTACTATTTGGGTGTTACAATGTCTGGTGCACACTTGAAAAGCTAGAGTTCAGAGGCTGCTGTCATTAGTGTTGACTTTGAACATACATGGTAGGTCCACAGCACTGAATGTGCTCTTGAAACTGAAGTGTGCGCTTATAAAACAGGCAACCAAAGACGCACAAGTGTTTGGAACGTTTTTTTTTTTTGTTTGTTTGTTTTTAAAATCCTCTCCTTAGTGGAGTGCCAGTCTGACAAATAAACCATGATGCAGGTTTCAAACTGCCAAGTTGGAGTGTGAGAAATAAAGGAGAGACCCAAACAAACACTGCTGTGTGGAAGTGGCATGGAATGGGGGAGGGGGGTGCTGGAGGGAGTGGCACGGGGGCACAAAAGCACACCTTCCCTGGCGCCGTGGTCTAGACTGGTATTGTACTCCTTGCTAGCAGCACTGTCCTGTTTTGAAGGGGCAGGTGGGCATCAATGTGATGACCCGATGACCCTCAGTCACCCCGCCCCCTTCCCATTTTAATCACTTGACAACCAAGCACCTGTTATTAATAATCCATGTCGGACAATCCGGGGGGGCATAAATCGATAGGTTAGCGTCAGCTATAGCGGCGTTAGCTCCAAGCCACCCCACCCAACCCGCCCAGCGGGGCGCGTTTAGGCAGATCGCTGCAGGTGCTGCTTCGTGACGTTGGCACACATGACGCTGCTGTCAAGATGTGGAAAGAGACGCTGAGTTAATTAGCGCTAAAGTATTTTCCTTAATGGCGAAATAATAACTCCGGACAGCAGATCTGTTTCTGTTCATGTAGATTATGCCTATAAAGCAGTCAGCCAGAGCGTAATAAAACAGACACACTTTCCCAACAGGACAAAGACTTAATCTGTATGGGTAATTGTTCATATGAGGGCCCCATCGCAGTTTGATTTGCCCGCTCCTTCGTGTTCGACGCAGCCTGGGTGCATGATTGACACTGGTCAGTCAGGCAGGATGGAGGGAGGGTGGATGTAGTGATGGGGAGGAAGGGGGGATACAGTGAAGAATCAGTCAACACCCATCAGCCTCTCCTGCCCAGTCACTCAAGCCCCATTCCCCCCCGCGCCCCACTCCCCACATCACCCAATTTTGCACTCCCGTTCGCGAGTGATAGAGCGCTACCCGCTCTGACAGCTCTCCGGTGCCGCTGGGACTCAGGACGCTGCTCCCTGCCTTTATTCCAGCCTGCCCTCTCCAAAGACAAGTGAGAGAGCGAGGGAGTGAGAGATGGAGAGAGACAGAGAAAGAGAGAGAGAGAGAGCTCAAAATGAAAGCAGAGGGAATAAAAGCTGTCAGAAAAAGACTGAAATTAAACGACTTCGGTCTGATCTTTAGGGAAACCAAAGACAATGTCAGCCACCAGCCTTGGTTCAATTTTAAAACGAAAAGCTAATTGTGTCAAAATGAACTCCATAATATAATACTCTGTTCCTCCTCATTTACAAAACAATCAGCAGCATTTAAAACATCTCGCCTGCCTTGTGGTCTAATTACTACTCAGTTTTTACACATTATTCTGCATTAAAGCAGGATGTTTCACACTGGCTGAGATATTGCATAGTGAGAGACCTCGGTAATCAATGGCCTTTTTGTGTTTTGGAATTCTATTAGTGTGCCGGTTCATCTTCGTGCAGGATGACTTCACAGCCTCCTTTTAAAGAGTTTATGGCTTTGGACACAGTCAGTTCTGGTCCTATGCCATTTCTCTTCCGTCATAACCTCGAATGCACAGTGTTAATGTATTCGGGTGACATGCCCTCTGTGGGCTGCATCCAGGTCAAACTTACCTCATAGGTTCCCTCATAGCCCTGATCGTATCTCAGCAGTTTAGTCTGATGTTCAGGTGAAGGTGCTTTGAAGGCAGAGCGAGTGGGAAAAGGTGGATCACCAGAGCAAGTGAATGAATCGAGAGCTCCATCAAACCTGCCTGCGACGAGGGACGACGCTCTCACCCATTTTGGCAGACCCAGTATGACGGGGGCAGCCTGTAGTGGAACAGGGGGGCACTCAGCGTGACGGCTCACGAGAGAGGTCTCCCAAAACGCCCATGCACCCTGAGCACCCCATTGCTACCTCTGAAACGTGCCCATGCTGCTCAATGGGACTGGGGGGGGGGGGGGGGGGGAAAAAAGGGGGGGTAGAGGGGGGGGGGGGGGGGGGGGAGCCAAAAA
>JAABNY020000129.1:44719-67568 GCA_015164015.2 Brevimyrus niger
GGAGCCCGCGGCGAGGGTGGCCGGGTGGGGTGGTGGCGAGCGCGGGGTGCTGGGGGGGGCGGGGGCGGCCAGAGAAGACAGCAGCTGTCCTGACATGAGCGAAGATGTTATTTGTGCCAGAGGCAGGCCCCTTGTCTGTGGTGGGAAGGACACTTTGCACACTGGCAAATGGAAACCCAATACATGTCCAGGAGAAGTGTCCCTTTGCTCTATTTATACATGGCTCCAAGCTGCCTGGCCTGCCTGGACTGGAGGCTCAGCTCTCTGAACAGGGCCTAGCAGACAGGGTGCCAAATACTCCCAAGAAGGCAAGACCTGTAGATGCACTGCATGTTGATGGGGAGGAATGGAGAGGGGGAGCATTTTTCCACAGGGATGCTGGTTTTCGCTTAAAGTCAGACTGCCTCTGGACACTTTAAACATTACGGGCATGGAGTTGCGGTCTGGAATGCCGTTGGTTAAAACCCAACGTTGGATCTTGCCATGGTACCTCAGAACATGGTACTTTACCTGAGTTTGTAACACACAGTATCTTATACAGTAGCCCCTCCAGATTTGCAAATTTGACATCCATGGTTTCCGTGATTCGCGAGTTGCCCGTGAACAGTTAGATGGGAACATATCTGGAGTCGGCCGGGAGAGTGCAGAAACTCAAGAAGAGATGCTCAAGAATAATATATAGAAAATATAATGTAATATAATATACAAATGTTAAAACCTGCGAGACCTACTAATCTTGGCTTGTGATCCTGTCATCCCATGTTTCTCGCAGTAACTTTTAAACTTTCCAGTACGATCCATTCTGCATTTTTAATGACGTGCCAAAGTATTACAAACCTTGGATGATCTTCTGGCCATAACCCTCGTGATTATGACAGTAGTTAAACAAATAAATGTCTGATTGTATTTGACAGCATTCAGGATGCGCACTGAAACTCTTTTTTACCCATTGGTTCTATCTAATATACGCCAAATCTAGATATTTTTACCCAATGAATAGTGGAAAAAAAATATGCATGGTTGAAAACTAAATTATTAGTTTAGTTTTTGTGTATTTGGGTGAAGAGTGGAATGGTTTGATATTAAGCAACTTCACGATTGTCTAGAAACAATTATTTGACACTTTATGAAAAGGGTTTAAAGGTTACTTTGAGTAATTGTGTCTGAATAAAAATACCTGCAATGCTAAATTTAAGAAATCAGTCAGTTCAAAAGTTTTGGAATGTAAAATTTAAAGTAATCTTACATTTAACTTTTTAGTGGCCCCGGTGCTGTGAAGAACAATCAACACTGGCTGCTAAGTTAGCTTGAGACCTGCTGGACATACAGCCACATCACAGGAAGTCCTGTGAAGCCTGCTGAGCCATTAGTCCTGCCGTCTCTACATACGAGCACTAACATCTGTCTGAGGCTCGCCAAAGCTTTTCTCTATATGCTTCATCTGTGTTGGCAGGAGACAAAAAGCTTGCGGCCTTGACACGAAACCTCTGTCGCATCTCTCTCTCCCAGTGAAGTACATGAAAGAGATGTCGGCGTACTTCAGGAATGTCAATGCCGGGGGGCCTGTACCCTGGGAAACACCGGGAGGATCCCCCAACAAGCAAGGGGCACCTAACTCCCCAGCGGAGCCCAAACTGACCCGAGAGATTCCCTTGAAAATGTGTCAGGTTACTAAGAAGCAATGTCCGCCTGACACTGAAAACAGGTACGTCTGTTTAGCCTGGCTTTATGCAAGACACTTACTGGAAGGCAGAGGCACGTACTGGAATAGTTTGGGTGGATTAACCTTCGGTTTAACCTCTTTTCTTCAGACATATTTGTGTAATTATCCAACAGCACGTCAGCAGTTAGCTGGAGATTAAATGCAGATGCCAGTGTTTACCTGGGGCTCCCATTCCAAAGGGCCAAACCAACGTTAGCTTTCAGTCTGGTGATAAGTGAGTCTGTAGGGTCAGAGAGAGGCCACTTTCCTCTAGCTATACACTGCCAGTTAGAAGTTTTCACACGCACCTAGATATTCTACATTTGCACGTTACTCACTTTTATAAACATTTACAGAAAATGCACTCAATATTCTTTGCTAACATAAATTTACGGTATAGTAAATTGTGAGTAGTTTTATTAGCAAGAAAATGTAATTTCTTTGATTGATCTGCTGTTATAAACAAAGTTATAAACAAAGTTTATAACAGCAGAAAAAATTCAAGGCATTTTTTCTACAAGGGTCATTAAATGCTGCTCTGATTCGATGAACTGGTGACAATTTACATGCACAAATTTTCCATGTTTTACCATTTTCCCCCAAATGAAAACACTAATGGCTAATGGCTCCTTAATATTACATCCACATTGATTATTTATTATTTCTTTTTTGGTATCTGGTTGGAATTATTATGCATATTACTTTTATTCGAACTGGCCATTTAGGTTCAGCCTAAACGTGGCATAGGATTTCTGACAGGAAAAACTGAAGAGCAGCTACTCAGCGTTCCTCTATCCTTCAGGTACTTCAAGGTCATCTCCGCTGACCGAAGAACGTCTCTGTTCCTGCGGGCAAAGGACGCGGCGATGGCTCAGTCGTGGTACAACGCCATTCAGTCTGCCGCCAGTGGCCTGGTTCCGAAGGTGATCGAGGAGCTGAGAGGGATGCATGGCGGCCAGGAGGTCAAGTACATCGGCTGGCTCACTGAGCAGGTAACAGATCAGTGCCGCTAGCAGTAACTGCTATTCCGACGTCAGTATCTGTGGTATTCTGCAGTACTGTAGATGGTAAAGTAGTTTGTTTTTGCCAAAGCAATTTGTGTTAAAATTTTAGAATTTGACCATGTACATTTTCGGTATTGTAAAGAAATCCAGGTATGCCGAATAAGGTACATTAGTAAGGTTCTGGTTTCAGAACTTTTGTTCAGGCTTTGAATTAAAAGTTTATTGTTTTCATAGAGACATCCGAGTTCAACTTCAAAAGTTTCCTTGGCGGATCGAATCCGGTTTAATTCAGAGTTCCTCTAGGTCACATTGAACAGATTACTGCTGCTGAAGAAAGTCTACAAATGACCATCAACTCAGATAAACAGAGCCTGGGGCAATCTGAGCACAGCTCTTTCATGAGAATAGAGCCCAGATGTTGTGCACCACAGCACAGGATGCCGAGGCAGGGACGAGTCACTCGCGGTTCAAAATGGTTTTATAATAAATCAAATGAGAAGCGTGGCTTTAATCCAACAGATGTGACTAATTGGCCAGGAGGAATCTCTGAAACGATACCGCTGATTGGCGGCACTAACTCTTGGTTGGATGTTCTCCTCCAGCCGCCACAGGGGCCAGAGAAGTCCGTTTTGGCCATGCTGACGGAGAGAGACCTGGTCCTTTATCATGCCCTTCCTGACAACAGAGAGTCCCTCTGCAGTCCTGATCAGAGCTACCCCCTCATTACCACAAGGTGGGCATGTCCGACTCCTGCTGTAACATCTGTGTCCATGTGCCTCTGTAATATCAGTTATTATTGTTGATGGATGGATGGATGGATGGATGGATGGATGGATGGATGGATGGATGGATGGACACAGCAGATGCCTCTCTTACAACAGGTTGCTTGTTCCTGTGAGTTTCTTTGTCCTCCTTCCCATTCTCCTTATCTCTTTTTTTCCTCCGTTCTCCTCTCAGATTGGTGCATTCAGGACCTGGGAAGACCTCCACCATCATGGATCCCGAACTCACCTTCGTCCTCCGGAGTGGCACTAGAAAAGGGGTGGAGACCCATGTTTTTCAGGTGGATTCGTCCAAAGAGCTGTCGACCTGGACTCACATGCTTGTGGACGGCTGTCACAGTGCAGCAGAGCTCATAAAAGAGGTTACCACTGGTATGAGCAATGTGTCCAGACATCCTTAATTGTTTATTCAGGAAACACAGGGTCCAAAGCTGGGGAACCGCCAAGTTCAGATGCCATTCCATTGCAAGGCATACACTCAAACACAGTCATACACTCAAACACAGTCATGCACTCAAACACAGTCACACACTAAGTTAGAGATACTATATTTTTGAGCACACACACTATGGGCAACTTAAAGATACCATTTAGCTTAACTGTGGAAGGAAACAGTAGTACCCAGTGGAAACGTGCAAAAACAGTAAGAATATGCCAATCTGCTGGTCTTGTCAGACTTTCAAAGTAAGAGCAAAGTTGTGCCTATAGTGCCCCCTACTGCTGTGTACATCAGGCAGTCTTTAAGCTAAAGCTGTCATTATTCCTGGCTTGCTCATTTCCTTCATTTTAAAGACCCCTGTTGCTGAAAAAAAATTTAATTTAAGAAAAAAATTCTGCATCAGGTCTGCAAGCATGTAAAAACATATGAAGTGTGTTTAATTGCCCTGGCATGACGAGTCTCTGCATGTGATAATTCATCTGTTGCTACAATTTTAATCTCGTTCGTGCAACAAAAGAATATTCAATTTTCCAGACCTATTGGAGTGCTCGAAGGGAAAAGCACAAGGCACCATGGGTAATTCTGAAATGGATTTTTAAGATTTATGAGATTGTCTACTCGCTCCACCCCTTTTAGCCTGCAACTGGAATGGGAAGGAGTGCATTTTGGGCATCCACATTGAGGAGGGCTTCACCATTTTCACGGAGGAGCCGGGCTCCAGGAAGACGGTCCTGCTGCAGCGGCCCTTCGAAAGGCTGCGCATGTCTTCCGATGACAACGTGCGCACGATGGTGTTGGACTTCGGCGGACCAGAAGCGGAGATCGTGAGTGTGCCCTGTTACTGTCCATTCGGCTCCAGCAAAAGTGAAAAAAGTGTGTGGGGGAGAAAGCTCCTTAAAAGTCAGCAAGAGACGGGGGGTGGGGAGGGGTGTTAACCAGTATGTGCATTGAAGAGCCCTGTGATAGACTGACGCCCCATTCAGGGTGTCCACTGTCTTATGCCTTGTTTTTTGGCATAGGCTCCAGTCTCATAATAAGCATAACCCTGGTAAGCAGGTTTTGAAGATGGGTGGATGGATGGATGTTACCCAGCGGTAGCCAGAATCCTTCAGAACTCTGATGTTACTCTTAAGCCTAGTTCATATTTCACTCTTCCGCTCATGCATTTGCCCCGCGGCCGCTCATACTAATGGAATCTTGTGTTCATACTACATTTGTCCATAGACACAGATGCTCGTGGTCGGTGCTTGCACACAGCAGTGATATTCCACCAGACCAGAAGAGGGCAGATGTATCGCAGCAAACTGAAATACAAGCAGTGTAGTGACGTGGGCGACCTTATCATGGACAGTTTCAAAGTTGTATGGCTTGGCGGTGTTAAGGTAATAGGTGTACCGTGGTATTTTGAAATCCTTATCACAAAATTAGCCAGGACCTCATCGTCTGGCAAATTATATTGCCAGGATTTCAAAACGCCAGAATGAAGTTGCTTTTGAAAATTCCATATATTCGCACTACGATGTCCAGGCAGTATGAAAAATCAAATATGCAGGTACTTCCAGCCCCCCACTCACCAAAACTACAACAACAACAACTATTCATCCTCTACTGTTTCTTGTTACTGTTGATCTCTGCTCTGTGAAAGTCAGTGTAGCCACTTACTGGAAATGCCTAATCTATTTCCTCATGCGAGGCTGAGGTGCATGATGTCCATCGGGCATAAAATCTGGGTTATACATGCTTCATCCGTCTCAAAACCCCTGATGATGAACTTTACATCACTAACCCTCTTGTGGACCAAAAGTGCATGTAGAAAAGTGAGGTACGAGTCGGCCTTTAATTCCTCAGCTGATGCTATGATACAAAAGCATTGAACCATGTAAACCGGTCTGTACAGGTATTTCTTGAGGCACTTTAGATGGCTGTGAGGTGGCTGATAGCTCAATGCTATCAAATTCTGTGATTTCAGACCATGTCCTGTAATCGTTGATTGTAATTCAGACTCAGTTTAACATGCTTGACAAAGCTTTGGATTTTTATTAAGTCAGGAAGGCATTGCAGAATGGAAATGGTGCATTTTTCCCTTTTATTGATTAATGGCCCTTTTTGTTCTCCCGTCTTTCCCCTGACAGCAACTGGAGCTCCATTCTTGCCCAAAGACCGTTGTGTTCATCCTGCACTCCTTTCTGTCTGCTAAGGTGAGGCGGCTAGGCCTCTTCGCATGACAGCGGCAGCCAGGCGGATGTGAGCCGGCAAAGTGCTTTAGCAGTGAGAACTCAGGGGCGGAGAAGCCCACCGCGTTTTAGCCAAGCCACCACGGAGAACCGAAACCCTCTGTTCTTCGACAAACGGACACCGGCAATGGAAGCGGTCCCACATACACACAGAGCAATGAGGCCTTAGGGGCAACATCACAAACCCATAACTGTCCAGTGAAATTTCATAACTTTCTCATAACAACCAAAAAAAAAAGAGAACAGTTTTCTTGTCTGCATTGTTTTTAGTGCCATACGGCCTGTGCTTATCATCAGCCTTTTGCAGATGATGTTGGATGACAGGTTTAAGAGTAGCTGTGTACCCCAGACAATATCGTCTGTTTAGTGTGCCAAGTCTGGACAATCCTGTACTGTCCAGGGTGGAGGACTGTCTCCGCGCATTGGATGTGCCATCTTGTCTAAATTACACAGTTTTCACATCTTTCTATGAGCACATAATACAACATATTACTATGCTATTTTTTTTGCATCGTTGTAGTCATATTTTAAATTTAATCATACTATGCATTTGGGCCTTGTTCCCCTTCACTCAAAGTGAGACAGTACACAAATTTTAAAGTCTTTCTAACCAATCACCTGTGAGGGCTTTCTAATCAATCACCCATGTGGGCTTTCTAACCAATCATCCGTGAGGGCTTTCTAACCAATCATCCGTGAGGGCTTTTTAATCAATCACCTGTGAGGGTACACGGAGCACCATTTTTAGAATTCAAAGCATTTACATGGCAGTTCTTAACTTTTTTGTAACTTATCTACAAATAGATAATGCCACATTAATGATGAAACTAGGCTTTGATATGAATCATTTATTTATATACTGTATATAGTATATCGCATACTAATACTGAAATATTTTATGTTGTGGAGAACTTGTTTTAAATTTATGCAGAAATCAGGATGCTTTCAATCCTGTTATTGTTGCTCTGCGTTCTGCAAGTAAAATGTAATAATCTTAAGGAAACAACACATTAAACGCTATCTCAGGATGTTGTTTATAAGATCTTTTAAAAGACAACAGATTGTGCTGAAAACTGAACCCATGGTTAAAAACCATTATACGTTACACATTATAAATCAATTTATTACCATTATTAAGAGCAAGGCAATGAGAAATATAAATTACATTCATGATAAATTACTTAACCTGCATTATGTAAAAATACAGACATATATATATGACAGTTTTTGAAACCTTCAGTATGATATTTCAGCAGTGCTTAAAAAATCTATTTAAATAAATATATTTTAAACTAAAATGCATTAAAATAATTGTGTGCCTTGTAAGGTTGATTATATAAAGAAAAAGAGTAATAAACCTGGATTTATTAACCTTTATTCTGTTTTGTGTTTTTGTTTATATTTTCAGTAAATTCTGAAATTAAACGTTTAATATGTAGTTTTCATACTTTTCGGTTTTGGGGAACATACCAACAGGCCAACAAATTTGTGCACAAAATATTGCATTTCTGCCTTCTGGATACAATTACATAAAATTACAAAGAAATTGGGATGTTGTGTAAAATGTAAATAAAACACTGGAAAAGTGGGACAGGGGCCACAAACACTGGAAAAGATCAGGTCAGTAAGATGATTGGGTATAAAAAGAGCCTCCCAGAGACACTGAGTCTTTCTGCAGTGGTGAGGGGTGAGGTTCACCACTCTGTGCAGTGAAGATGGGCAGAGGTTCACTACTCTGTGCAGTGTAGATGGGTGAGGTTCACTACTCTGTGCAGTGAAGATGGGGAGAGGTTTACCGCTCTGTGCAGTGAAGATGGGGAGAGGTTTGTTGCTCTGTGAAAGGCCGTGTGGGCATATAGTGCAACAATGTAAGAATAATGTTTTTCAACATAATATTGCAAAGAATTTGGTAATTCCATTATCTACTGTACATAATATCATTAAAAGATTCAGAGAATGCAGAGAAATCTCTGTACGCAAGGGAGATGGCCGAAAACCAGTATTGAATAACCGTGTTTTCAGGCAGCACTGCATTAAAAACAGACATGATTATATAGTGGAAATCACTGCATGGGCTCAGGAACACTTCTGAAAACCATTGTCTGTGAACACAGCTCATCACTGCATCCACAAAAGCAGGATGAAACTGTCCCATGCAAAGAAGAAGCCTTATCTAAACATGATCAAGAAACACCACCAACTTCTCTGGGCCTGAATTCCTTTAAGATTGACTGAGGCAAAATGGAAAACTGTCCCGTGCTGAGATGAATCAAAATTTCATATTCTTTTGGAAATCATAGACACTGCGTTCTCCAGGCTAAAGAGGAGAGAGACCATCCAGCTTATCAGCAGACAGTTCATAGGCCAGTGTCTGTGATGGTGTGGGGGTGCACTGATGCCCATGGTTTGGGTAGCTTGCACATCTGGGACGGCACCATTAATGCTGAATGATTTATACAGGTTTTGGGGCAAATTATGCTGCCATCCAGACAGTCTTTTTCAGAGAAGGCCTTGTATATTTCACCAAGAAAAAGAAAAATCACATTCTGTGCATATTATAACAGCATGGCTCCATAGTAGAAGAGTCCGGGTGCTAGACTGGCCAGGCTGCAGTGCAGACCTGTCATCCGCCGAAAACATTTGGTGCATCATGAATTGAAAAATATGACAAAGGGGACCCTGAACTGTTGAGCAGCTGAAATCCTGTATCAGGCAAGAATGAGAAATTTCACTTTCAAAACCCCAGCAACTGGTCTCCTCAGTTCCCAAACATTTACAAAGTGTTTTTAAAAGAAGAGGTGATACAACACACCTCTAAACAGGCCCCTGTCCCAACTTTTAAAAAATGTATTGCTGGGGTCAAATTCAAATTGTTTATATATTTGTCATAAAACAATAAGATTTCTCAGTTTCAACATGTGTTATGTTTTCAATTAAATATGGCTTTATATTATTTGTAAATCATTGCATTGTGTTATTTACATTTTACAGACCTTCCCAAACTTAAATATAATAATATTAAATGCTATACAGACTGACTCACATTTTGCGAATCTACATGTGTTCTTATCACTGGTGAAATTGTTTCTCTGCCAATTACACAAAACAGACTCCCGTGCTTCGTATAACATACATGTCTGCTGTACATCATACCGACACGGGAAGGGAGCAGAAAGGAAATGTACGAAAAGACATGGTGGGGGTTGACGGAAGGTGCGAACAGGAATGTGGAGGGAGTTTTAGTAACTGCTTTCCAGCAGGATCCATGTCCACTGGC
This sequence comes from Brevimyrus niger, assembly GCA_015164015.2. Lineage (NCBI taxonomy): Eukaryota > Metazoa > Chordata > Actinopteri > Osteoglossiformes > Mormyridae > Brevimyrus > Brevimyrus niger. Next base: position 54,158 of record JAABNY020000129.1, read on the forward strand.
TGGACAATCGGGAAAAGCAACCATGGCCATTCAACGATTACGGCGGCCCAAAACAATTACAGGGTTGTGGTCATGCAGTGTGTGCAGGGACTTCGGGACCGCTGTAGGAAAGGTCCTGTGTGCCATCTACTAGATTAGGATTACTCTGTCAAGGAAATAAACGAATGAATGAATGATTGTTTGTGTGACACGTTTTTAATAAATACCTTTGTTTTCTGCTTACTGAGTTTTTGATTTAACTTTATGCCTCTACATTAGAAATGCGCAGGGTTGGACTCAGTCTAGCTATGCTCATAATAGGCAGCAAAATGGAATTTTGCGAAACGCTATCGTGGGAAATGCTGAGCCAAATCAAATGCTCAGTTATCTATTATTTAGTAGGGATTTTTTTTCCGGTAGCAGTCTTTTAACCTTCTGCTCCTCCGATATAGGATATCAAACTCAGAACAAGCAGGATTACAAGCAGGTTAGTTTGAAACGAACTTCCGTGGAGGACTGTATGGCACAATTAAGTCAATCGGCTTCAGCCAGCATATAATATGTTTTTTCCTGCGACCTGTCACGTCGCATTTCAAAATAAGTCTTTTCCAATGGACGAAAAAGCATGACACATTATTATTATTGTTGTTGATGATGATGATGACCTGCATCCACGAAGGACGAAACGCTAGTCCATCGTAGGACAACCAAACATACATACTGTACGGCGCGAACTATGGAACCGTGGTTGAAAGGAAACGCCCACGTCTCCACTTGTGAACCAACAGCGCCATCTGGTGTACGATATGTATTACATATCGTTAGTTTATCTAAACTATAAGTGGCAACCTTAGCTGGTATCAGGTGGGACCCATTATCCCCTCAAAACTGCTGAATATGTCTGTCTCTTTCACACAGAGCAAGATAGAATATGCAAAATTGCTCAATGAATGAAGTATCACTGTTTTATTAATGAGTTTGCCTATTGTCCTCTGCCCTCACTCATTAATGAGTTTTTGGCCACAGAAATGGCACTGCCTGAACATGGTTTTATTTTCTTTGGAGCATATAGGAGTTAAAATGTGGACCAGCATGGAATCCCTGAGGACCGGGATGGTCCATCTCTAAACACTCTAGTGTCAGAAAATCCAGGATGTGTGTCTGTGTGTGTGCATTTGGGAACATGAGCTTTTATCACAGTCTAATAATAAGTGCTTTGACATTCTCGATTTGTAGTCTTTCTCTGGTATTGCGCTCTTCTTTTCAATGATTAATTACACCGATTCAAAACAACCAATTGTGAGAAGAACGTCCTCTGTCCAGCGCAGTGCTGGGTTTGGTCTCCAGCCCTTACCCAAGCAATGCCACCTCATCAAGCAGCTTCTTTTACTGACACAAGTGCTTCGTGTGCCCCAGCGTGTCTTATTTATGGATCTAGTGGCTCATTCTGGCATGTAGCTGGACACTGTTCTGGGCTAACATCCTATTTCCTGCATAGTAACACCAGATAATCAGAATGTTCCAGGACTGTGTTATCTAGGCTGTCATAAGGGGTTGCACTCAAAAAAATAAATAAAAATAATGACAGATTGAATACATCAGCATTTGTAGCCTTTTATAAAGTTTGTGTGATACAAAATATGCAGTGTAACACCAATTTCACGTGAATAGACAAAGAAAAAAAAATCCATGTACACCTGGCTTTGGGGCAAATACAGAGAGAGGGAATAACGATTCTATTAATCAGAATACCAAATCAGAGCACAAAGGGGTTGTATCAGCCTTTCCCATTGTGTGTGGGGGTTGCTATGGAAACCAGGCCATGAGATCATCAGTATCTCCATTTTTTTTTTTTTTTTATCAGTTTGCAATAGCTGGAGGGAGGGGGTAGACTGGGGGAAAAGAACATGCAAGGATATTTTGATTTGGAATTGGAAAAAAAGGTTCAGAAGAAAACAAACAACCCAATGGGTCTGGGAGGACTATGATAAAATACTGTTTCTGCTTCCCCTCCCCCCCCAACTATCAGTTTTTTTCTACCATTCTAAGCCTGCATCCATATAACATGCATAGAGGAAACAGCAGCTGTGCATAGGAAATAGTTAATATAAAGCTGTAAGCTAATCTGTCAGGGCCTATAAATGGATTAAGCTTATGTGTCTGGCTGCTCTTGTTTCAATACACCGAGTACTGAGACTACCTAAAGACACTGCCAGTGGTCAAAATATCAAATCATGCCCTAGATGATTTATAAACCAAGAAGTAGCACAATGGCCTATGAATACGCACTGTAGACTCAGCTGGAGGTTGACATCCTAGCTCTTTGTGTTGAGGGAGTGCATGGCGTTGGCTTGTGTTTGTATGTATTTCCTCCTATAATCCAAAAACACACAGTTAGGTGAACTGGCGACACGAAATTGCTCATAGTGTGAATTTGTGCTCCGTGAATGGTTTTCTGTCTGCTGTGTTCCCCGTCTCGTGCCCTGAGCTTCCTGGGATAGACCATGGGCTCACTGTCACCCTGTACTAGATATATGGGTTTAACCTAATAATATCCTCTGAAAGAATGGCTGTGCCAAAATTGCTATACTTAAATGTTCCTTTTCCAAATATTTTCCTCATTCATAGCACATCGTGCACTGCTACTGAAAACAAATCATGTCTGCAACCTTTAAATAGTCAACCTGAACCACAACTTAACTGGAACTTTGTGCCCATGCTGTGCCTGAGATGCCTACCTTTTAGTTGAGGTGAGTGCACACTTAATCTAATGTACACTTCACTTAGTGCGCACTTGGTCTAGGTCACACTTCCTGCGCTGCAACATACTATAAAAAGGGCACATGTGGTCCCTAATGGTGCCTGAGACTTTGGCCAATGGTGTATGAGGCTAAAATTACAGCCCTTGACCAGATATCTAGCCTGTAGCCCGCGACGGGTAATAATTTAAATATAGGGCTGTAAAAACCATGCCCAGCCATTCAGCGCATGTTCTCATTTACCACAAGTGGCCTTACAGACAAACAGTGAAGTAGGCTTACAGGCTGCAGGAAGACCTGAAGGACATTCAGCTGCCATTTTTGTGGCTGGCCAGCCCCCAACAGCGCTCACCTTAGCAGCTCGCCCCGCTTCTCTGGTGTGCATTTCTGGCTGCTTCGTGAGCTATCCAGGGATGCCCGGAGGACGCTGTAGCAGGATCCGTGACATTTATAAGGTTTTGTTTCAATAAATGTGGTTCTGAAGCTACTGCCTTCCACTCCCTGCTCCATAAAAAAACATGTGATGAGGATCTGAAAAGTTCAGGAGTTTCCTTTATTTATTTCTTAGTGAGAGAAACTTTTTTTTTTATTATTATTTCTACCAGGTATTCAAGGACGGCAATAGAAAGACAGTCTATCAGGCCGAGTTCTCCATGTTAGGTTCACATCTCACAGCTCAATAATTTATCAATGCTGCCCTGGTATGTAACATAGCATTATTTATGTTTTGTTTATGCATTATTTAACAAACAAAAGTATATTAAAATATTTGATAATGTTTCACATATACTGGGGACTATAACTTGTAGAAACTCAAGGCCATAAACACACATCAGCTGCCCAAGATTTCGCCCTCAGGCCCCTTTGTCTAATCGTGCCTTTTTAGCCCGCTTTGTACATCTATTCATCATCCATTCATCCACCCATGCATCTGCTTCTCTAGTCCAGGGTCATGGGGGTGGAGCCTATCAGGCAGTATGGGGCACAAAGCAGCACAACACTCTGGACGGGAGATTTTTTTGAATAGTACCAACCAGTACCAACAAGTGCCCCCATACCACAGTAAAAAGAAATTTACTGTAGAAGCTATGAAGACCAATGTATCAGTCACTGATTTAATTTTCTCTTTGCCTTTAGAGTATTGCAGGTAAAAACTAAAGGGGCTTTTTCAGTTCATCCGCTTACATAAGACACCAGCAAATCTAAAATAAAAATGCTTTACAGCTTCTCTGATTGAGGAGCGATTGAAATATAATGGCAAGAAACACTCATTTAACCCAAATTAATACATGTTCCAAAACCCCTTGAATCAGACTAAAATTAAACACACTTTTTAAATTGGTATACATATTGCAGGTCAGTGGCTCTGCTGCCCCATAAGATGTTGCTTTGCATGGTCCATAAACATGACTGTATTAGCACTTATCAAAATACAATCTTCTGGACACATGAATGTTATATGTGCTACAACTGACTGCAATATCCAAATGACAGATTGCGCTACCGTACTATGACTGAAATTTATGCATTGGATGCGTTTATTGCTTACCAAACCTGAGGCGTTCTCTACTTTTAGAACTAGTTCAACAGTGAAATGAAATATGATGTCAAATTTGAAAAATATACTCAGTGACAAAAAATATTAAGCACCCAGGCAGAGTTTTGTTTTGTAAATGAAATTAATTTGCATGTGGTGGAAGGTCATGTGACTGTATCACAAGATCAAATGAACAACAGAGTTGGCAGTATGGATGCAGTGCTGGTCCCATGCTGTGCCCCCACCCGGGCCTGGATACATGTGGGGATACGGTGCAGAAGAGAGTCCTACAGCCATTGTATCCTCTCCTGTGCCAAGTCGGCCCACAGCTGTTGTAACTGGCCTTCGAGATCCTGCAGATTGGCACTGGGACTGAGTTGGCGTCCAAGCTGATTCCACACGTGTTTGACTGGGGAATGATCTGGGGACCTGGCTGACCACGAGAAGACCTCAGCATGTCTATGTCGTCATTATAGACACACATGCCATGTGTAGATAGGTGTTGTCTTGTTGAAAGACACCAGGGTGCTGTCTCAGGAAGGGTAAGACATGCGGAAGCAGGATGTCACTGACGTTTGGTCTGTGCCGTCAGGGTCACCGAATCACTATTCCCACACCATGCTGTCATGCCCTATGGCTCCCCACACCATGATGTCATACCCTATGGCTCCCCACACCATGATGTCATACCCTATGGCTCCCCACACCATGATGTCATACCCTATGGGTCCCCACACCATGATGTCATACCCTATGGGTCCCCACACCATGATGTCATACCCTATGGCTTCCCACACCATGATGCCAGCAGTAACACCGATGTGTCTCTCCACAACATTGGCAGGATTGGTCCTCCCCCCTTGGCACTGCCATACACGCACAAGACGGTCATCTGTGATAATGCAGAACCGAGACTCATCGCTGAACATGGTGCGATACCACTCATCAGTCCATGCCTCCTAGTTATGGTACCACTCCAAATGCAGCCGCCTCTGCACTGGTGGTAACGGCAGCCTGCGCATGGGACAGTGAACGCATAGTCTGGCCGATGCCAGTCATCGAGCCATGGTGCTGGATGACACGGGGTGTTGTAGAGCGTCCAATACCTGTGTCCGGATGGCAGGTGCAGGTGTCATGGGGTTCTGTAATTCTTTACACTCAATACGACGGTCCTCCCTTGGTGTGGTCTGTCTTGGGCAGCCAAAACCTTCACAATGTGTGTGACGGTGCCCTCAGGTGCCCATTGCTTCCAACATCGGTTGACTGTGACATCTCCATGCCCCACATGCCGGGCAATTGCACGATACGACCATCCAACCTCATACAAACCCACAATGTGACCCTTATCAAACTCTATCAAGTGCTGGTGATGCTGTCTAATGCATGTATGTGACATCCTCTGAGTCCGCTGACAAGAGCTGCCAGCTCCGTGCAAATCGAATCATTTACATGACATACATAGTGGTCTGCATGTGTACAAAATTACATCCAAATTGGACCATTACTTCTAGGCGCTTAACTTTTTTGTCACTGAGTGTAAATATATATTTTTAAGTAAGTCTCTTAGGTGTATAAAAGTGTCGGACGGGACATATAACAGATGACCACCAGGGGTCTCTCTTCCACTTCTCATTTTTCTGAACAATGAGCGCGGTGAGAGAGGAGCAGAGGCACTCTGAGGAGTGAGAGCAGACTGAACAAGACCTGAATCAGGCCAGGACATCCCACTATACGTGTATACGTACACGCACTCTTCCTCATCCTCTCTTTCGATTTTTGAAACAAGACCATTTTTGAGGTTATGGCAGAAAAAAAGAAAACAATATGCTTAATAAAAGCACAAGTTAGTGATAGCATGTACTAACTTCTTTACAGCAATACGGACATCAGATATATCTTTGCTCTAACGAAGTACATAGGGTCAACTGATTAGTTGTACTCTAATTCCGTGCACAGTGAAAAATAAAACATAAATAAGGTAAAATATTTTTTTTGTTTCCTAGACTAAAACATTTCCATATGAGACTGACATGGATTTTTGTTTAATACCCGTGAGATTGTTTAAAATAATTATTAATGTTTTGAATTGTTGCTTACTTGATCTTATTTTGCAGCAAAATTGCTTTTTAAATGCGGCAGTAACCGGTCACTCACACACAAACCACAAGGCTAAGTAGATTTTATAATCCCGGGGCGTGGTGACGGTGGGGCGAGTCTGTTCCAGAATCAAAATTGATTAAATTGGTTAAAAAAAAAAAAAGTTTAGAACCTGCGTCCTTGTGCGTCCAATTGCTCGCGCACTGTTTGGGAATCTGAATTAGACGCCTCGTATATTTCTAGCAAAATCAACCCCGGTTATATTCTGGATACAGTGGGAAATAGCTTCCATATAATGTGGCACATGGAAAAAAGAACAAAAAACAACAACGACACCATCAAACAACTCCTTCCAGCGCACGCTTCGCCGTTTGCCAGCAAACCGCTGACAAAATAGAAAATAAAAGAGGCCTCGCCGTAATCGTGTTGCTATTCATTGCAGTTTAATCCATCAAGCTAGTTTGTCCCAATTGAAACTGTCTCTCAGATCAGTTGGGGGAGGGGGAATAGAAATCACACCGCAAGTCGAATCTGCCAACTTTAACAGGACTCTTCTCAGCTCCTGTGCGGTGGAATTACGGCCAATCACTCCGTGCTAAGGCTTGCTTTTTGAGCAGCTTTTTAAAGTATACATTAAAGAGTCGGCTCAAGGTTATTAAATATTCCAGAGCGAATAGTATTTTTGCTCAAGTAAGCGCAGTGGAAGTATTCCATCAGACCGCTTTTATTCATCAGAATGTAGTTATGAATTTTAAAGTGGACGCACGTTACTGGGGGAGAGGGCTGTGATTTGAATGCTGAGCGATGAGGCTGTGTCAGTCTCCTATACAAGGATATTACAGAGGCAGCAGTGCAGGAAAAACTCTCAATGTGACCCATTCACTGTTTTTTCCCCTGAAAGCAAATTTACACATCCGCATAGCTGAGTATGCCCATATGTGTACCGGAGTGCACGGCGACAGTAAATATGTACTATAATATAATAATTATAGTACATATTTTAATTGTAAAGGACGATCGAAACAGTTTTCGTCATAAAAAGCTCTCTCTCTCTTTCTGTGTGTATGTGTGTATACACACATATACAGCACAAACTGTCCATATACACATGATTCAATATGATATAGTGTATCAAAAGCATCTCTTAAATTGTAAAATTAGATGTTTTACACCAAGTCTGGCCTATCGTACATTAGTCTGTACCAGAGTCTGCTAATATGCCCAAGAAGTATAATATCCTGTACTGCCCCCCGTTTTCAGACAGCTAATTAGGCCAAAACAAAGAAAAACATTACAATTCATGACCCAAAATGAACTAAAGGGGTGATGATTCTTTCAGAAAACAATTACAAAGTAAAAAAAATAATAATGTGTGATTACATTTATTAGTGTAATTGTAATTGCAGATTGTGTTGAAGGTAGTGGGGGGTGGGGGGTTAACACATGTAGTTTTGCTCCGGGTTGCAGTTAACAGCTAAAGTTTGTTTCACACATACATGACAACTCCCCACTATGCCCCCCCCCCCAGGTCAAGCCTTATTGCTGGGTGGAAACCACAGGTTCTGTTTGTAAGACAGCGGTCAGAGGTCCCTTATCAGGAACATCTGCTCTACCTGCTGTGTGGAGCCGTCACGTTGAAGCAGGCCACTCTGCTGCCTTTCGACCCGAGCTGGAGATCACAGGCCCAGAGACTACAAATCCAGACCAAAATTTTGTTGCAACCAACCAGTTCAACCGCAGTCACAGAGTACTCAACTGGTTGGTTGAAACAAAATCTTGGTCTGGATTTGTACAATCTGGACCTGAAATCGCTACCTTATCTTGTGTGTCACAGATTCCTACTGCCAAATCTGAATGTACAATTCATATGATTATATTCATAATGGGTAAGAGAATTTAGATAGGCCCAGTTTCAGAAAAGATTACAAAAGGAACGAACATCCATCCATCCATCCATTTTCTTCACCCACTATATCCTGTAGGACTGGAACTGCATCACTCATATATTAAAATAATTATTATTACAGAAAGGTGGTAGCTAAAGGAGATCCTGAATTCTGTGGTGCAGACACCAAGCAGCGTAATCGAAAGCCGATGCCCACTATCGTACTACCTGTTTATGAAGAGCAGGACCGGTAACCTCGTGCGGACGGATATTCGTTTCACATGGAATAGATGCGGCATGTTGGTTTGCATGGAGCTGTACATAAGCAGCATCATCGGATGGACAGCTGAATCAAATTCTACTGGCAGATATCCAGTGCTGCTATGCGGAGATGATTGTATTGTAAATTGGGGCTGCTTCTCTGTCTGTGTATTGTTGCATTGACTCAGAAACCCCCCCTCCCATGCAGTCACTCTGAAATGAACCCATTATCTCAGGCATATTCCCCTCCCCCAATGGCCCGCAGCCCATCCCCCCGCAGTCGCTCTCAATCTCACTCTTTCTTCTTGCTCAAAACACTCTCTCTCTCTCTTTCACTCCCTGCTCCATCCCTCCTTGTTTCTGATTGTTTATGACTGTGTGGAGTTACTTTAGAAGGGTTCTTTGTATCTCTGTATTTGTGTGCACGTGCACATGTGTGGGGTTGGATGCCAATGTAAAAAATGTAACGTGACTGAGAAATAAATAAGTAAATAAACAGATACAACGATTCATTATTTTGGTTAGGAGGGGACAGCAGATTTTGAAGTTACTGCGCAAGAATTATAATCACTGCTGCAAGGAACAAATCCTTAAATGCACAAAGGGAAGCAAAACCCAAATGTTTGCAGGGAAGAAGCACCAATATTGAACTGAGAAAATATGCAATTAATCCTTTTGCAAATCCTTTCTGTATTGCACATTTTTAGTATTTCAATCATATTTTTCCCAGTTTGTCTGTGCTGCATTCGTCCTGAGTGGAAACAATGCTGGCAGTAATTTGAATCGCGTGCTGTATGGGCACCAATCATTTCTCACGGTGCACTTGTCTGAGGTTCTCTGTTTCAGTCATTCTCCAGAGATGACTGGAACAGTGATAAGCTGAGGTTCTGCTTTTGCAAAGGCTGAACAAGAACAGTGGTCTATCTGCATGAACATGGGATTGATATACCCCACAGCAAAAAGAAAACAGAATGAAAGGTTTTTCAGTTTCTAAGAATACATCCTCTCAAATTTCCTTGCCGATCAGTTTTAACAGGCTGTATATAATGCAATATATACATCAGCCTGTATTTACACATATCAGTCAATTAAAAACATCTATAATTTGCTAACCAATTAATTATCATCAGCTTAATCAACTTTTATATCTGTATGCACTGTAATTACATTTTTAATTTAAATTCTAGACTGAGTCTTTCAATTAAAACATTGACAATGAACTTGCTCCAAATGGAGAGACAAAGCAATTTTCCAAAATGGATAACGCTTCTTTCTCACTAACTTGTTTTGTGAAGGTACCTGTGTTTAGGGTAACAAAAAAAACCGACTTTTAACATCCACTTCTTGTAGAATTAATTGATTTAGTAAAAGTACCAAGCATTGCATATGCAATTAAAGATTTTGGCCAAAGGGGTCCACTGGGGTCCACGTTAGCACTTTCCTGCGAGCTCTGAACTTAAGTCTTAACTAAGGTGCATCAGACTATATATACTGGAATTATGTGATTTCTTCCACATAGTTTTAAATGCTCCTGACTTGCATGCATTTATGTTTAATCAGGGCGGTAAATTTAAAAACAGAAGAAGGTAATGCAGGGATGATGTAGGTCAGGGGTCCCCAACTCCAGTCCTGGGGGGCCAGAGCCCTGCACATTTTTGGGTTTCCCCTCATTTAACACACCTGATTCAACCCCTTGTGTTGATCACCACACAGCTCTTGAGCTGAATCATTTATGATGGAACAGGGAAAGAACAAAGCTACAGAGGGCTCTAGCCCTCCAGGACTGTTGTTGGGCAGCCCTGATATAGGCGGTGAGAGTTCCCAGGGTTAGATAAATGCAGCTTCTTCATTCATGATAGTTGGGCAGCGCCAAGCCAGCAAGTCGGGCCCTGGATATTCGCAACATACTTTCTTCGATTTGAAATATCTAATAACCAGCAGCAAATACAGGCGGCTTTACACCTCTCTCTCGATGGCATTGTGTAGTATATATAAGGAATATCTGTAAAATGACGGGTTTGTTTTTTCTGTTGTCCAATAATAACAAGAACAGCAGGAATAATTTCCCTTTTCAGATAAACGGCTTGCGCTCACTTGACAAAATGGAAATCGGGGCGAAGGGATCCGCCGCTGCGTCCTGGGCGACGTGCAGGGCGCGTGGCGAAAGCGAGCGCGCACGCGCAGGTTACGCCTTACCTCGTGGCACTTGACATTTCACAAGTATTTTATGTCGCAGCATCTAAACATAGACACAGGGAAAAAAAAAATAAATATATACTTTTATAACCAGAAGCTGGAACCCTTTTCTTGTCAAAACCGCCTACACTTCCTGTTTTTTTTTTTTTTTGGTGCAAAACGCTACGCGCCTCAGCCCATGAATCTTGCGGTCTCCCTGTGGCCGATGCAGTCTCTGGCCTTTCCTTGTAAGTTTCTTAGTAAAAACTAACGTACACCTTGCTAAAATGGAAACAAGGGTCCGGAAAATTATATGACCATAGCAGACCAAGGTCAAAAAATTTTTTTTGCAAAAAAAAAGTTACAAACTCTGTAGTACCTTTAAGTTGGTCATACTTTTTTCTTGACTTGGTCTTGACTGGATGTTTCGTAACACTACGCTGTTCTTACCTGCTTTTGGTGTATGTGGTTTGAACAAATGAATCACCATGTTTTTCTGATTAAACTAAATCAGCCTTGTGGAGGTTCAAATTAAACTGGATGCAGGGATGTTTAAATCTACATTGCTTGGGAAACGGATATAAATTGTGATGCTTCAGTTGCCAAGGGGTTAGCAAAAACTGTAATTTAGAGTTAGGGGTATGCAAATGGAAAAACAACAAAAAAGAAAAAACAAATCTGCACATATAGGTCTATAGCTTCCAGTATTAGTTATGTGGAAAGTGAATCAATTTCACAGACATTTAAAGAATTAGATGGTTAATATCATTCTTCAATGTATAATAAAAGTACATTTAATGTTGAAAGCAAAGGATCCCACATAGGACTTTTATATAATCAATATTTAAAATTAATATTTATATTAATAGTTATATAACAACACAATTATGAAAATACATTGATTAACATATGATATCCTGAAAGTATGGTACGTTCTGGAAGTAAAATGAAGGTGTAAAATAAGTAATGTGAATGAGAAATAAGTAAATAAACAGAACAATTCTTTATATTGGTGAGGAGAGGTTTGCGAGGGCTGTCAAACATTCATAGATACATCATGACAATAAAAGCAGGAAGGAGTAGTAATTGATACTGTTTATAGAATTGCATTAAATTTTGAAATTTATTGATATATGAAATCATTTTTTTTGTTATTCTACGTCTTGCACATTTTAAGACACATTTGAACTATCATTTGCATTAAACGCAGAAACTGTACGTACAGAAAATATACATGACAACATGAAATACACTTTTAACATTTTTATTACAGACAATTGAAATAAAAGAAGCATTATGACAAAAATGAACTCGCTGGCAAGGAAACAAAAACACCAGAACCAAGAAATGTAAAAATAATAATCATTATTATCAAATGAACACAGATTTAAAAAAATAATAATGCACCATTGTTAAAAGCCAAAAAGTTATTTTATCATACCGTTCATAAATAGATAGGAAACCAGTTAATATAATTAAATAAAAGATGGGCGAATTGTGGGGGAAAAGTACTATAATCAATTACAAGATACAACTTAATAATCATAACCGGCTTTACAAATAAATGAATTACTTTTGGCAGACTTGTACACAATGTTTTCATCTTTTCATTCCTCAAAAACTTAACCCCTCCCCCCAAAAACGCTACAGTGAATATAAAATCTCAGAAATGAAATGCATTATTATTTTTTTCTGTAAAAAAGTATGATATTAACACAATTCTGAAACACCAAGCAAAACTACCTGAAAACTATAAATCCACTTTTAAGTTTTACTTTTGTAGTAGTAGCCTTTCACATTTAACTTTAAAAAATCACCTAAACCAGTTCTTTTCTTTTTTCTGTTTTTTGATTGGGGGACCGAGAGCCAATCAAACGGGGAAATATGAAAACCCAGTTCACCATAGGCCTGAAAAATCATGCAGTTAGAGTGCATGTGCCAGGGGTGCTTTTAATGACCAATCCAGATACATAATTCCTGATTCCATTCCTGATTGGAGAAGCACACTAGTGAGCACAGTTCTTAATGCAATTTTTTAGTGTGTGAAGTACTCCTGAAAAAATATTTTTGCACAATTTATCTTTAAAGTCACAAAAATACACACACACACACACACACACACACACACACACACACACACATACAAATGAAAATACAAACCATGGTATTACAGCTAGTGATTGAAAGAAGGAAAAAAAAACATTGAGAATCCCAATTTGATCCCATAAAAGTGATATTTACAATCACACTGTGACAGATTGGTAAACCTTAACAGGTCTTTAATATTACAAAATCTTCAATTTATGTATCTTAATTTTTTTTCTGTTCCATTGTTTCCACTATATTCACAGAGGCCACTCTTAAACCAAAGGGGAATCCTTATGCATTTCCCTAAAGGAACGTGTCCATGGCAAAGCACGTGGCAAGCAAGAAATAAATAAAATACTACGGTGAAAATGATCAAGCGGTAATAAGGAGATTTGACCACACTTTACATATTAAAGCTGAATGACCCCAGAAGGAAGGCCCAAAAGAGGATTTCCGCGTCAGCGATGGGACAGGGCTGTACTGAGGCTCTAATACCTGGGCAGTATTTTCTAAGTGCTTGGCAAAATAAGAGGCTCACTAGTAGTCTTCAGGACTTGCATGAAGTCCCTCTAAAAACAAACAAAATTGCAAAATCATAACAACATGAACATTTAAACACCCTTTTAAAAT
>JAABNY020000129.1:91246-110818 GCA_015164015.2 Brevimyrus niger
CGGGGAAACAAGTACAAAGAGACCAACAAAGTACCCTTAAATTTGGGGGGAGCTAAAACACAAATTTTCTTTGGGGGGGGGACGCCCCCCCCCCCCCCCCCCCCCCCCCGATCCCGGCGTCTATCATCTACCATCCCCAAGGTGTCCAGCTGACTGTCTGTGTTCAGGTTTTGTTACTGCATACATCAAACGCCAAATGGCCTCACACACAGTTATTGGGACGTCCTTGTCGGGGGCGCATCAGGATCCATTAGCGTTTGCACTACAAAGGATATGTAGTCAAATGCGTCCCAGAGCACCTTGGCAAGTGGTTTGAGTGATCAGATCACAATATGTCTTGGTGGTTGTTTACACTAGTATTTCGTGCTGTTCACTTATGATCTGATTGCCCATCTAGTGTCTAGGCTCACAGTGCCCCGGTACTGGATGGATGTTTAATAGATGAAGGTAAAAACTGGAGGCTTATCTTACACTCATCATGCAATGCATGCAGCTTCATGTCACGGTGGATGTAGCTCATCAAACGACTGCTTGGGCTCCCTCCGGCCCCCGGCCCGGTGAGTGATGTACATCTCGATACAAGCGCAACTGACCCAAATCCAACGTAAACAAGTAAATAAGTCTCCACAGACTGGGTGTTGACTTTCTACCACAACAACAGAGGCTCCCTTGATCGCTCACCTGATATAAGGCTGCTGCAATAAAAACTAGGAGCATGTTAAGGTATCTTCATAGCCATGGGTGAACTATGGGTGAAGTGCCCATTCTGCATTCAAGACTTTTCTCCTCCAAATTATTATTCTCTATTTCGTCATCATATTTATCAATAACATGAATGATGCTTACTGATTATCCAATACAGTCTCAGCCCTAAACGTTTACTGATAAGATCGCAATTAATAATTCTTTCGCTTTAATGGAAATGGCTAAAATATCTGTTATAATTATGTATTGAGTGTTTTATTGTCCTTAGGGATGGAAGATTGGCCAAATTAGATGAGAATGAGGCAAGGAGACATAAGTACACAGATATTTAAGCTGAAATTGATATACTGGCTGTCCTTAGACATAAGACTCAAAAGTGTAGAAATAGTTTATAAACATCTACAACGAGCAGTCAGTTCAGTGGCAGCTAAGAGTTTTTTTAACATACTGTGATTGAATTCCTCAAGGGCACCTGACAGTGATCACTCTACATAACCCGCAGCTAAAAGTGGCATCAGATTCTGTGTGTGATCAATGAGGGAACTTCATCGCTGCCCCATTTTAAAATAACCTCAACTTTCCCAGCATTGCACTTTAATATTCTGAACAGGGTAATTATCAGCAATGTTAAAATTAGACAAAAAAGGCCATATTCACAAAGAACATATTCATTCATCAAAGGATAAATGACCAGTAATTCGATAAGAGTTGGATTTGGACCTTAGAATAGCACGCCCATAAATAGTCACAATGCAAGACGAGCTCATTGTCCCATGGCTATTTATGGAAGTGCAGTTCAAAATTCCAGTTCTGAGTCTTACCAAATTCCAGTTTTGTGAATATTTCGTCCTCCCTTCAAACCAAGGTAATTACATACATAGAAGAATGGTCATTGTGGTCACAAAAGCCTGTGTTATGCATTACCAAGTCAAAAGCCAAGTCTGAATGGAAGGATATTTTATTCTCTCTCTACAGCCAGCTGTATCTGTGTGAATATTTTGATGAGAGAAGCACAGACAGACTTTAAGAGACTTAAATGTACCAGACAACACTGACACAGAAAGACTTGCAATACGTGTATGTTTAAACCCTAAATTGTTTGCATTGCATGGACTGGTAAAACCTCTTCTTTCTGTTAAAGATCATCCCATGAAGCTTTACTGTTTGAGTTGAATGTTGCTACTTGTTAAGCAATCACCAGGATGTCACTAAGATCCAGAACGGATGGGACATATGAGAGGAGGCATCTGCAAGATTGTGAAAATGCTGCAGGGAGAAAACTTTATGGGGTATACTGCGGCACGGATGTCAGTCGTGCAGGAATGAATGTGTTCACCTGTGTGATTGACATGCAAGCGATGGGATCCATTAGCCAACATTAGGGCGAATTAGTCCGCA
Source organism: Brevimyrus niger (assembly GCA_015164015.2). Lineage (NCBI taxonomy): Eukaryota > Metazoa > Chordata > Actinopteri > Osteoglossiformes > Mormyridae > Brevimyrus > Brevimyrus niger. The sequence continues at coordinate 93,350 of JAABNY020000129.1, forward strand.
GCTCAATTAGCATGCCGCTAATGTTTTACATGAGGATCAAAGGGAGTGATTCTGTTTTACCCGGCACATATCATGACTCTGTTACTTTGATATCATGACTCTTGACAGAAGGAGTGCACACTTGCCTGCTTTTATACACGTCTCTTTCTTTTTCGGAACCTCTTAGAGCCATTGTGACATGAAGGGTTTCCAAGGAAGCAACAAAGAGCTTCCAGCAAAAAATCAATGGCAGCCTTGTACAGGCAAACTGACCTGCGACGACGCCCTCAAACCCTAAAGAGGTACACAGCACAAAGAGAAAGCATTTCCACAGCCCTGTTTGGTTGGTAAACTCTGATAATCTTGCTTTTAATCCAGAGCTGGGTGTTTACATCAGATGCCTATCTCAAAGCAGAGAGTGTTCGTTTCTGTTCCATTTTATTATTTCTCTTTCTTTCACTCCTGCTCCCCCGTTATGCCACTTCATTTATATTTGATTAAAGAAAAAGTACAGCCCCAGAGATTTTGGTAATAAGAAAGCCTAATTATTATTACATTTATCTCCAATTAATCACATTTCCAGCTAATGTCGCCTCTTGGACCACCTCACTTAATGCTGGATGATTGTCCAGCACTTGCGACCTTTGGACCTCCTCACTGGATGATTGACCAGCTCCAGTAAGCTCTGAACCTCCTCACATAATGCTGTGTGATTCACCAGCTTATAGAACCTTTTGACTTTCTCACTTGATTCTGGGTGACTGACCAACTCCTGGGCCCTTTAGACCTCTTCACTGGATAATTGATCAGCTCCAGAAAGCTCTGGATCTCCTCACCTAATGTTGGGTGATTGACCAGCTTCAGGAACCTCTGAAACTCTTAATGCTAGGTGATTGACCAGTTCCTGGAACCTCTGCACCTCCTCACTTAATGATGGGTGAATGACCAGCTCCTGGAACCCTTTGGACCTCCTCACTCAATGATTGACCAGCTCCAGGAAACTCTCAACCTCTTCATGTTGGGTGACTGACCAGCTCTGGTAGCCTCTGGATCTCCCCACTTAATTCTTAGTGACTGATTAAGCCATGAAACCTCTTTGACTTTGTTCATTTAGGACTAATATAAAATGATCATATGCTCAAATTATATTGACTATTTATTGTCAGAGTTTAACAGAGCTTAAGACCTAACAGAACAATTTGTCATGCTACATGAATGCTTTTCCAGATTTCCCTTTTTCATTTAGGCCTTATAACAGATACTTTTTGCTTCTTTTATTTCCCTGTTAAAGTTAACAAAATAACAAAACAGTAGTGAATACTTACAGAACAAGTTAAGGTTCTCACCCTTTGTAGTTACAGGGCTGTTTGTCTGGATTTCAACATATGACCATGGAATTGTCACACTAAGAGGTCAGACTTTCAGTAAACAGATACTTTGTTCAGAGGCACAATAAAAAAACCCAGTGACGACTTCATTGTGTCTTCTAATGGGTTACTAATTAGCATTTAAGGCCTCAATTGACTCTAAATACACAGTTACTTTCATTTGAGACTTTATTTATAAAATGTTAGAATCAAGAACTAGATTAGCAAGGATCCAATGTGGTAACAGGTCACATCAGACACATACTCTAAGCTAAATTAAGACTTCCAAGGATTCCGAGGTGACTTACAGAGGGCATTTGACTGGACAGCAGATGTCCATCCTGCGCCAGCATGTTGGACATCATGATGGCCGGCAGCTCTGGGTAGTTGTAAGGGTTTATCAGCCCATTGTGTGGCAGAGGGTGGCAGAAGTAGGCAGACTCGGGGTCCATCAGGTGCAGCAGGGAGGGGTCCGGATGGTTGGGGGGGGTAATGGGAGGAATCTCGTAGTCTTCGTCACCCCCGCCGCTTCCCCCGCCCTGACCAGAGTAGTTCTGCAAGAAGGGAAATGAAGATTGTCAGCCTACCATCTCTGGAAAGTTTCTATCTGGAGTCATAGTGAATGTAAGACAAATAGTAAGTTCTATGCTCTCTTTAAAGTTGCGTTTAAATACCCAGTAAGAAAATAATAGGATCCATAAAAAAGCAAAAGCTCAGTAGTAACATTAAATTCACAAGGAGCTTTCATGGCCAAAACAGCAAACTACTGTTATGTCTCTCAAGCTGGTGTTTTTGTTTCTGAGTACAGTAATAGGCAGGCAGCTCTATCAGCCCCCCAGGGAGCCACCTTGGTCCCTCATCCGGTACGACCTCAATCACCCCCGTCTGCTTTAAAGAATTGTCACCCCTCCACATCTGTCACCTGCTACCACCCAGGTCTTCTGCTCTACTTGTGCTATTTAGTCAATGGGGAACAATTTTGGCTTCATTTCCTATTAGCATACGGTGCAACCCAAGTGTAAGGTCAAGATTGACAGTTTCCTGTTACAATCTCTTGAAAACCTATAACTCTTTCAACCTAATCTTTACCATAAGATGTAATTTCAATCTTTGTAACATTTTTAAACTGGTATGGGCCCCTGAAAGTTGTTTTTGTTTTATCAGCTAAAACCATCCAGACATAGATATGTATAAAGGAATATGAAAGTCTTCTCTTGAAAATTCATTGGGGAACTAAAGGCAATTCTGTCTGAGGCAATCTGACTTGACTCTGTTTATAATGACTGAGTCATATTAATCATCACAAAAAAATATCCCAGTGTCAAGAATTCAAGAGGTTTTTAATAGAATTTTTATGATTCATGTCTTGCAGTATAAATCAAACAGTCAGCTCTTAAACATTTCAGAAATAAATTCAATATCATCTCTGTGTTGGCTGATATCCTCCACAGCAGACCAGCCATTTGTCTTGAAAATAAATACTTTTAGCAAATAAATGAGCAAGATGAAATGAAAGCAAATTTTTCTTAGGGGCTGCCAGTTTTCCTTGTTCGTTAACTGTGGAATACTCCTTAGCTACTTCAGAGAAAAAAAATGCTCAGAAATAGTGGATTACTTTTATTTGCTATTTTTGGTGTATGTTGTAACAACATTGCTAGTGGTGATCGTGGTCATTTTTAAGTTTAGGTTTAATGTTTTTTTCATGTTTTTTCATTAATATTTATATAATACATGTTCTCCTTTGGTCATGCAACTACTTTGTACTTTCTATAATGGATAAAAACATGTAATGGTTCACAGCATTTCAAATGCTATAAATCAGACTATGCATCCATACTGAAAAAATCATGCCAGTTAATTATGCTTTCATTTTAAGATTGCAGCAATTTTATTTGATTTTCCTACCTACTGTCTGATAAAAATTAAAGATTAATGTACTAGATTGTACTTTGAAGACATGTTTTTTCAGGCTTTCAAGGGTATTGTTATTGTTTGGTCTAATGGACGAGAAAACTAACATTTCCTGATATTCAATTTCCTTCATAATTGTTGGAAGGAAACAAAAGTATCTGCTGTAAACAGTGGGTGCTTTGTGAGCTGCAGCTCGCTGTCAGTGTCCTATGGGAGCTCCACATCTCCACCATCACTCACAATGCCATTGTGTTGTTGCATTCAGTGTGTTCCAGACATCAACTATTGAGTCTGCCAGGGTTTAAGTATTGTGAGCCCTGCTGCTTAGGTATGCTACTTCTCTCTAGTCTTGAGGGAACTTTTGTTTGAAGGACTGAATGTAGAGGACAGTTTCCTAAGGTGTAGGATATCTATTCCACTCTGAATATGCAGTATATATAGACCGTGTATGCACGGTATATTCTATAGGCAGCCTGTGCAACTTGTACATATGTAAGGATTGATGATTGATAAACTTGCACCGTGGATTAATGAAGATGAATGAAGTTCCACTATAATTCTCCTGATCTCCCATAATTTGATTTTGTTACATATCATGTGTCATAGAACCTAATGCACTTCCTGAATGTGCGTGGTGTAGTTTACAGTTTCAGCAGAAAGGGGATAAAGGGATACAAGCCGACATTCGGTTTATCAGAAAATTAAGACGGATGTGGAAAGAATCAAAAGGTGATGCTGTTCATGCCATTATAGGGAGAAGGATAATCTCAAGGGCAAAGAATATGTTCACAAATAAGTAATGCATACAACTCTGTTCTGAGTGCAAGTGCACACACACACATCAAGGCCAGCCTGCCTCTTGCTTAAAGATTTGCATACAGTCTCGAGCAGCGTTTCCCAATCCAGTCCTTATCAACCCACAGTTGGTCCATATTTTTGCTCCCCCCCAGCTCGCTACCGAGCTGAGAAGGAGGAAAAACATGGACTGTCTGTGGGTCCTAGAGGAGCAGATTGAGACACTCTGGTCTTTTAATAAAAAAAAACTTAAGCACCACACTCCCAGTACAAACAGCCTGTATATATCTGTAGAGGTACTGGCTATGGGGATCCCTGCTCTGCTTATCATCATGTGGACGATCAGCATGGGGTCATGAAGAGGCTATAATCCCAGAAAAGGCAAGGCTACTTACATTTGCACAATAAGTTTCAGTAGCTACTGCTTGTTCATGCATGCTTTCCATCTATTATGAGTCATGAGGCCAGTTTGTTAGGTATACCTGCTAGCCAATACTGACAGCCGACGCCTCCACCCAGTAAAAACTATGTGGCTACAAGTGAATACATATAGCATGTAGACAGGAACAAGAGGTTCAGTTATTGTGCGTGTCAGCATTAGCCTGCCCGAGACACCAGATCTATACGATTATGAACATGGTGAGATTGTTGGTGCCAGATGTTGGTGCTTCCTGCATCTCAGAAACAGACACCCTCCTGGGACCTTCACACAATGCAGTGATTAGGGTATACAGTGAATGGTGCGAAGAACAAAAAACACTCAGTCAATGGCATTTCTGTCACCAAAAACACCTTGTTAACGAGAAGTCAAAGCTAACAAGAACAAAGCAACGCAAAAGCAACAACTTAGTACTACGTTTGCATGCAGAACCCACAATTCGTTTACTCTTGAAGCAGTTCTTGATACAAAAGTGGATCCTACCCAGTACTAACTAGGTGTCCCGAATAAAGGGACCACGTCTAAGGACATAGTAAACGAGCAACCTGACACACTACACTTCCCATCAGCCTTAATCATTTCTGTCACAGGCTGCTTTTGATGGGATCCTCCCACACCGTTACTTGGTTGTCGGAATGAAAATAGGTGCAGCAGCTCTGCGATTACACAGGTTTTCCTTATAATAATGAATCTATTAATAATCTCTGCAATTCGTGTGTGTCTTTCTGCAACAGCTCTGAAATGCAGTCCTTTTCAGGTTGTCTGCTTATCCCATTATTTATTTTTTTCTTGGACCGCTGTAGCAACGAGGACCATTTACACGATATGGCCGACGTCCCCCAAGCAGGGAGCTCACATGGAGTTCCCAGTTGTGTTTTTCCCACACATGGGCTTTAATGGCTGCCACACGTGGTCACCGACCTCGGTGCTCAACATGCAAGCAGCAAACTTCTATGTTCCCGGACGTGGAAGGACCAGCTCTACAGAGCTGATGTCGTTAGCTGAGACTGCAGATTATTCGCAATGCTCTGCTTTCACCTCATAAGCGCTGGTCGTTATAACCACCTTTTCACCTGGTGGTAAATATTTTTAAATGAGGCTATTCACACATCCACACATTACTATCAGTGATCATGCAATTAAGGGTTTACTTTGAGTTTCCATAGTGACTGAGGGATCAGACCTCTTCGTCACCATCTGGAGGGAAGGTCCAACAGATAATGACAGATTGGCTTCACCACTAGACTGGACATTAGCAGGTTTTGATTTATGTTTATACTGGAGCCACAAGTGCTTTCCAACCTGTTTTATTACTGGATTGAGATTTCACCAATCAGATAAAGGGCATCTCTTCCATTTTCATTCTCCTGACATTTCCCACCAAAAAACCAGGCCAAACAAAACACTAAATTCACCATTTTTGACTTCAAAGAAGATAAAGTGTGAGCCAATACACACAAGGGTGGGAAGACACACACAGGGTGAGGTAAGTTTGAATGACCAATAGACTTTACTGAAGTTATTTTGTATCAACAGTAGCTATCAACAGCTAACAACAACATAACAAGCATTAAGAAATAGGCTGGCTTATTGTTTTTTTTACTATAGGCATGGAGATGCTGCCCTACAGTAATCTGATACTGCATTACCACCAATGACAAGAGGGGATGCTGAAGCATCCTCAGCCCCCCCAGTTGAAATGTTACACAGGTCTAATCATGGGTCAGGTATATATTCTTTGGATCAAACAGGAAATCAAAAAAAAAGATAAATCTCAGACTTAAATCACTCAGTGGCCCTTGTCAAAAACACACCCACTTAGCAAATATTCTGAAAGAAAGAAAGAAAGAAAGAAAGAAAGAAAGAAAGACTTTGCTGTAGGAGGTGCACAGACTGAATCATGGACGTTTTATCTCCAGCAGTCAAACCAAGTTGGAAAGCTGTCCTGTCCGCATGTTGCTGTGCCCAACGTGGGGCGCCCCCCCATCGGCACCTGATACCTCCGCTTTAGCTCCCATGTGCCGCTCCACAGCTTCCTCACTGTGAACCACCACGGACCAAGCTGTGGAGTCTTACTCCTCGGATGCTACCAATGGCTATCTGTCAGCTATTCCGAGGTTACGCACCTCACACTGCACCTTCTGCAATGTATCAAAGCACAACAGTATTTTTGCGATGGATCCCGTAAACACTGTGGACAGCGTGTGCACTGAATAAAAGCCTTGAAACTTAATAACCATTTTACTTCCATAAATGCTACTTGCACAGACACAGTCAAGGTGTATTATGTTGCTGTTCTGACTTCTGACAGTCGTTTGTTTTGCTACATTCCTATCGGCTTCCCATCTGCTACACAACGTTGACATGATATTAAGTGCCGGAGATGACATTAACGAAGGACACTTTTTTACTGTCACCAAGAACCAGGCCGTCACAAACTGCCGCTTTTCCATTGTAAAGTACGCAAGTCGTACCCAATCTGTAACCATGCTGCCACGGCCCTGCTTACTAACAGAGCCAAAAGCGTGACCAAGCCAAGCTTGTTGCATGACCACCATCTCATTGGTTGAATTGCACGGAGATACCGGTGTTCTGTGCACAGGTTATATGAAGGAAAAAGGGTATATTCTATATGTTATTCATTATTAGTGTCTCACATTGTGATGTATTGGTGCATTCCCCATAACTCGGAATTTCAAAAAAAAAAAATTTCAAACTCCCTATTTAAAAAAGTACTATAGACCTGATAAATTTATTCATAAAGCAAAATTACACAAGTGGTTGCTAATTCTGCTAGTGTTTAAAGCTTGCATAACACAGCAATTCTCACAGACATGCTAACTGAAATTAGCATACAGTAAAAATAAATAATAACAATTTCATACAGTAAATCATGATGTATACTGTGTGAGCAGTAAATAAGCGTCTTTTTAGTTTCATATCACTGTCACTCTCCAAACCCGACAACGCCCTTATGGAGCTGACCCTCCTGCAGTGGGAAACCTGAGTGAGCTGGATCTGCGCTGTAACTAGTCTCTCTTTGCCGTATGGCTTGGGTCCGGATCGGTTCCTGTCTGCCATTGAAAAGCGGCAAAAGCTAAACATTTCAGTGCAATACTAAAGTCATGGGGCAGTTAAAAGAAAAGCCATTTCAGACACCTCACTGGTGCTTTTGCACATCTGATAATGCATAAAACATTTAGAATGTTTTGTTATGGACGGCATGGTGTAATGTCACCCCGTGGGGGGCATTATGCCCATATTATGCCCCGGATGGACTGGCATCCTGTCCATGGTGTTCCCCAGCCTTACGCCCAGTGCCGCCTGGGACAGGTTCCAGGCCCTTATGTGACCCTAACCGGGATAAGAAGCTGGAGGATGAATAGACACAAGGGTAGATGTATGTTATATATTATGCATGCATTATGGTAGCTTCAATGTTACAGTGGTGAATTACAGGATTGTCAGCGAAAGTCTTAGAGACTCTTTTTGAAGGGCATTAGGCTGCCTCAGTGAGTGGCGCTGTGTCAAATCAGGGCTCAAGGCAGGCCCTTGGGTTTGAGCCCAAAATTGACACAGTGGAGTTTGAAAATTGTCTGGGTGGTTCCCCCCCCTCCCCCCCCCAATGTCGTTAAATTCGGTTAACTGTAATGGTGTGTCTACATTGCCCTCTCTGTCAGTGCCCTGTGATGACCCAGTATTCCATACAGGGCTTTCCCGGGGCGTCCGGAGACAGACTCCGGTCTCAGGGAGCGAGACAGAAGGCAGCTTTGAATATCCACTACACATACAGGGGGATTTAAACAGCGAAAGGAAGTTGTAAATTACAATCATAAGTTTAACTCAAAACAGCAGGAAAACGGCTAAAACAAGTGACTCAGAGCGACGGCAGTTTTAATCAGTGAAATGAGCCGATGATTTGAGTCTCAATCAATGTGTTTCCTGTCGATCACACTCAGTTTCGCTCACAATCAGCCCTGTGTGGCCCAGCTTTTGGTTTCCATCAGATATCCTGTTAAGACAGGAAGTGGAGAAAGCCTGGAAGAAGACATGTTTATTCTACTCAGAGAAATGGGTTTGAACCCCCCCCCCAAACTCATAATTGAACTGCAGAGGCTGTAAGCAGTCCTGCTTATCGACACTGGAGAGAAGTAAAAATAATTACACGCTTGCTGTGGAGGCAAATTCTTTTCCAGATGCTGACCAGACACATGTCACACATCAGTCATCACCAGTGAATGGGCAAGAACCAAAGTCATCGGGATTTTAAAATCAACCTGGTTTATTGGTGTAAGAGGTTGTGTTTCCTCTTTTGCTTTTTTAACATTGTATTTTTTTATGAAGGTGCCCAGAAACTTCACTTTTGAACCTTGAACCGTGCTTCTGTTTTTATCATACATCTTTGGCTGCTTTTCAGCACATAAACAGTGTATAATACTAGTGAAGTACAGAGACAAACAGTGGACTACAGTCATAAAGTACAGTTGAGTAATCGTTACAAGTGATCACAATTCTTCAAAAAGACGCTAAAAGAAACTCGAGGTATACAAATCAATGTAATTACAAATCTTCAGCGCAATCTTTGATTTATCTGTTTTGAGGCAGCATCAGCCACCATAGGAGCTGAGGGTTTACTGGGTCCTGGTGTGACGCAGAGGGGCAACCAAAGGACGACCACAATGCTAATATTAATAAGCTTCTACTGTAATGTAACCTTCCACCTAACATGCTTAGGAGAGGCTACTGAGGCAGAGAAGCCCAACAATCATGCAGTAACAGTAACATCTGCAGCGAAAACATAGACAAGGGGAATACATGAGATCTAATTATCACAAACATGCAGGTGAGATCAGTTAAATCACCGAATCTTACCCCGTGTTTATTTCCGGTAGCTTTCGGAATCCTCTGTATGTTGCGTGCGGATGTTGCCCAAGCCTAAAGAATGCATTTTATCAAATAAATATAAATTGCGCACTGATCATGTGATGATTAATTAAGTCGCGTTAATTAATTGTCTGTTTAATGTAATCACAACTGTATGGGCTGCCCTCTAAGTTAATCTGGAAAAGCTTTTACTTAGGTGAGCTAGTGCAAATAATGGAGAATATTTGTCGCACACACAGACAATAGCCCATGTAGAAGGATAACAAAGGGACCAGTCGGGCAACAGCGTGATAAGACATGGGGGGGTTTGCATTTTTGCAGGTTTGTCATACACATCCTGCCTTTTAATTTTCCTGACTGTATGAGTGCTGCCCTTCAGCTCCTTGGCCGTGACCCAGCAGAGAGCCCTTTCCATATGAGCGACGCAGGCGCCGCCGCTGTGGCGAAACTGGGCCGCAGTTCAGTGAAAACAGGGGGCCAGATGCCAGCTATGGAGGACCCTGAGCGCGAGTTTCAGCTGCCCTGCCACCACGCGCCGTACGCAACACCTCTACCTGCTTCCCCTTCACCATGGAGCCAAAGAGCACAACAAACCCCCGCCAAAGAGCAGCTATCCCCCACCGCCCTCTTCAATTAATTATAACTTTTTTTTAGAAAACCCAGTGATACTGTTTGATATAAATTTCATGGTCTCAGACTAATCCCTGTTTTAAACTCCTTACTTCGAGGTATGTGTGTGTATATATATATATCTTGGATCATCAAGTCAACTGTCAAAATGTCAGCTGATAAACAATGTCCTTCCTCTGTAAAGTACGTTGGCATGTGGTCAGTTGCATACTTCGGGGTCAAGATAACGGAGATCTGACTTTCTAACTTCCTGCATTTTCCTGTGACCGGGTTTCACAATAACAGCACAACTGCAGCAGTTTCAGTCTGATGCATTTAATGCGTCCGGACAGAAACTCTCAGAAGCATTACATTAGACCTAGCACTTGCACTCCTGCACTCCATTTGTTATCTCTAGCATGCGTCACAGAAGAGACAGCCACATGTATGTATTAATCACCCTGCAATTAAATGCTGTGGTTTTGGGTCTGAGTAAATTGCAACTTTAACATTCATTTAAGAAGTGATTACTTCAAAGTTAATATGTGTCTAACAATCAAAACCTCTATTTGTCATACTGGAGAAAGTATTTATCATATAATAAGCTGCATTCAAATTAAAAGTTCAGCCAAGTTCATGTCAACCAAAATTCATCCAAAAGTGATAGAATAATTCAGAATACGTAATAATGATTAAAAACTAGAGATGCTTCTGTATACAAACATGCTGTAATTTTAATTTTGTAGCTCTGGAGATATTGGGCACAATCCCAAAGTAGCTGGGTATGTTTAAATAGCCTTAGCAGTAATGAAGTCAGACACTGGGATCTTATGAAATATTATAGCTGTTTGAATTGAGGTTTAACATGTAAAGAGATCGGTAGGTTCATATTTGGCATAGAGGAAAAAAATGCACCAAAAACAATGTCAAAAAGTAGAAAAATACCTGTTAATTTGTGCATTAAATTCAAACATAGACCTAAATCCACGACAGACCACATTAATCTTAAGTAAAAGCTATATACTGTTATAGGAATATTATTGACTTACATCAAACTTAACTTCAGAACATTTTGAAAATCATAAATTAAAACTGCTTTAAGGCTAACAGGTAAGTTTCTTAGATGAATATTCTCCCCTAAATCTATCACAAAGTACAGTTCAAAAGCATCAGCAAAGAAACTTACTGAAACTTACTGAAAGCATAATGTGTCCACACAAATATATGTTTAGGTCATGACTCCTGTTATGTCTCTAGGAAGTTCTAGGTTTTATCCACACTCTTTCAAATAATCTTTTTTAATGGGCTTGCTTGAACACACAGATATGTTTATCAATCTCATCAACTTTTCAACGGGATGGGTATTTTGAAAAATTGCAAAATAATCCAAACGTGTGCACGGCTAATGCGCAGTCTGGAACGTAGGCAATATTAATTGAGGAAAAATGTGACTACGAGAGCCCTGATGCAGTTAGTGATTGAATGTCCTCCAAGGACAACCAATAAAAGAAACAGTATCTAAAAAGGCAACAGGCCAAGAGAAGTTTAGACAGAGCATGCTCAGACTTGACGGTTTCATAAATCGATAAATGTAAACTATGCAGTTAACAATCATGAATGTAATTCAGCTGTTTTATCTGAATGCTGTCATTTGTGAGCAACAACAGCAGCACCAGCGCAACCGAACATGCAGATATAACCAACCAAACTATGCATGTTCAATAATAAACTGGCTTGACAATCATGATCAACGTTATGAAAAGGCAAGCAGGTTTTTTTAAGAAATGTATTTAGTTTTTGGTTGACAGATTGAGTCATTCCCTCCCTTTCTTTATGTAATGGCAAACCTGCCAAAACAGAGGCTTCAGTTCAGTTGTATGGAAGCAGCGTGTTTTTTCTCAGTTTTGATACTGAACGCTGTGAGCAGAGATTATATATTTCACTTCACACTGCATTTTACCGTAATATCTATATGATATATATTTGAAGTACAAGATGCTGAAAGACAATTGAGAGTTACCATTTTCCCTTTCATGCAACATGTAATCTTGCTGGACAAATGCAGGGATGAAACTCAGTCACACACAAAGCCTTGTGGCTGCATCTCGGCTGGTAAGCCCCGCTGGCTCGGAGAACACGCTGCAGTGGTCCTGCATCCAGCAATCAAGATCACTGTGCCCTCTGAATTCTGCATACCAACATATTATTTAGATATCTTTCTGAACCTCACAAGGCTTTGGGCGGAGGGTTCATGAGTTTGTGAAAGGTATTTTTAAATGGAATTCAATTCTCTGGCTATGGGTTAGAATGAACAGCAATCAATCCTAAAAGCAAGGTCACTCTGAAATTCTATCCTTTGAGCATTTCACTTGTTACAGAATCAGCACTCCTACACGTGGTCAGGAGTGGTTAGATAGCGTTAGATACTGCTTAGGACAAGTACATTTTCTGCCTTTGCCTTCGGTTCAGATCACTTTGGGCACCACTTTTAAGAAATATCCTTCTCATAATATAAAGAACAACAAGGACAACAATGCAGGACTTTGATCGCAATGATGATCATGATGATTCTCAGGGAAAGTATTACATCATTATTCTCAGAAACATCAAGATATGTGCAATTGTTTACTATCTGCAAGATTCTGGACTTTTTTTTTTTTGCATGGTCGATATCAGCAGTCATGTTGATGGAAATGCGCGATGCAACGGGCCTGGACTTGTTGTCAGAGACATGATGAATTTCTTTTCAAATTCAGCAGAAGCAAAAAAAGAATCCTTTTAAGGTTAGCTCATCGGGGGAGGGATCTTTCAACTGGGGTTTTAATTACCGTATTGCACCTAAAGCAGAAGATGAGGGAATGCCATGCAGCAATGGGAGCACAAAAGCTGTAGAAATGCACTGTGGCAAAGCTATTTTCTGAACAAGGGCTGTGGGAGGGGTGAATCACACTCTTAAATCAGGTGGTGATATGGGGAACGGTAGGTTAAAACAGCAGAAAATGGACCCACTCACCTGATTAGGAGAGAGAAAATCCTGGTTATTTTCATTCATGTACATGTTATCACCATCAAACTGCAAAAAAAAAAAAAAAATAATAATAAAATAAAATGTAAAGAGATTATTGATATTGTTTGCTGCTTAAAAAAAAAAAAACAATTACCTAGGGTTATTCACAGATTACATTAAGGCTGAGAATTCAGGCCAGGAGCAGATGTACAATGATCTTTGTTAGACTTACATCCTGAAACTTCTAATCAGAGTCTTATAAATAAAGAAGTTAAACACAAAGAGGTTATAAAAATAAATTTGATTCATTTTATCAGCTTTAAACCTCAGCTGACTTTCTAGATGTCAGTAATTGCAGTTCATTGAGAGTATGTAATTAGACTGGTCAGGGAGATTACGGACAGAAGGCATCAGAAGTGCTACTTAGGTTGGGTGCCATGCTTGTCCACAAGGAGGTGACAATGACAGCTAGACTGCCACATAAATCACACAGGAACTCAGGACCTTCATGGACATAAGTCTATTTAGGGAGTTTACACTCAGATCAACCCCAACATCAGGGCCCCCCCAGACAGAGGTTACTAGAACACCAAATACCTGGCTGCGGGCTAATTATAAAGCAGACCAAGCAAATGTTGCTGAAAGATGTCACCAACTAAAGCAATGCAATTCATATTTTTTGTTTCCTTATTCGTCTGTATTGTGTATTAATTATATGTCATTAGGTCAGCAGACTTTATTGGATCCCGGAGGATAGTAACGAAAAGAGGAATCCCAAATCAGCAAAATTTTGTTTTGATTCGCATAAAACGCGGGAGCAGAAAATGTAGACCGGCTCTGGAATCCTGTCGGCGTTGACAGCATGCTAACTAATGAAAGGCCCTCATCGATTCTCCACATGTGCACATCTCCCCTTCTCTTGAGCACGTCACTTGTCAATGCGCTCCCGAGAAGAAACAGGGCCATCACCAGGAACGCCGCTGTTTCGGCATTCTCATCAGTTTCCGATAATCCGCTTTCACGCGTTTTCTGACTTTGTCTCATCTCTGCGAAGCATCTCCTCGAGGGAACCATCAGCAAGCCTGCCTGACCCTTTGTTCCACGCAGCGGAGAAAATAAAATACACAAATTCAGTCACTCTGAAGTGTTGGAAAACAAAGTTCATTATTTGATTCATTTCCAAAGAGAATAGGAATTAAAAAAGTAATACAAAAGAAAGTTAAGAGTTGTGGACTGGGTCACAAGGTTTAGTTGTGTCTTTTTACCTAATAAAGCTACATTTATGTACAATCCCCAAATTCATGATAAAAACAATGTGCTTCTTTCAAAACTCTACTAGAATTTCATGTAAAATAATAGTTCCTAATAACTCTTTCTGAACAACAGTGATTGCTATATTGAAATACAGTATTTAACATTAATTTGGTACATTTATGAAGATCATCTGAGGAGCAATTTATGATTTATGTAAAACAATATTGCTGTTTTGTAGCCTATAGACTGCATGCAAGAAAATAAATAACCAGACTAGGTGACAAACAACACAAAATTTCTTTCTGTATTAGTGATGTCAAATGAAAATCATAATTGGGTGAAAAATAAACAGAGGCCGCCTGGGTAGAATGGGGGCACGTCTCTGTAGATGTCCGTGTGAGGTTTAGAGTACTTTCACGTGTCCAGCTCTGTTGTTCTGCATTTTAATGGAGTCTAACATGCTGAAATGCCCATATGGTTTGTGAAAGGGGCTTTGCTCCACTTTACTGCCATTACAAACATGACTGTTGATGGTACATAATGATAAACATGAAGGACTGGCCAGGAACAGTAAGAGCCGCTGGAGTCCCCAGCCCAATCCAAGAAATGCTTTGGAGTCTAAATGAAACCCATCAAAACAAAAGTCAACTCCCGCAACTTGAGGGCTGTTCAGCTTCTGCAGTTTGTCTACCAGCATCTCGAGATTAATCGTAAACTTTTTCGGCCCTGTATTGCTGTGACCAGATGAGAAACACAATGGCAAATGGAAGCACAGTTAATGGGGACTTTTCCATTTCGGCAGCAATGGGGTCTGAAGAGGGACACGATCAATAAAGCACAAAGAGTAAGAACAGGATCCAACAATTTTCAAGGACAAAAAACAGAGCAGACTTAAAGGGAATAGCTGTAGGCTTCTATACTGCTATCTGGACTGGACTATGTATTGAGTTGCTGGAAGTTCAAGAGAGTACACCATTTCATACATACTGCAGTGGAAAAACCAAGAGTACTGTATTTAATACAAATCAGAATTTTTAAATCCTGGTTTAATCGTGGTTCTAAGCAGCAGGTTGCTACCAGGTCCAAAATTTCTAAGACAGCAGTAGACAGGAATAAGGTGTAGCAGGAGACACTGGGAACAACCAGAAACCAGCCAGGTAGAGGGCAGAAGTGACTTTCTAATGCAAGAGATGACTTTACTTATCCGACAGTTTCTCATGAATTCTAAGATGACATCAAGTAACCTTCCAAAGGAATGGGAAGCATGAAGTGCAGGTGTGAAGTGCACTGCTAGGACAGGTGTTATCAGGCTCCTAGAAGCAGGACTGAAGTCCTGTAAAGCAAAGAAGAAGCCCTTCCCCTTCATTAATGAGAAACAGAGAACAACCGGGTTGCAGTTTGCAAAAAAAAAAATATATATAGTGACGAGTCATGAAAATGGACACGTCAGGAAGCCAATTTTGACCAGCTGACTTCCATCTCCCTCCGGATTCTCTCCAAAACTGGTCATAGGTCACAGCCACACTTCTGAAAGTACGGTTGAACTGCTGCCGGAGAGACTTTACCTTTTTTTAGCACATTCTTTATATGCTAATATGTACGGCTATTACACTTGGCAACCAGTTCATTAGGTACAGCGACCGGCTAATGCTGCTCCTCCAAACAGCGAGTCATGTAGATGCAGCTGAATATATACAGCAAGCGGGAAGTGTGAAGAGGTCGGGCTGCCGTGTGACTAACCATTGGAAGGACTCATTTTCAACACGGCGTGATTATTAGTGCCACATGTGGTACTTTCAGCTCTTCAGAAATAGCAAAGAAAAAAAACGCTTGGATGTTGACACAATGCAGTGTTTAGGGTTTACAGAGAATAGTGCCATGAAGAAAGAACATCCAGAGGGGAGAAGAAACTGCGGACAAAATCACCCTCTTAATGAAGCAGGCTAGAGGGGAATAACCTGACTTTTTAAGGACTACAGGAAGGACACAGGTGCAAAAATAACAGCTTAGTGAAGTGGTGTATAGAATTTGCTTCTTTCAATGTACAAACTCTTCTACCCTTCAGGCAGTTTAGGCTACTGGGGGGTCCCACCAGGGAAAAACTAGATGTACCTAAAAATATTGTCCCTGAATGTGCATCTGGTTAATATATAGCTATTGAAATGTATATGTATATGTTCATTAAGAGCAGCAGAAGATCAACAGCCCATCATGACTTTCATGTCATGTTCATAATTCTTTTCATTTCTGATAATTTTCACTTTCTTTTAGAAAGAAAACTTTGTCTCTTTACACAACAGACAAATGGTATGAAAGACAGATGCATCATCTATTTCTAACTTTTTACATAAATTGGAGGGGGGGGGGTTACATGTTTAGGACGGCAAGGAACACAAATACTTCACTTACATGCAACTGTTGTTACTCAGGCAAACAAAACACAGTGTACATCAAATACACTGCTACTGTGTATAATTATATACCACGAAGACTAACCAATATTTTAAGCATATGTCATTTTTTTACGAAACGTAAACACAATTTCTATATTCCCACAATTTTCTGGTTTTTCAATATGCGAGACTAGAGAATAAGATCGCTTATCAGAGTAGAAATTACCCTTCAAAACACGTGCAATGTGTCTGTCTAATTCACTCCGCAAAATATACTTCATTGTGTTTAGCCTGGCAGGATTTAATTGTTCCCGATGAAGCTAAGCGCAATACCTGCTTACTTTCTTAATGCCAGCGTATGTCATTCCAGCACAGCTGCAAAGACATTCGAAGCAGGGATGGATACTTGCTACTCACTGACTGACAGGACACTTCTTTCTCTCGACAACACTTGCCTTTTGTGTTGCTCAATGTGACCTCTGCTTTCAGAATATATCAAGTATTTCATTTATTTAAGCGATACCCCCTCATAGTCAGCCTGTCATAAAGTGGTCTCTTGATAAAAAGCCACTGAACCTTGCCTGCGGTTTCCATTAAATCTATTAAAACTGCCTACATTATATCATGTGCTGCACAATGGTTGGCTACCAAGGGCAGAGTCTCAGGGAGAAGCATACAAAGGCTTTTTTCAGAGAGCGGCTTTATAATTTACAAATAGCAAAACAGTAAAATGAATCTCTCTCTCTCTCTCTCTGCTGCACTCCCTCATTTGCTTGATCTGGTTACCCATAGCACTCTTAGAGCAAAAGTAACTCTCTCTCTCTGCTGCAC
>JAABNY020000129.1:124181-142245 GCA_015164015.2 Brevimyrus niger
CTTTTCCACTCTGCACCAGCCAGAAGAGAGGACTTCACAGCTGCAACATCATCCTCAAGATTCCCTCTACCTTTCTGTGGCCATCAGTGGCTTGTAAATTTACCAGCTGTCGAACGAGCATTGGAAGTCTGGTCCTGTATTGTGAAATATGTGGACCTGATGAAGTAAAAAAGGTGAAAAACCCAGGGACATTTTCTTTTGACTGCATTTGTGAAGCCCGAATGAATCCCCTTCTTTTGGCCAAACTACATATTTTCATGGCCCTATCATGAGTATTTCAACCATTTCTGGCTAAGCACCAGACACGTGTTCTCGTGATGCCCATCCTTTGGAAGGACTTGGCAGATTTGATCTGGGTAAATATTCACCACCACAGTAAAAAATGAACATGCAAACACGCAGATCTGAATTTAACTCTAATTTTATTTTCAGACTCTCCTTCAGTGCATCATCATTCATTTCATTACCTTAGACTCTGTTAAAGAGTCAATAGACAGACGAAAATCTATTGCATTTGTTATCACACACAAGTTGCATTGGGGGAATGCATTATTTTCATGTCCATTATCTCAAAAAATAGAACCAATTCAGCAAAAGTAATGTGATTTTTGAATTCAGCACCCTCAAAATACCCTAAATCAATTCAAAAAACCTTGGCCCCTGTTTTTTTTTGTAGATAATAATAATAATATACGCATTTATCATCACTGAGAAGGAGAGAGAGGTAAACCAGATCAGAATGGCTAATCTCACATTCCCGGACTGCCCCTGCTGGTGGCACAGATGAATACTCAAATTTCTCTGAGATAGATTATTACCGTTTAAACAAGCCGTGAAATATTTTCAGGGCAATTCGAAACACTGGCTTGCAATACTTACTAATATTAATAAACTGATGCTAACTCTTTAAGAAAGTATATAAGCAAATGATTTTGAAGTGCGTACTACTATACATTTCGTAAATATGAATCGTTCACTTTTTTGCTCCTGTTTTTGATCGTGTACAATGCTTTGGATATGAATTGTGTGACGATGGCTGTCAGCCAAGTAAATGATTATCCATTCATCCTCTACCAGCTTATCCTGGTCAGGGACACAGGGAACATTAACCTAGAAATAGGTAACATGATTTTGCTTTTGGAAAATCACTTAAACAGTCACTGTATAGGACTATATAGGAAATCTATATAAATCTATAGACAAAAAAATGTAAGTATGTTGCTCAGGTAGGACTTTGAAAATGGACTTAGATATTTGTCAGGCAGTTTTTAAATGCATTTTTGGATAGATTTTAGATGGATTACAGAAAGGTTATGGTACCCGATGTTTGAAGTAGAACATTCAGAAACCTGTTTCTAATTATCTGCAAAGAGTGTTGTCATGTCGAAGAATCACTGTATATTACTTTCTTCCTTAATCTCGAGGTTGATAAACTGATATAATGTAAATGATGTAAAAACAGAAATGAATTCTGAAAGCTCATTCTACATAGCTAGATCATTCCACGTCTAAAATATGATAATGAAAAATGATCAGTACCCCCAAGCTAAGCAGATATTGAGCAAAACAGGCTGAATTTTACAGTTAATAAAAAGTCAGCAGCAAAACCCCTGCGCCTGCAACACCATTTCAGTCCATTGTACTATTAACATGCATTAAGTTTTTATATTAAAAAAATATCAACGGTAAGTACTTTACTGGGAAAATATATTTATTTTACTACAGATGGACTGTGTGCGATAGCCAAACAAACATCTCAGTGTTTTCTCCACTCAGTCCCGCTGCCATTATTATTAATGACTTAATGAGAGCCACATGTATTTAAATGTTTGCTAAACTGTTTTATTTTTTTAATCAGCATGTAAACTATGTACAGTGTGGTTTACTCCATTCTGCACATTGCTCTTGTGGACCGTGATAAACAATCCGATGTCACACTTGCAGAAATTTCTCACAGCTTGTCACAGCAAGTGTCGGGGGTAAAATGATGCGAATGTGTACGCACTGTCACAGTCAGAACTTTCAGCACATGCTAAGCTAGCAGATTACAAGTCACGTTTTCTTGTTTTTCTTCTTCTTCCCATCCACCACGCAGGGATCAGTGATCATTAGCACCGTGACAGCGACGCGCAAAGCGCACGAGACCAGGCGCGTTAATAAATACAACGGGGCCTTGGCTGAAGTGTCTGCTGTACATCTGCGGCTGTTGCGGTCGTAAGTTTAAAGGGCGCCGCCACGCTGCGAACCATGGAGTTACGGAGGTGGATGCCTCATATATTGCGTGGCACAGTGGAGACCGATCGCTGATGAGTCAGACGTCAACGCAAGCTGAGATTACAAGAAGTGTGTAAACAAAGGCCGCCCTTCCTCGGTTCCCCGGGGTCTTCCTCAATGGTCCTGGCCTGTATGGCTGTGAACACTGGCACAGCTTATGGGCCCTGCACCCCACTGCGCCGCTGTCAAAATTGGGGCAGCTTCAGCTTCTGTTTTTGAAAGCGAAGCCATTCAACGATGCAATTTTGTGTCGCTCCGTACCTTTAAATCAGCTTCCGCCAGTGTTAAATTAGGAAAGTGACACGCAATTGCTTTCATACTAGTGCACCTGACAATTACGCGTTGTAGCTAAACGAAATGTGCTTCATGGGAAGAGCTATGTTCTCAGTCTTGGAGTATTATTCAATTACACCCTGTTTCATGGTACTGTAGCTGTAACTGCTGTACAAAACCGTTTTACTTGGAAGCACCATGTTTCATTTCGCTCATTAATAGAGCTCGGCACACATTTCAAGAGATTCCATCACGTTTGGCTTCTGCACTCAGAAATGTTCTGGTAGCAGGGCCGCCATGTTCTTGGGTCCTGAGCTATTATCATGCAGGAAAGCTGCACTTTATCTTGGAAAGCTGGTTCTATCCTAGGATTGCTCTTCCCGCCAATTTACTCCCAATGGAGAATCTGAGCACGAAGTGCAGCAGTTCTGCCTTGGAGGCATCTCCTAGGTCAAGTTATTCATCGCCTCTAAATATAGTCCTTACGCTCTCAGTTAACTGCCTGCACAATCTGCCAGCTGACCGCCTTCCCAGTGAGCTGAAGGATTATGTAACTGAGAGCAGAGAGATAACGCCATCCCAGCTGAACGTCCTTGTCCTCCTCGACGATATCGAGGGGAACCAGTGAGAGTGCACGCTGGCTTCTCTCTAAACCGCTGTTAAATGATTCACATTTTCACTCGTACACAATCACAAACAATTCCAGCTGCCAGTAAAACTGAAACTGAAATTTAAACCCTTGCCAGAAAAAGGGGAGGGGGGGGGGGTGACCGGCTGAAACGTAACAATTTTACATTTTATGAAAAGCTGTCAGGTGGCCAGTGGGAATACGTCAGAAGATGGCTGATTGTTCATTCAGCATGTAACCAATTTCATTATTTAATCTATGCCGAAGTTGTGTCATGCAATGCACGCAAGACTTTATGATTTTTGTTGCAATGTCCCTTGGTGTTAAGGTTTCCGAATGAAGACAGTTGTGTTACTTCAAGTTTGGATCGCTAAATGGTGACTCTGTGGCTAACACTGTAGTCTCGTCAGACCAAGGTTGGGGGTTCGAACGCTGCCGATGGATCCGTGCATCAGTCTAAAGAATGTATTCTATTTCTTTTTATTCTAAACAGTTTAGTGGAATCGGTGCCCATACTGTACTGACATCATAGCTAGGATGCCCAGAGCCCCTGGTTATAGTCTCTTGGCTCTCCTCAGCCTTGTACTGAATATAGCTATAAAACACAGATGGATAAACACTTATTGATGTAACAGCTTTATATTACCTGTAACTTAATAAAAAATGGCTAAGCAGAGGACTTAATTATGTTTGCATAATGGAAAGCTCACACTGATATAATTGAAATGAACTTGTGGGTGAAGGGAATTTTGAAAAAGAAATTAAATAGGCTTGATAAGACCCTATGTTCAGGCAGCCACTAAAACAACAGAGTTAGACATTAGCAATCCCGGCCCCTTTACTGCTGTGCTATTAAAGACCCTTAACTATTATTTTTTTTTTTTTTGCTCTTTTGTTCTGCGAGGTGCTGCACAGAGATTGCCGTGTGATGTCAGAGCTCACCCCGTGCTGTTTGCGTTGGTGTTTGCTCGGGGGGAGTCCCCGCAAAAAAGTCAGTAGGTCTGCCAACATTATCTTTACAAACATGTCGTTTGAGCTTCCTGTACCACATAGTACTGTATATGCCATTTTAAAGGTGCAGTAATTGTTAGGCCTTGTCCACAGATGTTTATAATGATATAATGATCTTTTTTCGCTCCTTAACACATGAAAAACGGATTTGTTCTTTCCTACTTAAACAGCGCTGAGACTGAGCAAGGGGTATGAATGCAGTAATTATTTTTAAAATGGGGAATTCCTGATACAAATAAATTTTCTTTTTTATTTCGGTGCTTAAAATACTTGCGACACCAAATGAGCCTACATAAAACTAAAATCTGGGTCTGACTAATCTTTAACAGCAGAGAAATCAAAGGACAGAAAGTACACACAGCATCAGATTAAAACAGTCTTTTTATTTTTTAAGTATTACTGTTCCAGTAATCAGTAAAAAAATCTATATATATATATATATATTGGGTTTCTGTTATGTAAATGAGCTTTTTGCAGCCTATTTAAACAAACTATTAGCAACCAAATGTGGCATGTATATAATGTGTCTTATCTAGCTGGCTTTCTGCTAAATCTAAACTGTTATTAGACATATTTATTATTAGAGTGGACAGTTATTGCTGACAAATATTATAAATTACATTATGCACATTTGTGTTGCCAAAACATTTTATTTGAATATTTAAAAAGCAATAATTACAAAGACACACACAGCAGTGGTGTTGTTTGAACCACAGTAGGTCATATTCATTCTGATGATGTGTTTGTTTATTAAATAGTGTACATCTTGCTGTTTTTGCATATAAGTATTATTTATAGGGCATATTTCCCCTTTGTCTGCAAGTCCTTCATAATACATCACTCAATATATGTAACATACAACATCTGTCAAAAGTCTGTGTGTGTGTATACACAAACACACAGTTTCATACTTTTTCGGCCAGTTTTGATGTCTTTATAACTATTCTACATTGTAGTAAGTACAAAAAAAAACCATTCTGTGGGTGTGTGTTTTGACTGATACTGTACATTTCAGTCTGAGTGCTAAATGATAAAAATGTATATGTATACTCATGTCCAAATTGGCACCAATTTAAATGATAGAATTTTATTTTTAGGCTGCATATTAGAGAACAAGCTCAAATCATCATTACTATTATTACCCGTCTTGATTATACCGGCTCAGGTCACGGAAAGCCTGGATATAAGGCAAGGGAGGCCCTAAGGCGCATGGGCCATTCAGCGACACCAGTTCCTCGGAATACCTGGGGGGAAGCCGTGCCAAGGCAGAAATCCCGACGGAACCCAGAACTACCACCCATGGCCATGTGCCACCTATTTGTTTATTCGTTTATTCATTCAGCCATTTATTTATAGTCTGTTACTATATCAACAGAACACAGGACTCCGGTCAGACGCTGTCATGTTCCACACTACAGGGGTGTAAGGCTGGCGAGCGTGTAGCGGTGATGGCGGAGCGCGAGTTGGACGGCGTTGAGCTCACTAACGAGTGTGTCAGGGTTTGTTAGAGGTGGGGCCTTCCCCTTCACCCCCCCCCCTCCCCCAGGCTCTTATTAGCCGGCTAATGGCATGCCACGGGGGCAGATTAAACGGACGCAGCAGAAACAGCCCCATCATCTTTTCATTTTACGAGCTTCCATGTAATAAAAGCCAGCCTCCCTGCGATCGGTGACGGCGAGAGCACGGCGTCAACGGTAAATGAAATTTACACCCAGCTCCGTCTGTCGCTCAAAGACTACAGATGGTTTTATTGCGGGCCTAGAAAAACATAATGATAATCATAATGGCCATGATGATGACAATGATCATATTAATAGAATAATTATACAATAATAGCACAAAAGTGGATTCTGCTGCAGCACTACTAATTCTAAAGTTTGTTTAGTTCCATTCCCTTCTTTTGTGTTATTACAGAGAAAATGATGGTGCTCCATCTTCAAGGCTTCAGAAAAGAATATTTCAGCCATTAAGATTCATCATCTCTGTAGTATGAGTTTTTTTTCTCTCAGAAAACAAATTATAAAATGCATTACATCGCTTAAACATTTCTGAGGTTTCCTGCCATCTGGAAAATTCCCTAGACATATTCTGTCATGAAGATTGATGAAAGGCTTCGTCAGATTTTAAATCAAAAGCAAACTGCATGTGCAGATTAGGACAGACATGTGGTTATGTTGATAGCAGCTAAAAATATTTTGTATCCCTTTTTCCAACCGGTACATTATCCAGCAATAAAGCACTTCAAAGCCACTGTCCCCAGATCTGAAACCATTTCTGGTTCTGTCTGAATTTTGTTCTACATGAACTGCTGCAGTTCCAATAGGCTTCAAATAAGTTACCACATTAAATCGATTAAAAACAGATACACCTCAAACCTGTTTCAAATCTCTGGCTTGCTTTGCCACAATAGTGCTTGCCCTGGATAATGACATGTGAAAACATTTGTCAGATTCAGCTTACAATTTTTCATTCATCGCATCGGCAAATTAATCTAAAAAAAGGAAAAGTAAAAACCTGCAAATAGCCTGAAATTAGGTGTACTTGGAAAGAATTTTAAGAAAGCCACAAATGTTTGTAATTTGTTGCAGCTCCCGTGATTTCAGTCCTTTACAGCGCTCCATACACTTCGTGCCTCATGAAGCTGTGGGAGACACAATTTCTGGTCCCCCAAAGCCACCTCTGCCACTTTTGTACAGGATTATTGGATAAGATGGTGCTTATTATCCCACTTGTGCCACATAAATGCACACTGCAGATGCAGTGGCAATTTCTGCATGTTTACCGGCTTCACGAGCAAAAGCGGGCCTCGGTGTTGGGGACCCCATTGTCCACGCTGGAGGCTTCATTCAGGTCCTCCATCAAAATAAAATCCAGGAGGCCACTGAGAAGCTGGTCATGGCTTGGCTGGGAATGAAATACCTGTATTTCGGGAGATAACCCCTTTCGTCTTTTCTGGGGAGTTTACCGCTTTCCTCAACTGCATTAGTCGCCTCCATTTGAGGCATGGGGGGTCACACACAGAAAAGCCAGAGAGCTGAAATTTCAGACAGGAGAGAGTTAAGTCTCTTATCTCTGGCCTCCAGAAGAAATTCCTACTACAAGCCACAGTCCACTGATTTCCGGCTTTCTTGCCCAATGCCCTATTTTTACTCTCCACTCTAGAGTACCACTGACAGCTTTTTCCTTGCCACTGACACATTTCCTGCCATTTTCACTTTGACATTTCTCTCCTCTCCAACGACATTTCAAACAGCTTGCTTCCTTGGGTTGCACTCCTTTTATTCTAAACGTTTCTCCTCCCCCTCCGCGTTTTGCGTGGCCCACTTTGCGCGGCCGTTACGCAAGGTTTCTGTTTGCCCGATTTGCATGACTCGACGCAGGTGCACCGGCAGCCAACGTAGGTGCTTCCTGGATGAGGCAGCCACATCGCTGATGAGAATGAGATGCCTGGCACCCTATTCATCAACAGTGCTATGGATTCACTCCTCAACAAAAGCTAGACGGATGGCTGTCAGGGAGTGAGCGGCAGAGAGCTCGATTACCTAAAATCAAACATAAATGCTCCATCATCGTTCCTTTCATTGCCAGCTGTGGTCTTTGCCCTCTTATCCAGCTTGTTATATAAACCTTCTCTCCCTCTCTGTGCTGCAAAAAAACACTTAAAGACTGCGGCTGCATTGAATTTCGACTGGCATTCTGACTGATCGTTTCACAAATTTCAAGGAGAATTGGGAATGACCCTCTTTCTCCACCCCAGAAGCTCTGCTTTGACCCCAAGAGCTGAAGACAAAATGTCTACCATAAGACCATGCATCCACTTGGTATTCTACAGTCATTAAACATTCTCTATTATTCTGTTCTCCTAGTAGGGATGCGAGTTGGGGAAAAGTTGCATGCTTTATACAGAAAGTAGCAGAGCTCTTCGACTTGAACAGAGACTGTGAGTCACTTTGTATCAGTGAAAATGTGAATAATGAAAACAATACAAATGTGAAATCTCTGCAGTGCGTACAAAACATCCTGGTTGCTTCATGCAATCCATTTATAAGAGCTACTAATTTAACACTTTTGTGAAGCCCAACCACACCATCTTCTCAGCATCTCCTCATTACGGCAGCAGCCAGACTTAACAACAGCAGCTGGTTATAAAGCAGCAGATTCAGCTATAGATTTACATATTCAGACAAAGTCATGGATTTTTAGAATTTCTCGTTACACAAAGTACAAATACATAGGTTGTGAATTGAGCTAAGTGTGATATCTACATGAGTATATAACGTGTTTACAGCAAAATGCCCAAAACACCAAACAGTTAAGTCTAGTAAAAGTGCCAAAGGCATGAATCTCTGCCATTATAACTAAAAATATCCATTTATTATACTGCATACTCAGTGCAGGGTCGCAGTGACTGTAGAGTCTGTTCCGGGAAAAACAGGGAAAGGGTACAGACCTCCCTGGATGGGAAACCTGTCTATCAGAGGGCAGACAAACTGATTTACCAAGCCAAATGTTTTTGGACTGTGGTAGGAAACGTACATAGAAACCCAGGGAGAAAAAACTCCAAAGACACACATAGTCAGCTGGGATTTGTACCTTTAAACTGGCAAGTGTGAAGCCAGGGTGACCTACAGAGCCACCTGTTACCAAAACTAGATTTGGCAAATAGGCACAGAATGGGGCATATTTTACAGATTCATATCTGCAGCAGTGGGTACAGAATTAAATCTGGTTTAGCTGTGTCAGGAAATAACTGCACATGTTCCACGTGCATCAGAGAGAAAGCCTCTGGTTTAAAAAGGGCGTTTCTGTGCTCGACGCTGATTCATTAAGGAGCTCATCTGAATTGAGGGGTGTGACTTAACACAATGTAAACAAAGGCGTTGTCTTGACGGTGAAAATCCGTCTGTGCGCATTACCCTGCACATATCTAAAGAAAACTCTGCTGGCAACATACATACAGTATTTCACCAGTAGCTATGAGACAACAGCATAATGCAGTGGAAAAAATAACCAGGTTTTGTCTGACCCTGATTTTTTTTTTTCATCAAAATTTAGGTGTGCAGTCAAGCAAGAGAGGCTTTAAGGCACCTGAAGTAGTATCTCAAGCGAAACGTCTGGGCCCTAGTTAAAATAGGGCCTACTGATAAGGCATCATTCAACAGCATCACAGCAGCGTAACTGGTCAAATGTGAGGATGTCACATCAAGGCAAAAAAGAAAGTGAGAATAGACTAAAACACAGCTGCTTATCCCTGCTAAGGAAATAAACCTTGCGTATGTATGCTGGATGTCAGAATTTCTGCTTCTTTTTTCATGCCTTTTTTCGACGTCCAATTAAAGGAAAGGGAGCCGCACTGTGTGATATGCAAAATGTTTCCTCTAAAAAAAAAAAAAAATTTTAAATAAGGTGTCAATGAGTCATGAGCCACAGCAAAACAATCAGTAGAATATGCAGAGAAGTAATTTCACCCTCAATTTTTCAAATGTGACAATTATGTCTTTTCTCAAGTGTTCTTAGTTTTTTGTTTGTTTAAATGAACCCCTAGCATTCCTCACCATGCATATGTGATAAATTCCACAGAGATGGTCTGTGTATGTGGGGGAAGGTGAAATGTAGAGGAAATCAGGCATCTAACTCAACGATCCACTGAAAACCAAATAATTCACTTTGTATTTGCATGCATTTTTTCATTAAGGGTGTTCCAATCCACCCAGTACTCCTGAACAAAAAAAGTTTTATTTTAAATTCACAGACCAAAGGAGCTGCAAAAATGGTCATTCGTCAGCTAAGCAGCCCACTTCCATGTCATCTTCATTTCTGTTTCCTGTATGGGATGTCGTAGGTGCCTGTGATGTCATTCAACTGCTGCAGATACAATGATTTCACAACTGCTACACAATCATATGCCTTCGGCAGCCTAAAAGGCCAAGTATGGCACCCTGATCTTTGTGTTAAGCAGCTCTGTGCACAGAAGCAAACGGAAAATGTCCACGCATTACCAAAACCATTTATCTACTGATTTACAGTTGCATACTATCTGACTCACATACAGGATGACTCAGCTTACAGTTTCACATGTTTAGCTTTCTGTGTGACTGTTTATTAACTGATCCAAACCTAAATAAAGAAATAACATGACTGAACTAGCAGGGAATCATGGTGAAAAATGTAACCCTGTCATGCGTTCTTGCATTATTTCGGTCAATATGTCCTGAATTTATTTTTCCTAAAAGGGCCTTATTAATTCACGATGTGTTGTCTTTTGACACTAAAGAGCATTACATTGTGAAGACTCCAAACCCCAAGTTTACATATTAATGAGGTAATAAGGTAAACAGTAGGCAGTGATCGACTAAACAGGAATTACTGCAGCCAGACTAACAACAGCAATCAGTTAACATGTTTACTGCAGTAAGAATCTAGATCAAATGCAACTTAATGCCTTTTCAAGTCGGTAGCAGGCAGATTCATACAACTCCCTGTGGGCATTTTTCCATCTCATAGGCAAGATTTTCTCTCTTTGTGGATTCCTGGGAACTGGAGAAAGGTACGCCTGAAGACATGAAGGTAATTTTTTCTAAGGGATTAACATTATGCTGGTTTAACAAGTGGAACTCTTCATGTGACAGGGGCCAAACTGCAGTGCACGTGGCTGGGCACTAATCATGCTGAAATGCAGCAATGGGTACTACGAAGCATCACTGCCCACAACATGGCACAAGGGGCACTGATGTGCCCTCAGGAATGTGCCTTTAAGCCTTGAAAAGCATTTACAGACCATCATCTTCACGTCCGTCACGGATCCGGGCATATCGCCTTCTGGACAAAGGGCTCCAGGTAAAACGCAGGTGAAAGCCAGTCACGTGGATGTCAATCAGGTACACGGAAGTAATCAACATAAAACCCACATAGGAACCTGTAATAAATCTGTAATAAATGTCATACAAAAATGTGGAACCACTGCTTGGAATGCTAGCGGCATTCTTGTACACCTCACATGCTACTTGCAAGGTCTGAATTAAACCCAAAGGAGAACCCGAACTGCCTGTAGTTAAGAAGTCTAACTTGCACTCAATCCAGAATCGAGTGCATTTCTCCATGAAACGTTGCCTTTGCGATTAGGGTTGTCCTAATTAAGTAATCTTGCGCTGTCCACAACAATCAGTGCTTATAACCCACCAAACCTTTACCATGTGCAAACTTTCACCATAAAATGTGACAGCAGTACTGAAAAATTACCCTGCTAAGAATTTCATATACTATTCTGGCCCACATATCTGGATTCTATTATAAAACAAACTGGTGACAACCGATTTATGAAATTAGACAGTTCATTTTCACATGACAAATTTCCAGGTTTCAAGAAAATATGAAATTGCTTGAAAAACATCTACATAAGTATATCATATTCGTAAGCACATAAAAATAATAAATAACAGGTTTATTATGCAAATGTGGGTCAGTGAATTATTATCTCACAGAAGAATGGCTCAATGTTCCTTTGCAGTTTTACTATGGACACCTTTGAACTCTGCAATTCATACACTTTGCAAGCTTAAATAGATAACAAGTCTGTTTAAATTCTACATTTTAAAAATGAATCATTACATTTTTGTTTTGCTTTTTCTGGACTAATTTTTGAGCATGATACGGACGTTTCAAGAACCAACAGGAAAGCAGTGTCTTTATTAAATTTCAGTTATTGGACAGCTTGTTGCAAGAGAGCACTGTGTCTTTTTTAAAAGAATCATTAAATTGTCACAGGTAACTGTTGCCAGTAAATTAAAATCTCCATGCCACATGGCTCCTTAGTGTGTTTGTACATCTGCTGGAGGAATAATTGTCATCAACTGCTGTTTTCATTTGTAGGAAACCTCTGTTTAGGTATAACAACATTATTGGACCCCGGTATTTTAATAACCAACAGCTAGCATTAATGTCATTATGTCAGAAACCCACTTGGCAGAGGATCTTCTCTGAAAATTTCCATATAAAGCAAATATAGTGATAACCATCTCTGGTTCTCTTTATACGATGTCATAAAGCAAAACTGTTAAGCTTGAGGATGGTACACCCAGGCTTTGTGACTGTGTTTGACACGCATCATGAAGTAACGAACACACATGCTGAATATATACACATACACATACTCACACACACACACACACATATATGTGTGTGTGTGGGGATTATGTTTGTATTATATTGTGGGGACCAAATGTTCCCCATGATATAAAAAACCTGTTATTTTGACATTGTGGGAAAAAAGATCTGTGGAAAAAAAGTAAAAATGCCAAAAGTCTCGTATTTTGCTTGGTTACTTATGGTTAAGGTTAGGGCTGGGTAGGGATTAAGGTTGTCATGTTGGGATTAGTCCCCACAAATTACAATCCTGTGTGAGTGTGTGTGTATACATATGCACATACACACAGGGGTTGGCCATAATAACAAACACTTAATGAATATAATTTAGAACAGATTCTGGGGGGGTGAAGACAGTGGACATCTACTTTGTGGCCCAAAACCGTTCAGTCAGATCTAATGATTGTCGAAGCCATGGAAGCTGTTCAGCATCATCCTGCTGCTCTTGAAGCCAGTCTTGGCAGTATGTATGGGACCATTATCAGACAGGAATACAGGAACAGAATGAGAGGACAGCCCATCCTGCAGCCCATGGGGCAGGTGCTCCTCTAAATATTGCACGTCTTGCACCACGACATGATTGACCATCACCATTACGGATTTCCCACACTGTGACGGGCAAATCCAGAAAATGGCGGCTCCTCTTACTTTTTCCAAACGTATTAGCAATTTTTCCACTAAATCTCTGTTGGCGAGCTTGGACTGCTGTCCATTGTTACTCCCTGATAATGTAGTTCATTTGTGTTTGATATGCTGTCATTATTTAGACTGTTCCCCTTAACATTAACAAATTTAGCAGTTATTCTTACAGGAAATAACAGCTCTGGAGGTTAAACCTCTTAGAAATTATGCTAGTTGCCTTGTGTTACTTTGAAAACTCACATATTGTTATGTTGACTGTCAAACCTCTTCTATAGGTGACACATCCTGCTAATTCAGCTCACAGTTACTCACCTTCGTAGCTATATTTGTAATTTTGGTTGTTACATTAAAGCTGAAGTCCTTCTCACATGGTGTGCCAGTACTTTGTCGACACGCATGCATGCACCTGCGACACATCCACGCATTGTGAATTTGCCAAGAACACAAATCTGTAATCTGGAGACAGACTGTAACCTACAAGCACCTCTTAAAGTTCTGCCTGAACTGTAAACAGCCTCTATAAATGTGCAAACACCAAAATTGTAATCATTTACTAAGTACTGTCAAAAAATGGCCAAAAAAGTAAAAATGCCAAAAGTCTCATATTTTGTTTAGTTACTGTAATTTATTTTTCAATTACAGTTTGTAAACAGAGCTTCACGTTGCGTGCACATTGCCCCATTATAAAATAAAATAAACTAAATCAAGATGATCCATGTGTGTGAAGTCTAAGTGAATCTGATAATACAGAGAATAAGGCAGAATTTATAATCTAGGATATTCTCTGCTCCATTATTGAATGTTAGAAATTGCTGAAGTGTCCAAAAGGGGCAGCCAGACTTATCTGGGAGCCACATCAGGTAGACTTGTTATAAAATTCATAACAGAGAAAAAAAAAACTGAACACACACCCACACACAAACACACACCCTTCTAATTTAACCTCCGTACAACCTTTTATTGTGTTTCAGCATGTAACACAGTGTTCAATCACCTTAAGTGTTACTTTCAACATGCCTGTGTACAATCGTTCAATACAATAATTTTCCCTGGATATCAAGGACACCTTGAATTCACTGTAAGTGGCAACAAACAGAGCAGCTGAAATGTTTACAAGCAAAGATAAACAGTGACAGAAGTGTATCTGACTTTATCTCTGGTAGATATTGCTGATAGGCGTTTTCGCATTTTGTCTCAGAGGAGGCCAGAAAAACAAGCTATTATGTGTTTTGCTAAACATGCCTTTTGCGATTTTTATCATTGGGCTTAAAAAAAAAAAAAAACCCAAAAAAACCTTGTCCTATTTTCTATTGCACCGCATCTTATAACTGCACTAAGGGCCAGAAATGGCCCTTTTACCAATGCCCCACCCCCTTCCTTCCTCTCTTCTGGGGTTTTTCTTTTTAATATGTTCTAAAATGCATTTGCCCATACCACATAAATTAGGTAATACAATAGGGTCATAAAGCCTTAACAACCAGCATATTATACCTTCATAAGCACTATATAAACCACAAGAGACGCACCCTGTTCATACTGCGTTTCCCAGTGAAAGTCATGATACAAACCAGACATACAGCTACCTAATGACCCCGCGGTACAAGCTGAGAGTAAACCAGGTTATTAATTTGTAACTCAAGTTGTACAAGTTGAATTATATTCTATGCAATTAAATGCTATAAATGTTGTATTGAAGTGAAACATGTCATTCACACGTTTGCAATTCTCAGAAAGAATGACAGGTTCATGTTTCTGTGAGCTACTTCCACAAGCAGAGGGCCAGATGGCAATAAAGCAGCACAGTTAAACTTCGGAAGGAAAAAAAAAAACATTTAAATAAATAAATCCTTTGCAAACACATATCGCTCACTGTCGCACATTTCCTCTTTGCTCAACCGTTCATTTTCAATTGTAACCTTTCCAAGAAATAAAAGATAAACAATGAATAAAAAATAATGCCCATTTTTTATTACTCCTGAGGGCTTGTAATAAAATGCAACTCTTCCTGAAAAACTATAATTTGCATTCCTGTAAATATGAACAAAATACCAAAAGCCGAAGAAACATTGTAACCTGGCAGAGGCAGTATAACAAAAATGAAACATAAATAAATCTCAAACACATGATATTAAATACGTTTTCTTATAATATTTGCTTTCACTTTTACCCTACAGAATACTCTGGCCTCCTCTAAAATTCCTTGACAGACATGTAAACCACAAGTAAAACATCGCATAACTGTTACAGTTGTTTCAGAACGTACATCGAGACTGAGTGGACGAGGCCTGTTATTCCAGCATTATGTCACTTCTTCCGATATAGCCTGGCCCATCAAAATCATGCATGCCTCATTTACAATTTATAACTCAACCAACTATCAATAATAGGAAAAAGGATTACAGCAAATCCATGGTTCAGGAACTACATACCATTGAGGTCAATGGGGAGAAATCAAAGGGGATGACCTAACCCATGTTTCCTTACCGCAACTAGCCAGCAGACAAACCCTTAAAACTGCCCTTTATGAACTGCCCATGTTACTCTGCTTATATATATAAGCGTATGCATTCTGAAGACATGTACGTTTTGGTATGGTAACCGAGTTAGGAATATTAATCGGAGCCCTCAAAATGCAAGTGTACTCTGTTTACTTTGAATCCAAGCCCATCTTTGAAGCAAATGTCACACTAAAGCATCATTCTTCCTCTGCCCACTGCAGGTCTTTAATTGTATCTTCCATGTCCAAGATTCTACAGCAAGTTGACCACAATCTTTTTAAAGCTGTGCATCTCACAGATCATTAACTACACAGAGGGCTAAAAACTGTAAGGCCAGAGCACCATGGCCTCTCTACATAAAACGGATACTCATACTAACGCCATCTTTATTCCAGAAGAAAATTAAAAGTTGCAGATAACCCTCAGTCTCAGTGACTGCTAAACTCCATGCTTTTTCTTGATTATTTTGTTGGGTTAGTAAACTGAAAATACAATGTGTCACTGTGTCTCAGCGTACAATATTTGTAAATGATTGCACAAACACTCATATATACTTAAAGCAGTAAAAAATGGAGCCAGTCAATCTGCACATTTTTCCCATCCAAGAATTTCAGCTGTACTTTTTGCTAATTCTCAACAAGCCCACATCAATTCTATAGCATTTTCCACATCTAAAAACTTGAAAAATACAAAATGTCATCTGACAGGGAAAAAAAAAGAGTGCCTTTGACCATCTGATTAAAATCAGTATTGAATGTGCTGGGACACTGACAACAACAGAAAAATAACTGCAACAACAAAAACAGGTAAATGATACATCAATCAATATAGCACTTAAAGAAATGCATGGCCACAAAAGCAACAATGCACAAAAGGTTTTTAAAATGCACTCAAAGTGCACTCTCATGTGTTTCGATTGGTTTTGGTGCCTTTAGATGATTATTTCATTACAGTTTTCACACAATGATGTATACCAGGAAAACAATAATCCTAACACAATACTTTTTCTGTGAAAGTACTTCAAGTTAATTAAAAGAATAATAATCATGGGAAAAAAAAAAAAACTACTATTTTTAATGTAAGTTTTTGACACAAGCTGGTGACTATTTTGTGCCAGACATGTACACACTGGATCAATAGATTAAAGAATGGAACCTTTGAAAGCCAGAAACTCATTCCATGCCTGCTGTTATCCTGATAACCCTTGTGTTTTGTGAGGGGGGGGGGAAAATGTCATTCTCTGTCTGGACAGGTATACGACAGTCACTCTAATTACTTGCATAGCAGTGGGTAACCCTAGACAGCGGTGACTTTATCTTAGTTAATAAAACATCATGATTTCTACCAGATGGCATGCTTGTGTTTCACTAAATACTACATGACCTGTTTCACCTCGAACAGTTGCCATGTTTACAGGTGATTTTTTTTTCCAGTCTTTTCTCCCTCCTCCTTTTTTCCCAAGGACAGTGAGTTCATTATTTTTCTTATAGAGGCAAGTAGCTATGGAGATGGATCTGCAATGCGCTCGGTGGAAGCGCACAGGGAAGGAACGGCAGCGTACTCCAAAGCTTGCCGGCGCCGCATTAGCATGTGAGGAAACACTGAGGCGCTAAGCTACAAACACAGCTTTATATCGGCGACGTCTTCAAACGACACCACAGAGCGGTGCGAGTACCCTCCTTAAGCTATTTTTGACGAGAAACAACAAACAGCTTCTACACCCACCTACCCACCCAGGCCTCTGCCCCTAAAAAACGGATGATTTACGGCTCAGTAAATGCATGACGTCGACAGGCAGGATCAGCAGTGATCGGTCTGCCTCAAGAGCACTGGGCCTCTGAAGTAATTTAAGAAGTGTGCTTAACAGTCAAGAAGAGACAGGGAAAAAAAAAGTTTTACATTTAGGACAATTTTGAGATAATGCAGTTGTTTTTAAAGACTGAGACTTAGGAAGACCTAGTGACCTTTGCATCAGTCACGCTAAACATATTCTGCTTTTATGCCACATATCTTGAAGATTTGTTTGAAGATAGCAGGTGAAAACACTCACCCACCCCCGTCCTTGTCGTCCCACTCGTCAGTCTTAGTTACTGGACCTAATTGAAATCCTTTCGCCCTGGGATCATGTCAGACTGTACAGGCCTGTCAGACATAAGTGCCGCCTGAGGCAGTACACATGTTCTAAAGTTTTTTTTTTCCCCCTTAACATTAAGTGCTGCAAGTATAAGAGGCTTTTTAATTAATCGTCTTTTTTACACTATGGAAGCGTCGCATGAGAAGCATAAGTCTGGACTCAAGAAGGAGAAGGAACTCAACAGTCTATTAGTACAGAGACATCAGGCCACTAGCAGCCACAGTGCCTAGTTACTCATTTTGTTAATTTTCTATATGTGTGTGTGTGTATACACACACACACACTTCTACACCAGTAGAAAAGTACCAAATACATTAGCCATGGCATATGAACAGAGCAGTGACACTGTAGCACTGCTGCTCTCTCTGAAGGTGGGAGGGGGGGGGGGGGGGGGGCGCAGAACCGTCACTTGGGCTGGGACGCGCCAGCACCAGGGCGGCGGGGCGCGGGAGGACTCGGGTG
>JAABNY020000129.1:142345-165889 GCA_015164015.2 Brevimyrus niger
ACAAAAACCATGAACAGGGGAATAAGAAAAGAGCTGTGACCCGGGGGCACGGCGGCTCTCTAGGGAGGTGGGGGGGGGGGGGGGGGTGGCAGTACCACTGTCAGTTTGGATGCACGGCATCAGCACAGAGCTGGGGAGGGCCATAAGGATTGTGAATAACATGGACTACCTCACTTAAATTTATCACCCATTTGATATGTGTGACTAATTTTCTTGTCAGCCATTGCCTGGGATACAGAAAAGAAGGGGGGGGGTGTGCTGGGAGCTGTGACCTGGCCTGGGACGGCTACTCCAAAGGCAGGTCTGAAGCTGGCCATTTCAGGGTTTGTTTGCACAGCACGGGCCTCCTGAAGTCCAGAACAATGCTGACGTTTGCCCAGAATACTCTCAGCAGCATTTCCCCCCTTGATTTTCCCTCCTTTTCCCATTTCTTCATTACCATCCAAAAGCAGTAGTTATGGAGCAGCTCTATGTAAGAAACTTTGCAATAAAAACAACAACAACAACACTGATGATAAATAAGAAAAAAATCGGCAATTATGTACTTTCTTCACTAAAAGACTCTATGCTCTTTGCTCTACAGCTTCAGAGCCCCTAACATCAAGTCCAGATAACATGCTGAGATAAAGTATTACAAACTCTTACTCTTTGCACTTTGGAGGTTTTACATATCATTTTGAAAATAGTCAATCAGATAACATTTAATCTGGTCATTGTTGTTGTAATGCACAGAAATCAAGTGATTACTCTGAAAAATTTGGCTTAATAAAATCAAAAAATAATGACCTCTATTTTAAGGAGACAATATTAAAACCTCAGTCCTGATCTGTCAAAAGCAATTTAAACTTAAGTCCTTTGTAAAGGAAAATCCATAAAACCCAAATAAATGGAAATTATAGTCTGAGGATCAGGTTCAGCATTTATTTGCAATCCTGGATTGGAAAGTCACTTTGCTGATGCAAAAAAAGAGTTTTAAAGAGGACTTTGGAGACTTATTTGTTGTTTTGTCTGCCAGCACTTGGCGGCCAGAGTGTGGCAGATTTAATTTTATGCGCCTCAGCTTCTCTTTGCTGGGGTCATACAGTAGTTGCTCCTCTGGAAATGAACCAGGCAAAGGCACATCTTACGAGATATTCTTTCAAGTCACTGCATCTGGTGGATGGACTGATTACAGAACAGAGGCACAGATGACAGAAGTAAACAAAGCAGCAGGGACTGTGAAGAGCCTCGTAACTCTGTCCTGAAGACCATCTCTGCATCCTCATATTACCCTTATTATGTATTTAAAAAATTACCCTACTTAACATGCCAGTGTAGATTCTAATAAAACAAGAACTACAGGCTAAACACGACAGAACATGAAAGCATATAGGTGAATGCATTTTAAAGCATCTGCTTGTTTTAATCAACACTCTAAAGTGCAAGTATACATACTTTTTAAAAGAACAGAGAAAAATACTTAAAGAAATTACTGAGCGTGTCAGCGTGTGACTAGAACTCACATTTGACACCATTTGAAAGCAAGTAGCTTGAAAGGAAGGAAACGTTCTAAACTTTGCAGAGCCTCAAACAACCAAAAAAGAAAAGCAGCCCCCGTGTAATAATGAAACTAACATCTCATATCACTCATAACAGGGCACCTGTGCGATGCACTCTTGATTTTTGAAAAATGTTAGGCATTAAAAAGTGCCAGCGCATGTACAAAAACAGCAAAACCGCTAAAACCTCTCACATCTTTGTGAGACACTGAGGGGAAAAAATATTTCTCCCATTTTTTTTTTTTACATAACATTTATTGTCTAGGGACTGAAGGGCTGGTGAAGAAAAAAAAAACAATTCTTAATCACACACTGCCTAATTTTAGTTAAAGTTTGTGAGGTTTGCAATGAATAACAAAAATCTAGGAAATAAAGACCTGACAAGGATTTGGTTTGGATTAAAGATGTGGATTAAACTTAACCAATTACCGAGACAAGGGGCCAATCGTTAATCATCTTGTTAGCGTTCGTGCTGCCTCGTGTCAGAGGTGCTTATTCAAAACATGACCCAGCCCTTTAGGTTTCTGAACTACGTTTAATCAAGTATGCCTCTCTCCTACAGACACACCCCCCTCCCTCCCCAGGGGAGAAAAAAAAAAAAATCTTCCAAACCCTTTCTTCATGCTCTGCATGCTAAATCAGCTCATTTGCATTACAGTTTACCTGTACGTATTCTGTTCGTAACAAACTTTACCACAGCAATGAAGCGATTCAGTTGTAATAGTACAGAACTGCGCAATTAAAAAAGGCCCATGTTACACAGAAAGAAGTGTCTCTGACCTGAACTTAACCTGACTTTGGACTGCAGTCTATACTTATTATCAGTACTACCTTGGCTTACATGTCGCTTCCATCTACCCAGATGCGTACTGTAAGTAACCCACAGCCATTATTTCTATCCTCCTTCTAACGACTACTGCTACTTTCAACAATTCCAGGAAAAAAAAAAAGCAATAACAACTAATATGTGCCCTATCTTTGTGCATTGTGTTGCAAATCCCACAATTAAGTCACATACAAAAAAAAAAAAAACAACGCTGACGAAATGTTTACATTCCCGCCGACTGGGGGCTTAAGTGTGGACATCAGGCATCTGCATTTCAACAAACGCAGATGGTCGGTAATATGCAAATGTGAGCAATTAGTTTTTTTCTTTCTTTCTCCTCCTCTGCCTAGCAGTAAAAAACTATTACCAAATATAATGAGCACTTAATGGAATACCCACGAGTCAGCTTCTCAGTAGGTGTTGGCAGAGCCTGTGAAGTATTTGGCTGCAGGTTTTGCTAAGAGTACGGCCCATATGCCCCACAGGACCACAGCTCTTATTTACTAGGAGTTGCGCTGAAGCAGGTTCCGTCAAAGTAACAGCCCACTTGCAGACAGCAGACACTCACCCGTCTGCCAAGTTACCTAATTAGTACGCTGCTATCTCTCTCTGCACCACTGATGCAGCATTAAGCACTAGGACCCAGCCCTTTTACTCACTTGATTGTCCATTTTTAGGATTTCTTTTCCAGAGCTGATTAATGTACAGTGCAAACTTTTTTTTTTTTTTTTTAAAAAAAGCCAATTAATTTCCCATCTTAGCAGGTCCTGTACTTCAGTGGAATAAAACAATTTCCCTGAGAATATTTTCCTTATCAGGTGCACTGATCTATCCCATGTGGAACATCACCCTCCAGATTAAACTTAGGAATGCAATAAAAAAAAAACATTTTACCACACATACAATGACACCCATATATCTTGTCCAAATTAAAATTACCATGTGCATTAAAATCACCTTTTTCATTAAATGCATCAACGGAGGACATAATCTAAGAATGAGTAGTAAATAATTTTTCAAACTGAACAATAATTAATGGTCATTCCAGTCCCACCCCCCCCCCCCGCCCCCAAAATGCTGAAGCTCCATCACTCAGCTTAAGTAAAACATGAACGATAGAGGTAAGTCAATGCAGTCAAAAGGAAAACTCAACACGGAGGCCGTCCTGGTTTCCCACGTGATAATATGAAAACTCAATGGAAAGCAGTTTATTACAACATGTGCTGAATTTGTTCACTGAATAATATTCACTTTTCCAAAAAAACACATAAGCTCTCAGACAATGATGTAATGGCAAACATAATTTGCAGAGAGACCCAAGTGAGAAGATTTGCCGCTAATTACAAGAACGATGCTGCGGCAAACAGCTTGATTTTCAGGCAGATCTTTCTGGGTGGAAAAAAAAGTAGGAACTTAAGTTTAAGCGGTAATAACTTCCAGCAGTAAATGTGAATTTCATATTTTTTGTGTTTCAGAGCGAAAGGGAAGATTGAGGGAAAAAGTGATTATGTTCCCTTTGACATTTAAAGGGCAAAATAGACTATCAAAAGCAGAAATCCTTCCTTACTGCAGTAGTAGACTTATCTACACATGAAATACATACTGTAACAGCTCTTGTTTCTGTCTTGACACTCTACAAGCAAGTCGCTCGATCAGTAGGCACACTCCCAGACACATAAATAAGATTGCTGTGTGCGATAGTTTTATTTTGCCTTGCTTTTTGTTTCCACTTTGACATGTGACAGGACAATGGGATTCAGTAAATCAAATTGTCCCTGCACTTGTCCCAAACTTTGACTAACAAATTCAACTAGCAAACCCAGGGTGCAGTGAACACATCCTGTGATCCTACTCCAAACACCATTTTGCAGGACAAATACACTTTCCATTTCCCTTGTATTTCTACATGCTAAAACATGCTTCTTAATTCTGTACAGTATATGAGGACTCCTAGTTCAGTGTTTCATTTTCAATGGCAGAAATACATTTGAGGACCAAGCCCTTTAATTTACCCAGACACTACTGTAACATCTATAGGCTATATTCTAACTATTTAGCTTTAATACTGAGTATTAATAATTTTTATAAAGTGTTATACCTTTCTACAAACATGTACACAAAGTAACATGTGTTCTTTATGTGTAATACAGTAAAAGATAAGTTACTTTTCATAAAGTAAAAAAAAAATCGTCCTCTTGTTGCCATGATCTCCGGACATTTCTGGTTCAAACCTTAAAAATGGCCTTTTATAAGTATAGTCTTGATTAGCAGCAGGACTTGTAAACCTGCATACTTTTGATATTTAAAATGTTTGCAATACTCAGGTGAAGCAAAAAAAAAGCACAACAACCTACAACTGTTCTCTTTTTTCAAATTTTTAAATATTTCGCTAGTTGGAGGAAACGTTTTTAACGTTAAAACCACAAAAAAAAAAAACCCTGAGTGAATCCTTTCTGCAGCCTATTCTAACTGCATTCCTTTCTGCATTATCTGAATGGACTCACTCTGTCCAACTATGAATAGCAATGGTGCACAGATTCCTCAGTCAGCAGAAACAGACGAATGACTGCGGTAAACGCCAGCACAGCTAGTCAAGCCGGGCCTGATTATTCCTACCTAATTAGCATTTTCTCTGTGGCATACTGCAGTCATGTCGAAATAGCAAACCTATTTTCTGAATCCCAGGTCACAGCAAAAACAGAGGGGGGGGATTGAAAAGATGACAGAATTTTTGTAGGTTAAAATGCATTTTATTTTCTACTTATATAAAATGCATATACAATCATTTATTGTACAATTAGCAAGGTATATATCGAAATGTTAAAGCTTCCCGTATTTAATGAATGCTTATTTTTTCTAACATGGAAAACAGCTATGTTAAAATTAATCATTATAGGTACAGTTAAGTTCAGTTATAGAGTAATATTATAAGCTAGTAGTATTCAAATGTATGCAGTATGCATCTTTATAAAACCAGCCATGGCATTTTGACTCAAAAGAAATATAAAATTTAGTGGCCTACCACTGAAATTAACAAAGGCCTCACCAAACCTTATTTTAGATGAATGTAGCAGCACAAGGTTAACAGTAATTACACAGCCTGGTGTTATTTTTAGCCTGTTAAATCATCACTCCGTGTGCTGAAGTGAGCGAAGCCCTGAAAGTCGGCGGATGAGACTTCAAAATGGTTAAAAATGATCTGGGACCCCCAAGCCATCCGCTGCACAACTTGCTCACTTCCCACACACTCAATCATCCTCAGCTCATTATCTAGTCAGCACATGCACAAAAGTGAACTCTTATATTGAGGAATGGAATTTCTGACAGTGGTTATATGCGGCCCTGCGTACAGACGAGAATGATTCATGACTCACGTCTTCACGAAAGTTGCCTTTATATTTACAGTGTATAAGCAGAGTGCGCCCAACAATGTATATTTTAATTCTACACTATTAAACTGTCAGAAACGACAACAATTACGTACAATTTATAATTGTTGTTGTCAATTATGGTATTATTCTTTCACGAAATAGCATTAAAGATGCTCTTGGTTGGCATCGTGAGGAAGGGAGGGTGTTCTTGCCTGCAGTCCAAAGCAGAGCAAATCCTCACACAATTGTTTTGTTTTGTTTGTGAAAACACAGGAGGCTTGCAGATGCAAGAAAGTTGCCTTTGTTTAATCCAATTAGCCACTGGAGGTAAGCCCCAGACCAATCTGTTCACAATAACCCCCGAAAATGCCAACTGTTCGAAATTTCCTTGAACATGGACCAATATCACTTCTCAATATGCCCTAGAGCTCAGAGAGCTATTAAACCTAGCAAGGTTTGTCCCCAGAATCCTAAATATATAATTCAGGTGGGAACATAACAATACAATTCATCAGGTTGTCTCACGCAGGCCTATTAATAAGCTCAGGGTTGAATTATATTATGGCACTTTTAACTACTTATTAATGCCCAATGAATGACCTCCATAACAAGCAAGAACCAACCACACACTCCATTCCTAATATGGCAAATACCAGTGTGAAAACATTTGAGAATTACAAAAAAAAAAATTAATAAAATTCTGTACGGTCTTAACATAATGTTGAACAATCTGTGCTGCATAATTATGTTGCTACTAAATCTGCTGGATAATTATTCTATTAAGATGTTAATAAACAAGAGAAATTCCCAAAGAAGGTGTAATTATCCAGTGTAATGATCTTATCATCACATTTACATGTCATGTGGAACTTCCTGTCAAATCAACCTGCAGACTGCAAGCCTCCATTATCTTACCAGTTATTTACACACTACACATGCATTGTAAAAATTCAACCATGAATTTAAATTGTTTACATTTCCATTAATTTTGTACTGTTGCCCATTTCCTATTTAATATAACACAAAAACATCAATTTCAGAAAAATACAATTAACTAATATCCTAATGAAGAATCTCATCTTTAAATGATAAAACTATCTCTTTCATTTTATTGAGAAAAAACACACACATAAAAGCAAAAATATATACAGGTCAGCAATGTCTCCATTCAACAAATAAAAATAATTTAAGAAAAATATTCTACATGCAGCTCTACATTCAAAGTGGACTCAGCATTGAGTACTAAGTACCTGGAAATTATCAAAGAGTAAATCCCCAGTACAAACATATTGTATCGTAATAAGCAGATGACTAAAGACCCTGTAATAAAACTGTACAAAAGTGGTCATTAATGCATAGACTATAAGTTACTAGCAGTTTGCAGGAAGCTAATTTGTAGCCTGCATAACACTTACTAGAAATGGATCTTTTTTTCTATCTTGCTCATACATGCATATTTGACTGTCTCAGTGCACTGTAGAGTAAACACTGAAGGATGGATACAAACTTCTACAGCCACTCTTATTCCCGCAGTTCGCCAGGTCTGCTTCGTAACAGTTGCTCTCGCTGTAAAAGAAGACTGGAGACCCCTTGTCCTGTAAAGGCTGCGTCATGCAATTCACAACATCCCTCCCTCCTTTCACGCACAGCCTCTTCATGAAGCTCAAGGGCAACAAACGTATGCTTCTGCCAAGCCACTGCGACATGACGCACATCTTCATACAGAGTCCAAGGCCTCCTTATCTCCCACAACTTCTGAATAAGTTAACCAACAGGAACCTCAAGATTATTCATTATGCACACATCAAACTCTTGCACTCATAAACTTACAAAACAACACATCAACAGAACAAAATGTACCCTTTTTCATTAGAGGGAGCCTTACACCACAAACATTACCATGTGCACTGCCTTCTGTATAACTTAAGATTCATTAAAGTAATAATTCTGGAGAAATTTCTCATCAAATACAGACATCCCATTTATTGCTTTCATATTGTTGAAACTTCCAAGTTTAGCAATTTTAAGAAACTTTTCATTTTAAGCTACAGAATGTTTTTCGCAAATGTGGCAAGTGCGATATAATCTAAAGGTCAGTGTGCACAAAACAATAATTAGCTAGCTACCATCTGCAAAACCAAACAATTCTTCCAGGTTCGGGTTCAGTACCACCAGCTATACCACAACTGAAAATGAATATTACACTTTGATTTATTATGAAGGTTGTAACAAAAAACTGAAAAATCATCGCAGGGTATTTTGTATGGTAGCCAACTCTTAAGACGGGAGGCTACAAAGGCTGGGACACAGATGCTCGGCCACTGAAAGCAGCAAAAGGGAAAGGCTTTATTAACCCAACCACACACAAAGTATAGCTGGCCAGATGTTTTATAAGTACAATAAATACTGTATTTTCTTTTTTAGTTGCCTGTAAAGTGATGAAAGCTGAATAACCAGATCAAGCTTGTGGTCTAATGTACAAAAAACAAAAAGCATGACTGCAGCCGTGAATCACAGTTTAAGTATTTGTACTATGCGCCTATTTTTTAGTTATTTTAAAACCTGATGATATTCCAATGTCAACATGCAAACACATTAAACTCATACTAGGCCCATTCCTTGTGACATGTTCTACCAACATTAAAAAATGCATTTATCAATATTTACTTTTAGAATAGTCAAATTGGAATACATTAGACAGGGAACGGCTCGAAATTTATCTAGATATTTTTTTGTTACTCTTAAAAAGTGTTTGACCGAATAATGGAAATAATGCATCTTCCATTAGCAGCTTCAGTGCTCAGAAATCACTGTTATTGCCTTTGCTTTGACTGCTCATTCTCTATGACATACAGTAGTAAAAAAAAATACAATACTTCTCTAATTCAGAAAGTGTTGGTCCTGAAGATGAGCACTTAATCCAGCATAAGATTTAGTGAGTCATGTTATATAAATGACACATAGATCCAAACAGTAAATTAAAAGCTTAACATATTTCAATCACAAAGCTTTGACCTTTTTTCCAACAAAGATGTCATTAAGGGCTTACAATGTAAGGAAAATTCCTCATGTATTTCTTAGACCAACACAGACATTTTGCTTCACAACTATCACAGCATCTCTTTTCATGTTTAACAGATATGCCCTCAGAAATCAATAGCAGTTTTTTCCCATAATTCCATCTGAAATTATCCTAACTTATATTGTGGAAACAAAAATAATTTGTTCCTTTTTATGTTAGTAATACGAACTGGACACGTTTCATTCAAAAGCTGAAAAATAAAAACACGAATGTTTGCCGAGCAATGCGGGCAAAAAGTATTAA
The DNA here is from genome assembly GCA_015164015.2 of Brevimyrus niger. Taxonomy (NCBI): domain Eukaryota; kingdom Metazoa; phylum Chordata; class Actinopteri; order Osteoglossiformes; family Mormyridae; genus Brevimyrus; species Brevimyrus niger. The sequence goes on from JAABNY020000129.1 coordinate 151,406, forward strand.
CTAGGATGCGTAAAAGTTAAGAAATGCAGTATGCTTTGTGTTTAAAGAAAAACAAAACCACGGTTTTCTCTACTGCCCAAAGATCACTCCATTTTTCATTCTAATGTAGGTGCAAACTGCTTTTTTATCCCGTTGCGCAGTGAAAGATAGATATAATTGCTCCTGCAACCTATCGCCATAGTAAATTACGGTCTGCACGCATGCGCACATGCAGCGGCAGTTTCAGTACGAAGTGAGCGGCAGGATACCTTATGCAGCGTCCCTTTATTTAACTTGTGCTACACAAAGTTCGTGTTGCACGGAGCGTTATTTCAACCAACTAACGCATTATGTCATACTGTACATTTAAATCATGTTAGTATTCATAAAAGTTATGAATTATGCCACTGCTATATGTATCCGTAGTATAACTAGAAATCATACGCTAATATACATTACATGGTTAGTTTATTAATGACATATTAATAACCTAAAATCTTTTAAAATAATTTCATTTTCTGAATTTCAGCAATAATCTCATTTACCGAGTCTGGGCCTACCTATCCTGTAGCGCAAGAATAGCATAAAAGTAGTCTAATTTGTAATAGACGTACAAACACTAAGTTTGTCATTTTCTGGGGGCAATGTCAAAATATACCACTATCTTACCTTTGCATTTATTTAATAGACTATTTTCTTAAAGTTAGAACAGTCTAAAATTAACTTCACAAAAAAGACAAAATCGAACGGACGACAGGTGCAACTGTAGCCGCACGGAGTTTTTCGCCCGTTGGGCGGATCCTGGCCGGAGGATACAAAGCTACAAACAAAATCGATATGTTCGGTCACCATTTTACATAAATAATAGGCTCCGCAAACTGACCTGGAGCGGATCATCTGCAAACAAGAATATTACATCAGCCACGTGGAAAAAGTACTATAGTGGCCGAGGGATTTTAATGTGCCAGTCTAAAGCGATTCAAGTGCGTGAGAAGTAACGCATAAGCAGTTAGATCTTAAATTTGAAAGTGATCATTTAAAAAATCGAAAAGAATCAGAGAAAGTTGTAACATTCACAAATATCCGCGTGAATTTCAGTTTAGCAGCTCAAGCACGTAACCTGAACTGTTTTAACTACAGCGTGAACTCATGGCTCATTTCATTACGTACTCCGATTGGAAAGATGGTATATTATGCCTAGATGGGCTACATGATACGTCGACGGCGATTGTATCGTTGTCCTTGAGGAGCTGGGAGGCGCTAACGCCTCAGTCTGATTTCTAAAAAGTAAACTAAAGTATCCAGTTGTTTTGAGCCGCTCACAGGAAATGGAGCCCGGTGCTAATTTATACCACACGAGATTAAGAATAAAGTTCAAGATTAAACATTTCTAAAAATTAGCCAGATTTCTGTAAGGCTAAATTAATAAAAATGTTCTTAGAATCTTAAAACCACCATTGCAGCTGAGGAAATCAGAACTGAACATGACATTTATGTGCATCTAAGGTCCGATAAGGATTGAGAAATATCGTTCATTTTATGATACAGACTCAGAAACGGCAAAGCGTTTATGTGAGTGTATAATAAGAGCAGAGAACATCACATTAAGCATCTAACCTTTTGCACTTTTTGATTCAAACATACGTTTTAGCTACACGTGTAAAGTACGCTACAAGTGAATCGGCGGTCGGTTACATACAGGGAAATGCCACACAACGGATAAGCTAAAAATCCTGCAACTGTAACAGTGAGTGTTGTTTTTTTTTTTTTTACCTAAAACTGTTAAGCTGTGCAACTTGTACCTGATCCTTGTATTTTCGCAACGTTTCGGAAAAATACACCGTTTAAAGAAGGTGGTTACTCCACTCAGCATTTTCTCCCGATAGAGGTTCCACCTACAAACTAATTATTTTCTGAATGTAGCGACACCCCAGCCCAGTGTTTCCGGGCATATATTCGTTGAAATTGCAATCAGTCCGAGAAATGTACCGCAGCCCCTCATCCGCGCATAAACTCGGGCTGTTTCTGCTCATTCTGCGTCCACTTTGCAGTTTAGTTCGGTTCCGATGGGAGACGCGACCGACAGCATAGGACTCAGCAAACGTCGCATGTACGACTACTGACATATTGTCACACACATAGTTTATTAAAATTGTCATTATACTAATGATAGTAATAATAATAACGAAAACGAGCGGCAAAACGCCAGGCAGCTTAAAAATAGAGAAAACTCGCGGCGCAATTAACAAAAAGCAGCTCGGCTATTTCCTAATTACCTTGTTGCAGTGGTAATACTCCAAAGAGCTCAGGCAACTTGAATCAGTTGGTAATGAACATGAACCCACGGTAGAAGGTGTTGCCGGATAAAATCTCACGTCCATCTCAGAGTCCGTAAGACTGACGGCATGAAAGCAGATTCAGTGCATGTAGCTCGCTCTCTCTATTGTTTAACCGAAAAAAAGAAACAGAAGGATAGAAAGAAAAAGGGGGTTGAGTCTTTCAGTGCACCCTTTACTCACATCCGTTCGTGGTCTAATTTCAGCACCAGCAGGCTTGCAGCGAGTGATGCTCAATTGACTGGCATATTTGCATTCATATTCCTTTTTAAATTGCTTTCCTTTTTTCAGAAAACTAAAATGTTTTTAAAATTTACTCGTTAACAATATAAGTCTCGAATAAAGTAAGTTAGCTGCATCTAAGTTTTAACTTTGCCGTTCCATATCGTGGACCGTATACTCTATAGTCATTGCGGACAGGTCATGTTTTTTTTTTATTATTTTCCCGCTGTCCCCTGTCTGCTTTGTCGAGTAGGAGTGTTTATATCCATGCGTTCAGTTGGAGTTACACTTCGGCTTGTTCCTCTCCATGCTCAATGCCATGCGACCTCTACTGATAACAGGGAGAAACAGAAAGACAAAGGGGGAGGGGCGCCACCGAGCTACACTGGAAGCAAGTCCACCTTACTGAGAGAATCACATTATTCCGGGAATGTACCTGGGCGGGGAATCGAGTCTGCATATCCGTGATGGTTTCTTTATTTCACCTAAATGCTAATGATTCTTTTCAAATGCACTTGCCGCAAATATTATGACGTTCGTCAGACCAGCTATTCAGAAATTGTACTACAATAACATAGTTTCAAGTAGCAATCATATGCGATTATGTGTCATATAAAAGAAGCGTTTCGTTTAAAATATAAATAATTTGCACGGTACTGTTTATCCTATGTCTTCATCTACAGTATGTATTTCCGTAGCGATATAAAATCGTTATTAATGTGGAACTGATGTACATGTAAGCCTTCAGACACAGAAAGTCTTTAAGTTATGTTGACTTCAATTAACAATACAGCAACATATAGCGTTTTGTACTCATTACCTACAAACGCTAACATTTCTGTTTCCTTGTGGAAGTCTAACATAAGATTTAAAAAAATATAATTCTTTCTTTATTGCACATGCATTTTTCGAATTTGTGGAATTATTTTTACATTCTCCATTTTTTTTGCCTTTATTTTTTCCTTAAGAACTTTTGTTTCTAATACTGCGATGGATTATGTCGGATATCTTGACGCTCACAGTTTTGCAGAATGCTGAACAAAGCTCATTCGTCTCATTACGCTTACGCTGGAACTACATGCACGTGGAGCGCGGTTTTTACATTCAGTTATTTTCATTTATCTGTAGCCCTCCGCTTTAGATTTTTTTAAAAAAAACTTTTAGCTATGTCTGTCAGTAAATCGAATCAAAAGTACATTATAAACCAATTATGGCATGTAGCCATCTAAGTGGATTCAGTGCGAGTTTGATGTGGAGTTAACAATGAATATAGTTTTCGTTGAGGAGGAAGTACTAATAATTTGATGCACAAAACTAAGATGAAACAGTCGCGAGGGATGCACTTTCATTAGTTGTCTTGAGGAATTTTGAAATCAATTTCAGCAGCAAATGTTTCTGTTTTAATAGCCTAATACAATTAAATTACTGTGAAATCTCAGGCTCCAACTCCTCTACTAATGGGGATTCGGGTTATTTGACATCACATATATGTTCTGAGCTCCTAATTCGTATTGGCACACACAGTCATACATATCTGTTGCTAAGCCATATCAATACTTATCCTAGCCAATAACAATTAGCCAACTCATCAGTTCCAAAAACAATCCTGCCAAGTCATAGAATAGGTCAAGAGAAAGAAGTGCTAAGTTTATTATGAAATATATAACTTAAAAACATATATAAACAATAATGTGGTCATATTTAAGGAATGTCGATGCTATAATGTTCCCTGGGTACAGAAATACAAAAAACACCTTAGAAGCATTTAACATTATAACACAGTAGTATTCCATCCACCCATCTTCTAACCGCTCATCCTGGTCAAGCTCATAGAAGGACCTGGAGTATGCATGGCTGACACACACCCTGAATGGGATGCCAATGTAGGGAAGTATTATAAAATGCTTTTAGGAACAATAAAGTGATTCTACTTTATTTATTTGTTTTTACCCGCATTGATGACCCCTTTTCAGGAAGAGTGACCCAGTGAACCAATAAGAATGAATGATGATAGGTCCAGGAAGTTACCCATGTTCATCAGTTCTCAGGATCAGAAATTTGCCTTTATTTGTCAATATCCTGGCCCATTGAGAGCTGATATGGTGAGTGCTTCATCATCATAACAACATCAGAATTCAGTACTAATAACCAAACGTTTGTCTTATTTAGGTATTTTTTATGATCGGAAACACTGTGCATATGTAGCATATTTTAGTTGGCCTATTTTTGCTCAACTGGCAAAATGTTATGGAAACTATAAAATATCCTTAAAGGATTCTCTCCCCCCTGCTTCTACATACAGGTGTTTTGCAATGAAACTGAAACACTGGCCAAAATAGTGTTTGAGGTTTTCACGCCTATATATTTGCAACCTGGTGGCCGATCTCCATCAGTAAGAACAGAATGTGAAGGTTGAAGTAGCAGAGCAATAGCACAGCTGCACATAAAATACTGCAATCCGCACAACATAATGGGAGACATATCAGAGTTCAAAAGTGGATAGATTGTTGGTGCGCATTTCCATACCTTATCTGTGACCAGGACAGCAAGTCTTTGTGGTGTACCAAGGGCCACAGTTTCCAGGGTAATGTCAGCATACCACCACGAAGGACGGACAAAACCCAACAGGAGTAACTGTGGGCGCAAAACGAAGGGATGCTCCTGTTTCTGTTTCAGAGAACAACCACTGTATATGTATGTATGAGGTTGCTACAGGTATAAATCCCAAATCCTTAATTAATTGCCAGCATCAAAGGTGGATAGTTCATGTCTAGAAAGTAAAAATCCAGAGATTTTGCTTCAACCAACCAGTTGAATATCAAGAGTCAGTGTCAGAGGACTCAATCGATTGTCTGAAATAAAACCTTGGTTTGGATGTTTACTTTCTGGTCCTGAACTATCCACCACTGGGTAGTTCTATATTCTATGTAGAAGTTTGTCTGTATTCATAAACGTGTGCCAGCAATTGATGGAGGCCTGTCGTGTCTCTCTTTATGGTACATTTGTAAGAGCAGGCGGTTTAACTTCTATAATCACATTTAACTCACTCCTCAGTAGATTTGTGGGCAGTGGTGGCTTAACATTTAGGGAAGCACACTTGTTATTGAAAGATTGCTGGTTTGAATCCCTGACCAGCAAGGCACCACTGAGGTACTCTGCATGAGGTACTGCCCCCCAGCACTGCTCACCGGGTGCTGAATTAGCTGCCCCCTGCTATGTCACGTAGAGGTTAAAAGCAGTGGACACGTTCGTTGTTGTGTGCTGTGGTGTGTCAACAATGACCACTGATCTCCAAAATCTGAGTTTTGTTGATGGCTCTTCTAATAGTGGTTGGGACATCACTTTATCTTATGCAGCTGCTTTTTCTGTCCTGGTGGCTTTATAGGGGCTGTTTAGAATGTCTTTTTCATGCTTATTTAGGTTCTTTACTATTATTTATGCTGGTCACACAATACCAGTCAAAAGTTTGGACACACCTACTCTTGCAAAGGTTTATTTGCAGTAATCACTACATTTTAGAATAATTATAAAGACATCAAAATATTAAATTGTCATTTATTTGATTATGCACTGACCAAAATAGCATTTAACAAAAAAATAATTTGTTGGGGGGGGTGGCAGCTTTCTGGGTTGGGACTCAAAGGTTGCCTATTCAAATCCAGTGGACGGCAAATTAACCCCAATTGCTCCAGGGACTGGCTGATCCTACATCCTACTTTCTTTTTTGCACCAGTTTCATTAGGTGGCCTCCTGGGATGCTTTTCCAGCTGTCCTGAAGGAGATCCCAGATATATGCACTCATTGTATGAACACTCATTGGCTGCTTTTCATTCAGTTTTCCAAACCCATTTCTGCTGTATATAGGTCAGGTGGACAGGTCATGTGATACGGCACTATCACTCTCCTTTGTAGGCGGCTTGGCGTGTCCATACTTTTGACTGGTACAGTACCTTGACAGATTTGCTATCACTGTGCTGCAATGATATAGCTGGATGTGACAATCAGCATCGTCACCTAACTTGCATGTTTAATTAGTGTCCCTGCTGTTATAATGATTCCCCTTTGCATCTGCTGTTGTCTGGAATTGTGCACCACTCCATATGCATAGCAGTTTATGGTAGAACCTTTGTATATTTTTTGTCCTGAAACTCCAAAGCAATACACAAGGCATAAAACTCAGCCAGCAGACATCCTGTTTTAGGCCTTGTTCTATAGGCCACAGTATCATCTGGTTCATCAACCACAGCTTGCTATACGACTGTAACTCCGTCATGGTTTAAACTCAGCCCATCCAATAAGTGGTTTTCATCTGCTTCTGTGACCAGTTATGAGCGGTATCTGTAGTCAGCCGTCCTGGTTTCAGTGTTGTGTGGCTTGCCTTCGTCAGCTAAGAGGGATGCTGCATTAGTTCCTGTGTCTTAAACTACTGTTGGAAATGTTCTGTTTTGCTTTTCAGGGACCAGGGATGGCTACTGGTGTTGGTGGAGTTGATCAGTTTTACTAAAGGATATGTAGTATAAATGGCAGTTTTCTGATGATATGCAGTTTGCAGGCCTTCACAACCCATTCTTCTCAGCCCATCGTCAAATGGTGGTGTTGTCCTTTTATAGAATTAGACATTCGTCTGGGATTCTAGGTCACCACTCCATAGGAGGAACTTTCTGGGACTCTTTGTCCTAGTGATGAAGGAGGTTACCTACCAAGCACCACAAATGGAAAGGGTTTCCCATGTGAGGTGATTTCAGTGCAGGGGCAGATGCTAACGCTCTTTCCAACTGAATAAATGCTTCAATTCTTTCCTGGCACCAGACCAGTTCTTCATTTTCGGGCTTCCCTTCTTTCAGCAATCCTGTTAGTGCTGTTATGGCATCTCCTTGAGTGCTTACTCTCTCTAGTGTGCTGCCTTCCATGCATGCCAATTTTTTGGCCTAGCTAGACAAATTTCCCTTTCCCCAAATTGTCCATTTTGGGTGCCCTCTTTCAGAGAGCCTGCAAAATGATATGTAGGGACTCACCATGCTGTTATATTTGTGAGCAAAAGGCCAACTGAATACTGCAAACAGAAAGATAATCTCATTTGTTATGTTTTAGGAACTGATTCCACTATGAGGGAACGAATCACGATAACAAGCTGGGCCAGTTACATCATTCATGTTTAAAAGCAATTTTGTTTTTTAATGCTGCCTTAAGAAGGTATGTCAAAAATCCCACATCCAGGGCTGTGAAAATCTTATATTAAGTTTGTCCATGTGCTAGGTCTTTGCAGAATCTGTTATTTGCAAAATGTAAACATATTCTCCAGGATCAATCAGGCGTCCTTACTGATCAGTCACCTGCTGTCTGATGATTGGCTCACAATCCATTTGTTAGTCAATTGTATCACTGTTTGCTTAATATTTTGAGCAGGGTACTGGTTTGATAGGTTACTGTTCCTTTGGTCTTTATATGACATACTGGCTTAACAGTCAAATCTGTTTTGGTTTGAGGTACAGTTAATAGAGGTATGCTTACAAAGTTTTTGACCAATTCAGATGTTGTGGTTGGAGTTCAGTTACTACAGTAACACTTCTTCCGTAATCGTAGACTGGATACAGTGCTTTTCTACTTAGGTCATCATCTTGACTTTCTCCGTCATTTTGGTCCATTTCAAATGGTGAAACGCAACCAAAAAGAAACATGTGGTGATCAGTCAAAATAAAGAAGCGCTTAGGGTCAAACTGCTGACCATTGCAAAACTGGATCTCGTGATTGGTCTGTGTTTCCTGTTTACATTAAATGTGTGCTGTTAGATCACAGACAACACAAGCAGCTTAGTTAAAAATATATTTCAACTGGCTTACTCTTAAGTCCATTGGATAGTTTTAAAAAATAATACATAATAAAAGTGATTATTCTTTATTTAGATGGTTTCACTCATCAGTGCAGGAAAAACTGTCACCCCTCGCACACTGATTTAAAATTATTTAAAATTCAACAATTTTGAAATAGGCATTGTTTGTAAGGATAAATAATAATGGCAAATTCTGCAATAAGTAGTGTAAAATGTAATGGTATATCTGGTGCTGATAATACTGAAAAGCTCATTAATGCTTATCATCCAAGCAATAATCTTTCCATTCCAGAGTTTTTCTGCTTAGAACGTTAAGGGTTATTTTGTTACTTTTACCCTAGTTTTGGCTTATAGTAACTAGCAAATACCTTCCATTCAAGTTTGTGGCCTGAATGTAAAAGAAACATGCTGATATAAACCATGGCACTTATTTGCACTGAAAATTCAAGGCAAATGTCCACTTCACTGGGCAATAGATTCAGGAAAACAATTAAAGTACAATATTTTCATGCATAAATAATCCAAGAAAATGGTTCAAATGAAACATGGACATGGCTACACAGTGTCTCGGGAAATAAATAGTGCTTGTTGTACCATCACACCTGCAGGTCTGAGGGTTTGATCACTGACTGTGTGTGTGTGTGTGTGTGTGTGTGTGTAGTTTACACCTTCTCCCTGTATTTCCTCCAGTTAATTTGGTCTCCTTGTGATGTTTGAGAATATGCAGTTTCGGTTCATTTCAGTTCTTGGGATCGCTTCCAAATCCAGTGTGATTGCAGAAGTGATATACAACATAGGTGGATAGACAGAGGCCATGGGTTTCATGGAACCATGGTCCCATTGTCATATCAATAGATAAAATCAGCATCACCATTTTTGAAAACAGTGTTACCATTATTAAAAGAGCAATATTGTGTTAGAAGGCTTTTTTGGACAGCAATTAAAATATGGTATTCATTAATAAAAGTGTGACTGCATTTGATACTTGGACTGCAGTGCACAGATTAGGTTTCATAGGATGACTGTGGTCAACTCTACCGGTGACTGGTTGATAAGAACTAACCCCACTCCAGTAGTCTGACCCAGCGCTGATATGTTAGAATACAGTAAATTGATTGTCATAACAGATGAACATTAAAATTAAAATTAAAATGGAGGCATGCAATCCATGTAAGATATTGGGGTTCTGGGTATGAGTCGCCAGATTCACATATTCCCACATATTCCAGTAAAAAGATGAAGGAAACATTTTCCATTTCCGTTCCACGTTTCCATTAATTGGGAGACTGTGACATGCAGGTTTCTGCTCCAGTACACTAGTTGGTACTGTCCCGTGAACAAAGGGCCTCATAGAACAATGACAGCCCAGTCACATGAACATAAAAAACAATAACAATGACTAATAACTGCACAGATAATGCATCGGTACATTTGAGTCGGATAAGTGCGATGTCTGCAGATGATTTATTAGGCAGAGTACTGTATGGGAACAACAACTTTTTCTGAGTTTCACCGTATAATACAAGGAACTATTGTAAAGTCATTTTTAGCTACAGAATAATGGCAAAGCGTCGGGGGAACAGGAAATTATGTATTTTGAGGTACAAGAGATTACATTTAAAATCTGTTAACAGAGAAAGAAACTTCAGCTCCCCTCACTGTGCTAGGTTTAAAAATTCATAAAATAAAATCTTTGTCAGATAGCATGTAAACAGACAAATTATCATATTTCATTGAGTCAATCTTTTTTTCTAGCAGATTCTCTGAAGAAATAAAGCATTTGGTTTTATAGATGCCACAAAATTCAAATCATCATGCAACATCTTGTGGTTAACACGCTGTGTTTTGTCTATGTTACATTTGGATAATATGGCACCATTTTCAAAAATACCAATTTTGCTTCAATATTTCTGAAAGCTATACTTACACCTTACCAATCAAGTGAAAGATCATTGAAACATGCACAAAATGTTTGCTTTTAACCCCACCCAAATACAACTGTAATATATCTCTAAAATACCGCATGTAACTGCAAGTTTTACCCAAAAAAAATTGTTTGCTAATAATCCAAAGTACTTCAGTATTTTTACTGATATTCCATGGCTTTAGAAAATGAAACAAGGAACGTGTCTTTCATGGCTGCACCACTAAGAAAGGGAGTCTGTCACTGCTACACAAATATCATCTCTTGTTATATGTAGCTGATTGTCATTGTCATCCAAGGCTGCAATTTTTTTGTTGCATCCACCTAGATGGTTGCGGTTAATATTATAGTTTTTACCTGTGAGCTTCATTTTAGCGAACGACAAGGGCCAGCTTTCCTGTGGACCTGCGCTGCTCTGCTGGGGGGTTGTGCGCCACGGCAGTCCTGGTGCAGAGGGGGCAGCAGGGGGTTAACTGTTGGCTTGGTGTGTGAGGTGGCTTCACAGGAATGGAATGTGTAGTGCTTGTGCAGTTCTCCTGTTCCAGAGCCCCGCGGCACTGACAAAAACACACACATGCCGAATGCTAATGATTACTACAGCTAAAGAAGAGATGCTAATTACGCTAAGAGATGCTAAGTGTCTTATATGCTGCAAATACTAGCTGGTGCTGACATTCTTCAGTTTGTGATGACAAAAAAAGCCACATATGATTTTTTTAAGCAAAATCATGAGCAAATGGCACTCAACTTACCATAAGTTTCAAATGGAAAAACGGTAAAATACTGTCAAGCAACAACCTTATTGGTACCTGTATACTGCACCATATTGTCACTGTATTTGCTGTCTTAATCATTTTATTTTCTTTCCATTGTTTTTCAACTAAATAAATGTTTAAGTGATTTTTTTGTAGCTAAATTTGAGGATGCTCTGTGTTATTAGGTGTTCATTAAACTCTAATAACAGCATGTAGCTGCCTTATTTAGAAAAAAAACAATAAAGCAAAAATATACTTTAATCTAAACGTTATAAACAGCGAGGCTGCCACTTGCTTTCGGTGCATTGACTGAGCATCGACAAAAATTCCGCAGTGTTCCAACATTGTTCATACGATGAGTCACGCTGCCATTGTGTGCCTTTAATCTGAAAATATTGGAAGTAATTTGGTCCTATTCACTATATACCCATTTCATGTTTTCGTATATGCTGGCTGCCTTGGGAATGTTTGCCATTACCCTTTGTAACCAGTTTTAATCTAATTATATTACTCTGACCCCTCCCCATCCGTCTGCTCAGCCAAAACCAGATGAGTGCCTAATCCTGAACCTTAACTGCCTGTTTATTTAAAGGATTTCAGTGTAAGTCTGTTGAGGCTCACATTCTTCTTCTGGGCACGTCATTGACTCAGGACAGAAAATTCAGAAAATCACTTCCCATATTGAATTATGGGTTTTAAAAGAATGTATGAGACATTAAGGCAGTGACATAATACTTTCATTTCACTGTGCCTCCTAACAAACAAAAGTCCCTCAATAATGTGACTAGGACTAGAGGCCCAGAGTTCCCAGGATATAAGTATTAAATGTAGCATCGTTTCTGACCCGCAGCGGATAGATGCATTCTCTTTGGTGTGAATGAAGACCTGGGCTCAGACCACGTTCTGGCACCGAGGTCGTTGTGCCCAAGGTTTCATCCCATTGGCTGGCTGGTGTGGGGATCCGTTCTTCCGGCACTGATCTTGAGAAGCCAGAGCTAAGGTCACGGTCTGCCACTGAGACACACTTGTGAATATCGTCTGTATGTACAACCCCCGTTTCCAAAAAAAAAGTCGGGACACTATGTAAAATGTAAATAAATACCGAATGCGATGATTTACCAAATGTATAAACCCATATTTAATTGAAAATAGAACAAAGGCTACACAATAAATGTTGGAACTGAGAAATGTTGTTTTATGACAAATATGTGCTCAATGTGGATCTGATGCCAGAAACACGTTTTTAAAAAGTTGGGGCAGGGACATGACTCTTCTACTATGGAGCCGTGCCGTTGTAGAACAGACAGAATGTGATGTTTCATTGCCTTGCTGAAATATACAAGACCTTCTCTGAAATAGACGTTGTCTGGACGGCAGCATGTGTTGCTCCAAAACCTGTACACATCATTCAGTATTAATAGTTCCCTTCCCAGATGTGCAAGCTACCCAAACCATGGGCACCAATGCACCCCCACACCATCACGGATGCTGGCCTATGAACTGTCCGCTGATAAGCTGCATGGTCTCTCTCTTCTTTAGCCATGATTTCCAAAAAGAATTTGAAATTTTGATTCATCTGACCGTAAGACAGTTTTCCATTTTGACTCAATCAATCTTAAATGCACTCGGGCCCAGAGAAGTCAGCGGCATTTCTGGATCATGTTTAGATGTGGTCGAGTTTTATCCTGCACTTGTGGATGCAGTGATGAGCTGTGTTCACAGACAGTGGTTTTTGGGAGTGTTCCTAAGCCCATGCAGTGAATTCCTCTGTTGAATCGTGTCAGTTTTTTTATGCAGTGCTGCCTGAGGACCCAAAGACCACTACTATCCAGTATTGGTTTTCTGCTTCTCACTTGTGTACAGAGATTTCTCCAGATTATCTGAGTCTTTTAATGATATTATGTACTGTAGATAATGGAATTCCCGAATTCTTTCCAATATTACGTTGAGGAACATTATTCTTAAATTGTTGTACTGTTTGCCCACATAGTTTTTCAAATAGTAGTGAACCCCTCCCCATTTTCACTGTACAGAGTGGTGAACCTCTCCCCATCTTCACTGCACAGAGCAGTGAACCTCTCCCCATCTTCACTGCACAGAGGCTCTGCCTCTCAACCAATCATCTTACTGACCTGTTGCCAGAAATTCAACCAAGTATTTTGTTTTAGCATGACATAACTTTTATTGCCTCTGTCCCAACTTTTTGGAAACGTGTTGCATGGCATCAAATTCAAACTGAGCATATATTTGTCATGAAACAATGGAATTAGTCAGTTTCAACATTTGATATGCTGGGTTTATATGATTTGCAAATCATTGCATTCTTTTTTATTTACAGCATCGCAACATTTTTTAGAAACAGTGTATTTTCAATTACCTTAGAAACGTGCAGAACATATATTTGTCAACACGTGTATAAGTCCATCCATCCATGCATGCATTCCACACACTGTAATGGCACATTTCCACACTGCCATTACAGGGACTGTAATGAGCCTGGAGCCTCTCCACAAGAGTTTAGGTCATGAGACACGGTGGGTGGGATCCCAGATTGGGCCCTATCATGCACTATGGGCAATTTACAGACATCAGTTTGTTAACACATGTGAAAGGCACATATAACAAACATGACCTTTCATATGATCTGAGACACAGCCAACTGCCCATAATGAGAAGCAGTGTTTCCAGGCTGTGTGTTATATTTTACTTTCACACAACATAACTGAAAAAGACAGGAAGTAAATTTGATAGCGCTTTGCTGGCCACATGGCCAAGACACTCCACCTCCTTTTTCATTCTTCTTTCTTTGTTCATAAGTGCTTGATTTCATCTTCTTCTGAAGACCATAATCAGTTGTTCGGGAAGATCTCCAAATCCATCTCCATCCAATCTTACAGAGCTATTGTTGTGGAAGAGGAAAGTGAATATTATCAGGAGCCCATCCACCAATCATCCGTCAACCACATGTGTAGTGCACGGTCAGAGAGTGCCCACGAGTCATAGTGCCCGCGAGTCAGAGTGCCCGCGAGTCTATATCCAGCAGTATGGGATACAAGGCTGGGGAACTCTCTCCAGAGGATGTTGGTCCATCACAAGGCACATACTACTGACAATTTCAAGATGCCTATTCAGGAGTGTAGGAACCGCAAGGGATGAGGGGGAGGTGTGGAGGTGTTCCGAGCAATGTTAGCCTCCGCCCGCCCCCCCGACCCCACACCCAATATCAAAGTCTCTTCTGTGTAGTTCTACCTATTCATATAAATGCATGTCTTTGGACTTCTGAAAGTGACCAGAAAAGCAGAGGAACCACAGACTGGGGGGAGTTTATGCATCCATATCGGCACAGGGACTAGGGGACCAGGGGAAGGAATCAAGGGCATAGGTCCTCCACCCCCCCCCGCACCCATCCCCCCCCCCCCCCCCCCCCCCCCCCCCCAC
>JAABNY020000129.1:165989-203217 GCA_015164015.2 Brevimyrus niger
GGCACAGGGACAAGGGGACCAGGGGAAGAAATCAAGGGCAGAGGTCCTCCACCCCCCCACTCCACCACCCCCCCCCCCCCCCCCAAGCCCACACAGTATTCCCACAGTCCCTGTCATTCATACTCAAATATACACCCTTGGCAGGATTTAAACCCCCAATTAAACAAGTGTGGGGCAATAGTGTTGGATATTGAAGCTCCATGCCCCTCATTATAAAGAACAATTCAGAGGAAATGTATCTTCTAGGAGGAAAGTGTTTTCATTTGTTTTTAAAATCAGTAGCATTTTCTGGTTAAATATTTATTGGGTGACAGTTATCAAGCACATGTCTTTGAATGAAAGCAGGGAGGCTAACTTACACTGGTTCACTTTTATGCCCGGCCAGTATATAAAGCTCGGATCCTGTACTCCTACACAACAAATTGCACCTTTGAAGCACCAGAGAAAATTAAGGAGTAGAAGTCAAGCTGACTTCAAGGTAATAGAGAGAAAGTGTGAGAGAGCCACTACCTGCTATCTTTTTGAATGTGCTTCTGTCTGCCATAATATTTTTTCCATCTGACCAAACAGAAATTACTCCATTTTGTCTGTACAGCTGTATGAGTTTGATGGTGCCAGATTAATTGACCCACTGCTATTCAGCTTTTCCATTTGAATGTATTTAGTTCATCTTTTATTTTAAGTAATTATTTCAGCATAATTATGTCATCTGAAGAGTAAGCCAGAATATAACTCAAGAGAGATCTTGTAACCCTGGCAACACTGTCTTCAGTATCACAGAAGCACAAGTGAACCTTTTGCAATCTGATGTTACTGTGGGGTGGGGGTATGTCTTGTTCAATTAACCAATAATCACTTTGGTTCAGATTTGACCCTTGAGCTTACTCTGAGGTCACAGGTCATATTACAGGGACAGACAGGAATCCAGTGATCTTTACAAGATATGCTAATGCATGACCTGAAGGAAGTATAATGTTTAAATTACTGATTTGACAGGAGAGTTCACTTCTCTAATCACAGTACAAAATCCAACTGAAATTTGAAATTGAAGTTGAGAAAAATTTTAGTAATACATATTTGTAACATTCCAAGTATATGCATTGTTTGACAGCAGGAACTGATTGTACAGAATTCATATACTGTTAATTATTCATAAGACAACTGCCTGTTTGGAAAAATATCTGGGCTAGTTAATTGTTACAGTGTTCAGACACTTCACTGATTGCAAGACTGCTATGAATAAAATGGATGCTTTAGCAAGGCAGCCTTAAAGTACAGCACTATTGAACCTGAACCTGGGCTTTACTGTGCCGCCCACCTTCAAAAGCTGAGAATATGTTTCATTGCTGTTTCTGAGACAATCGTGTATTGAAACAACTGCCAATCCAAAAGTCCCCTAGTCCCTTTGGCTGATCCCACTCAAAATTGTAATTAGCCGCCCAGTTTTGTACTGACTGTATTTTCCTTTCTGGAGCTTGAACTGAAATACACTTTTTCTGTCATAATTTTTTTTTAAAAAGGCAGACAGGACACATGGCATAGATTTTCTTGGGGGAATTCCAAAACAATCTATCCATTGTTACCCATAGTCATAAATTCAACGTTGCTGTTTCGCATTTAAAAAAAGACTGATTTGAAAACAAACATTTTTGCTGAGTGAAATGACCCTTGATAAATGAAATAGTTTCATCAACATTTAAATTATTGTAAAGCAATCTGAAATCTGATATTTATGTGTTTGGACTAACATGGTACAATCAAGACATGGTTTGAGTGAAATTGCCAGTAAATGGTTGATTGAGTCAGCTTGTAATACAGACGATCATACAGTGGCCAGTTTATTAGGTACACCTGTTTGTAATGCAAACAGGCTGCTCCTCTAAATACTGAATCGTGTGACTGCAACTCAATATATACAGCATGCAGACAGGGTCAAGAGGTTCAGTTACTGTTTGACTTAACATTAGAATGGCTAAGACGTGATCTAAGCGATTTTTAACGTAGTGTGATTGTTGGTGCCAGATGTTGCTGATTTCGGCATCTCAGAAACGGACACCCTCGTGGGATTTTCCACATAATTCATTGACTGGTTCATAGAAAATTGTGTGATGACCAAAAAAAAAGTCAGGAACAGATCTGTAGCCAAAAACACCTTGTTAATTAGAGTCATAAGAAGTGAATAGGAAGGACACAAGTGCAAATATTACAGCTCAGCACAGTGGTGTATAGAATGGCTTCTCTCAATGCACAAGTCATGAAA
Source organism: Brevimyrus niger (assembly GCA_015164015.2). Classification (NCBI taxonomy): domain Eukaryota; kingdom Metazoa; phylum Chordata; class Actinopteri; order Osteoglossiformes; family Mormyridae; genus Brevimyrus; species Brevimyrus niger. The sequence continues at coordinate 168,250 of JAABNY020000129.1, forward strand.
CACTGAAATGGTTTTGGAGGCGAAAGTGGGTTCCGGCAAGTAGTAGTTAGGCGTCCCTTTACAATGCCCTCTGATCAGCCACAACATTAAAACCACCTGCCTAATATTGTGTAGGTTCCCCAAGAGCCGCCAGAACAGCGCTGACCCTCTGAGGCATGGACTCCACATGACCTCTGAAGGTGCCCCGTGGTATCCGGCACCTAGATGTCAGCAGCAGATCCTTTAGGTCTTACGAGTTGCAAGGTGTGGCCTACATGGACTGGACTGGCTTGTCCAGCACATATCATGAACAATTTTTGCAGCATGACTTTGCACACATTATCCTGCTCAAAGAGACCACTGCCATCGAGTAATACCATCACCATGAAGGGATATACTTAGTCTGCAAGAATGTTTAGGTAGGTGATACATGTCAAAGTAACATCCATATGAAGGCCAGGACCCAAGGTTTCCCAGCAGAACATTGCCCAAAGCATCACACTGCCTCTACTGGCTTGCTTTCTTCCCACAGCTTATTCTGGTGCTTGGTTACCTTATCCGCAGGTAAATAACACAGATGCATGCTACCGTCCACATGATGTAACAGCTTCTGGCATTGGCCCATGGTGCGGTTCTGACACCTACATGCCCATTGTAGGTGATTTCGGCGGTGGACACAGGTCAGCATGGCCACTCTGACCAGTCTGCAGCTATGCAGCCCCTTGTGCACCAAGCTGCGATGCACTGTGTTCTGATACCTTTTTCTCAAAGCCAGCACTAACTCTTTCAGCATTTCTGCTCTCAGACAAGCTAGTTTGCACTCCCCATGTGCATCAATAAGCCTTGGGCACCCATCACTCCACTGACCATTTTTCAAGTGTCCCCACAAAGATCCGTGATTGCAGTCAAAAAAGTAAAAATGCTAGTAAAAAACCTGTGTGTGTGTGTGTGTGTGTGTGTGTGTGTGTGTGTGTGTGTGTGTGTGTGTGTGTGTGTGAATAAGCGGTCCCCACAAAGATATGTTTGCCTGACAGTGAGTGTGTGTGTGTGTGTGTGTGTGTGTGTGTGTGTGTGTGTGTGTGTGTGTGTGTGTGTGTGTGTGCAAGCGGTTATTCCTAACTTTATGGGGACACAATGTCCCCACAACACGATGAATAATAAAAATATGTGACTGCAATGAAAAAACTAAGAATGCAAAAACTCTTGTTGTGCTTATGGTTATGGTTAGGGCTGGGTAGAGGTTAAGGTTGTCATAGTTAGCGTTAACGCTTTCCCCATAGAATTGAATAAGCAGTCTTCATAAGGATATGTTTACCTGACATGTGCGTGCATATATGTGTGCGTATGTGTGTGCGTATGCATGTGTGTGTGCGTGTGTGTGTGTGTGTATACATATGGACTGGTTATAACATGACGGTAGATTGTTTGCATTTTACTGATATTAAACAAAATGGGGCAGGGGAACCTCAGATGTTACTTTGATAAAACCCTGAATATTTATGAACTGCATTAGTAGAACAAAGCTGTCTACATAGCTCACATCTTAGCAGGTCTTAGCATTATACAAGTGCGGCATATAGTGTCAATTAGCTAATGGAAATTGTTTCCATCTCTTAGATGATAGTGCTCTTACCCCTGAAAAGAGGCAAGTTGCCTCCTGCATAATACAATCACCTAGAAATATATCTTTCCTCGTGTTACCCAAAGTAATGAGAGTGCTGGTCTAACAGAAATTGAGTAAAGAAAAGCAATAAAAACTAACTGGATTTCAAAGTAGGCTTAATTTCTTTAGGAGTTCTCTTTCATATCTAAAAGAAGTAACCTTAACAGATTAACCACCAGGCCCAGGACTTGGTATAAGAGGCTTAACTGAACATTTTTTCATGTCAAGCTAAATTGTCAAAGTGAGAAAGACAGAAAGCTAGGGGCTCTCATCTACATGTAAACAACTTTCCAAGATTGTATGATGTCATAAATATAATTACTGGTACTGTTATGAATACTAGCGGATTCAAAATTCATTGGATTCTTTGTAAGCCAATGGCATGCATTTCAGAAATGGATGGTTTCATGGAACCATAATCTTCTAATAATATGTGAACATCAACATTTGTTGGTTGTCAAGCACACAATATGAATACAAACCAAAATGCTTTCAGTTAGCAAAACAAATGAGCATTTTTTCCCATTTTTTATTTATATGACATGTCAGCATTCCTGCTTAAATAAATATGTTTATTGCATATTTGCAATTTTCATATGTAAATGTATACATTGTTTTCTTCACATAAAATTCTGCTTGATATAATAAAATTAATCATTTAGTCATGAAACAGTTTTTATATTATATGCATGAGAGTGGTGTTACTTTCTGTCATATGTTATATATTGTTATGTATCACTGGCTGTTGTACTTATCTTGCATTTATTGGGCTGTGTTTATCATTGTTTTCTGCAGGAAGCAAACAAGAATTTCATTGTATGTACACATGGCAATACAAACCTCAAAAACCTGGAGGCCAGATGTCTTGAATATCAGTGTTAACTGAAATAGAAACATATTCCTTATATGTACAGGTATACAGTAAACATGTTAATTGGGGGGTTAAGTTTGTCTTCAGTGATAAAAAAACTGATTTGGAAGTTCATCCCTGATAATCCACTAATGGTTGCAAGTAATTCATGTTGACTGTAGTGTTGAGCTATATAATGGTGAATTTTATCTTGCCCCAAACTTGAAGATTTTAAAATAATAACAATAGGTTTTAAAAGCTGAACCTAAATGAAAACGTTTTGCTTTCTGGAAACATGTGATTTTATCTGACTGATTCAAACTAAACTTTTTTATGACATTGTATCCCCACTGGCCTTTGTAATTAAAGCTGAGCAGGAGGCAGAAAAATATAAAAGAGAAACATTGAAATGCATCATCTATTACTGTAATTTATTATTATAGGTTCTAAAACAAATTGCATGTTTGAATGACATTTGTTTTCCATCCATCGATCTTCCATGCTGCTTATGCAGTACATAATGCATCAGATCCATCCACCTGTCAAGGAGCCAACTTACACAGTGACACAGTGCTACTCGACTGAGCTCCCAATGAGTGACCAGTAAGAAAGCAGTTTCAAGTTCATCCCTGCCATTAAAAAAATCCTTTGGGGCACATGAGCATGTCTGCCTTTGACTGGTTCTGGCCTATTCCAAGTTCAGACCTTCAGAATCACCCCGTCTCACCCCTATTAACAAAAGTACAATTCTGCTCTGGCACTTAACATGAAGTAGAGATGCCCTGGGCCGGCTCTAGCTAAAGGCAGAACAGGAATTGCCTAGGGCCCGCAAAATACCTGCGTCTTGGAAGAAGTAGAATGATCATCAATGTTTTTCATATAGGCCTCCTTTGTAAACCTTTGCTTAAGCCCCTGAATAAGCTCTGGAGGTGCCTCAGAGCCAAGGATGTAGGTTTGGTTTCAACATCGGTAGGGACCGAACCCCAACCCCCCCCCAAAACACACGATACTCCCACAATATTAATAGAGACGTGTCCCTACCATCCAAACCCGAATCTATGCCCTTGTTGAGTGATCCCTGAACTCTGGAGTGTTGTAAATAGCAGGGGCGTTTTGGGGTGAGCTGTGCAATCCCCAGGTCTTTAAGCAGAGACTGAAAGTGTTCCACTCGCACTTTTGTTGTGCTATATAAACAGGAGGTCTTTGCTGATAACATCATGCGTTTTGAGTAACATTATACGCAAGCCTCTGCACCTTACGTTTTCTTGCACCTGCAGTTTGTGTGCTTGCATGGATGACCTCCTTTGTCACAGGCAAACATTTGCATATGCAGACTTACGTACAATTTTAGAAAAATGTGATTGATGCCATTTGGCCTTTGTGACACATTATCATTTCGGTGCCGTACTGCCTAACAGCAGCATTTAAGCTGTAGAAATATTTCTCCATTACTGAAAGACTCATTTGCGAGCACATTTATAAATAATGAGGCAATCATTTACAAAAGCAAAAGCAATAGGAGTAAAATTGGCACCCCCCTTTATATTACCCATGCAGTGACCTTTTATTTTAAGTGATAACTGAGTCCCTAGCATAGCTACGAAGAGCAACACAGTGTCAAAACAGTCCCTTGTGCAGCAAAGCACATTGCTCCTGGATTCAGTCACCCGTTTGGTGTCCTCCGCCGATTTTGCCAGCACCTGCTATGACTTCAGCTCCCTCTCTCTTTTCTTTGGAGTGTTCTAAACAAATCAACTCATACTAAAGCTTGCATTCAAACCGGAGACTAAGTGCTCTGATTGCAATTTTATCGCAAATTCATTATTCACAAATGCAGTACTATGCAGAAACGTTCCATCCACATTATGGATTACTGCACTGTGCAATTTGCTATGGAATATCATTTTATTTAATACAGACGGGTGAAGAATTACAGAATACCCTCTTTTACACTGACAGCTGTTTATTAGAATGTGAATGATGTGACTAAAGATGATTCGAGCCATTAGCAATAGAAGCAGTCAGGTTGAGTCGCAGAGTTTTTCTTTTTTTTTTAGTTGTGTTGAGTCACTAAACTGGCTGTAGAGTCTTTAGTTCCCACAATTCCACAGCATCTGTCTAAACAGAGAGTCTTTGATTTCTAACTCACTCAATTGTGAAAAGCGATCAATTTTATCACCACGTGCAATTCTCCTTTACAGCTTGCCATGCACTCTGCATTTTTGTTGTAGTAGACAACATGTTTCCTCGAGCTACTAGATTGAATCAGTCTTTGATGATGTTTTTAATCTGTCCTTCATTGTCATACATATGCAACAACAGGTGTTATTATGTAACCACATGTATGTTAAATATAGGAGTTATTTAAATATACCCAATGACTTCAAATGCAGGTGGCTTATTACATTTGTCTAAGGGTAAAATGAACCATGGAACAAGATTTTGCAATATGATTGCTGTCACAAGAACAAGAATAATTGATGTACTGTACAAACATTTACGTAACTGCAAACCAAATCCCTGGAACAGGAGTCATTTCCATGTGGTTTCATGTACTTATATATTTTTTCCTACAGATGGTCCTGGTCGACAGCCCTAAATGTTCTGCGAATGTAGTTGCATTGTGCTTTGCCCTCCATGTTTGCCTTGACATCATCTTACCAAAATGCAGTATGATTTCATCTTGTTGTTTATCACCAGTAGATTCTACAGACCAACAAAGATGCAGCCAGTCACAAAAATCTCAACGCACGGCTGTTCCATTGGTATGTCTGTCACTGCATGCATTTTTGAGCTAGTTTTAAGATATGAACTTGATCTGAACATTCATTAAGATACTCATATACTAATTTGTTAATACTCAAATTTTTTATGGATTGAAGTCAAGCTTGAACTAATCTTTTACAGTGTTGGACCAACAATCAGAAACACATTCCGTAAAGAAAAAAACACTCCAGACACACAATACCAAGACCTTTATTTAGCCCTTGACATTAAGATGATGTCAAAATATAGTTTCAGATGTTTTTAATCTTCTGCCAATTCCCCACATGGAGCACCCTATACACTGACACAACATAATATTCCATTTTCTCTTTTCTGTGTTAAATATCATTGGACTGTGGCATTACTCTGGGTCTCTGCCCATAGACCCTTCGTGATCACAACTGCATTAACATGGGATTGGTAAATGTCCTGCATGGTAGAAATTTGACTGGGTATCACAGGGGCTTCATGAGGTCACAGAAGCTATTACAGGGAAGTCACTGAGGTTCCCTGTTTCCAACACCCAAACCTTTATGGCTCACAAAACTTCATACTGCATAGGTGCACGGGGAAATAAAAGGCACGTAGAGCCTTTCAAAATACAACATTTTAGGTTTTCCTACAAAAAAGTTATTATGAAATAAGGTATTCTCTACATGACCGCTATATTCAATATATAATGTTTTTAGTATGGGTGAGAATGGATATCAGTTCAAAACATTATCATAGCCCTAATAACATTGTACTGTCACGCATTATTGAAATGGACTTGTGATTATGTGACTAAGTTGCAGGCAGTGGATACTATGTATGAGATTTCCAAACCATTAAAAGACACACAATGACACACACACAACCACAGAGTTATAGATTTAAAAATTATATATCATTACTTCCCATTTCAGTTGCATGTTGTACTGCATGAATGGAAAATCTAACTAAATGTGCTCCAATTATGCATAGTTACTCCTATCTGTGGAGGATGGAAAACCACGGGAAACATGACATTTCTTCATCTCCTTTATGGGAGCTCAATAGTCCTATATGCTAGAAAGCTTAATCTGCACTTACGAATGATTCATGCATCATGAGTTATACCCTAAAAATGAATATGTACTAGTTATACCAGAGGTAATCTGCATGATAAATTGCTGGATAATGGTATCTCTGTACACCCCATTTAATCAGTCAGTCAAAGCATAACTGATATAGCGCTTTCTTGCAAGTAAGTGCTACATAACAGTACAGTACAGTTGCTAAAGGGAATGAAAAAAAACATTAAAAAGCATAATACTTCTAGAATATAATGTATATAAACATTTAAAAAAAACATTTTTCCAGATCATAGCTGAAAATGGCTTGTTGATCCGGAGTGATCTGGTTCCTGGACAGAGGCCATCGAGGGGACTGTGGCAGAGGATGAGATCAGTGAATTGGATCAGGCTGACATGAATCCCTGGCTGTAGAACTTTCTGTTTCTCATTCTCTCAGTCATTCACAGTTTATACATAAAAGATGAACTTTTTATGCACTTCCACGTGAAGAGTGTTCAGAGAAATAGCATGTAAGTACTGTACGGCTAGTTTCATGTGATATAAGAAACATAATGTTAACAGGATCAGTGGTAATTTCTGCTGTTTATATAATAGTTCTTTCTTTTGTGGTAAAATGACTAAAGAGCAAGTTTTCTCTTCTGGACGGCGCTGTGAGAAAGCGGCTGGTTGCTCAGTCGCATATATTTCTATCCCTGGTGGGAAGTTGTTTTCCAAGCCGGCTCAGCCGTCACTCATACATAATAGTAAGGATGATGTTTTCTTTTTCTCACTCTGTCACACAGTAAACAGAGGCCTGCAAAAATATAGACCCCCTCCGCCCAATATCATGTACCAACTGGCCACTTTGTGTGCTGGAGTTGATCGAACAATCTTTGTAGGAAAAAAAAAAGTGCTGATCATCCTAAGAAGCAGACCAGCGAAGCATCTTTCAATGTTTCATGTGTCATACATGAAATTCATTCATCCATATTCTGACTGCTCATCTTCATCGGAATCATGGGTAGATCTGGAACCTATCTTGGGTAACATATGGTACAGAACAGGAGTACACACTGAACAGGATGCCAGTACATCGCATGCAAGAAAGTCAACACAACATGAAATACTATAGCCCTGTTGCTGAAAGCCTTTTACCCACCAAAGAGCGAGAAGGGGAAATTCCTCTGCAAATGAAAGAACATGGAGAAAACTAGATCAAATATAGTAACATTATAGTGCTCGAATAGCATGGGGGTCCTAAGATCTCACAATGCATTAATTAAATCAATAATTTCAAAACTTTGAATAGATGGAGGTCGTCCCAGTTCGGCCCACTGTCAGCAGAAACATGGACCCACCGCTAAAGCAGCACTTTCTTATGGTGAGTCCATAGGCTGCTCAGCACACGCCCCCCTCCCCAATCATTGAAGACAGGCTGCTCGGCACACGCCCCCCTGCCCAATCATTAAAGCGACAAAAGACGGCGTGAATTTTCTGCATTTATTCAATGTTTAGTGGCCCTTTTATGACATTATAAAAAGCATTTATATCATGGCTTGTAGAATAATGTACAAAAAAGTGGCTGCATTACATAGAAAATAAGCTCTTAGTTCATTTTAATGATCGATCTAAATTAGTTACTTTTTCAAATTGATATAGGAGTAATTAAGGTATTTTAATGTTAAAATCTTATATATAACTGTATGTATTTTTATTAATTTTAGGCTTTTCCTGTAAATCCTTCCGATGGTCAAAAAAAAGCTCTGTGGACTGTTCATGAAAGTTGATATCCATGCTGGGCCTGAGGAAGCTGCTTGTAGCCGACTTCCTGGCTGGTTTCCTAGGTTTAATTGCATCTGACAGTATTAGGGAGGAAATCACTGCTGGCAGTGGCATTGGTCCAGCTGCTCAGATACAGTGTCCCTTTAAGAAACAATCACAGGACGTCCCTTTAATGCCCCTTTCCTAATCATTCATACATGTTTTTCATAGGTGTTTTTGCCATTTTTGTACTATGGCAAAACCTAACCTATGAGTTTTAAAATATAACTGATACTCCAACAGGAAGAAAAAAGAGACCATTAAGGGAAGTAGGTCAGAGGAAGGCAAACGTAACAAAAATAAAGTAAATGTAAATAATCAGAAATTCTGCTTGAAGCGTACGATGTTAGTAGTGTAATGATACAGCAGGAGACAAAAGTTCAAAACAAAGGTGGTTGAAACTAGTGAAAACATGTTGAAAAAATGAATTGATATAAAATAATTTTACAAACAGCCTCACCTGTGTTTCATTTCACCAGCTGCCTAACAGCATTTCTCTTACCAATTATATAGTAATGATTATGTTACATTTATTGACTTTTTAAATATATTTGACTGCTTATTGTTAGACAGTTTACATCTCATTTCTGCCTTGATCCTAAGGCTAATATTTATTTCATGTAGGAATGTCTCAATTTAGTTTTTGTTTGCAACATTAGACTTAAAAATTACAATAAGCTGAACTGCTGTGTGGAAAACTTGTTGTACAAGGCTAGCACTTTGAACTTGTTTGGATTAAACCACCAAAGTTCCTTAAAATCAATAAAATCAAATATCCAGGATTGCATTATACACAAATTAGAGGACCCTTTGAATAAAATGAAATTTCATATAAATATTTTAGATTGGACAGAAAACAAATTAGATTGTGGAGGTCAATAATATGGCATTCAATTTCATTCTGCCTTGAAAATGTCTGAAAAAAATATTCTCGATATCATAATGTATAGCAAACATCTAATCCACATCCATCAGTGTATTAAAATGTCCAGTTCTGCAAAGAAAGAAAATAAGATGGAAATTGGATGCTGAAGAACCTTTAGAAGTATCAACATCAAATGTACCTTTGTTCAATGTCCCTGTAATATTATTATAGCTGATCAGTCCAACACTTCAACTAATCTTGTAAACCCTTAGAGCTTAGTGGTTCTGAAATTCTGTTTTCATTATCAAATGAGTGCTGAAAATAGATCTTTCTGGGTTCAGTCTACAATGACAGACATTCCCCTGTCCTGTCCTGCTGCTATTATAGTGGGGAAAAGTGTAAAATACCTTCAGACATCTGGTCTATTTCCACCAGGCACCTTAATAAAGTTAATATCTCGAAGGAAAAAGCTAAGCCAGGGACTTTTAAGGCTGATTGTGGTGATTTTAGTTAACAGACTGAAAGTATGTGCATGAAGCCCTGCATCTTCATATCTACAGAGCTGGCAGCTTTGTTCCTGGTCATGCTCCATGTGTGCATGTAGAATCTGCATGTCATATAGGTTTTTTCCTGGGTACCCAACACTCCAAGTTCAGGTTAAGTGAATCGGTGTCTTTAAATTGCTCATAGTATGAGCGTGTGTCCTTTGATGGACAGGCATCCTACCTAAGATGTTTACCAACCTGTGCTTCCTCGGAAAGCTCCAGGCTCATCAGGACTCTGCTGGATTAACGGTTATAGAAGATGGATGTGCTGAATTATCGGACAAATTTTATCATCAGCCATGAAACAGGAGGTGATAAGATGCAACATCAAGGTTGGCCCATATGTTCGTTTTGAATACATCAATAACAACTTGGTTACACCTTCATATAATACTGGCATGCATGATCCATCAAGGGTTACCTTTGATGAGTCACTTTTCCTATTCGATTTATTACATTCAGATTTCCCTGTTGATGCCTTGCTGCATTTAATTCTGTATATTTCCTTTGGGAGGATAGGTTGCAGTTCTTCATTCAGAAGTACTATAGCCTGCTGCTTCTTAATTAATCTAATGAATTCACATGATTTCATCATGATGCTGCTTTGCTAAATGGACGATGTGTACCAGCCAGGAATGTCCACCCTTTGTTAAAGGATTTGGAAGTCATTCAGTGGGTATATTTATCATAAAGGTCATACTGTACAGCAAATAGTATCAGCAATTGCTGTCAATGACTACCCAGGATGAGTGCCTCATGATTCAGGGATTAAATGGGGGACTGGCAGCCATTTTGTTCTTGGTAAGATCTCTGATCTTTGTGATGGGGGAAACTTCTGAAATTCTTTTATAGCTACATAAACGACAGCAGCTTGCTGGTTGAATGACTAACTGGCTAAACACCCAAATCATGACAAAAGTACTACTTACCAACTAACAATATATAAATATCCATCCATGAATTTGCATATGAAATATGGGGTTGTGATTATTTAAATTTGGTACTTTTCTATATACTATCAAGACAAAAAATGTACATGGCTGCACTTTAATTGCAAAAAGGCTATTTCCATTTAGCTCCAACAAAATTGCCTGCTGTATTTACACTCATGTGTAGTGAATTCTCACAGGAGAGCATTGAAAGTCTCAACTGCTCAAATTCGTATCTAAACTTAAGCATCTCAGTTAAGTTGTGCATTATAAATTCAGGAAGGAGAACTTAACTGGTAAATAAACCAGTCAATAAATGCCAATAAACCCAGTTAAAAGTTACCTAAGCACCTACTTTAGTTCATATGTTTTTGTCTGCCTCCTGTCCTTGCTACTTCCACCAATTCTTTGGCCCTTTTGAGACAAAGTGGCAGCCAGCCAGCCTGGAACAAGAAGGCCAGAGAGGAGGGGTCACAAAGTGGCAGGTTCACCAACACATTCCTGCTTGAAAGACCATTATTTCGTCCATTGTTGGACCTATAATGAAACTGTCAGTATAGATTTAAACAAAATAATATTGAATGTCAGCAGATGTAAGCTTTCAGATCACTGGTAGTGTAATGAAAAATATGTGTTTTATATCAGGTATCAGAGCAGATTTTGGCGGTTTTGTACAGTATTATAATGCAAGTCATTCAGGACTCTGAAGCATAATAACAAGCAAAAATTACATAACCCATGTAACTGTAGCCTGTCGGTGACACAGAAAATTAAATATGCGCACAGGATTTTAGTAGTGAATGGAATCACTGTACAAACATTCATGCATTTATCCTCTACAGTTGTTTTCTGCAAAAGCATAACTGGTACAGCTATTACATATGACATGACCTGGAGGAAAATGCCAACTAGCCAGTACGTTAGACATACATATGTGACAGACATTCAATGGCCATTATTAGGTATAATAGGTATACCTGCTTATTAACACAAAGTCCCTGCTCCTCCACAGAGTAAACCATGTGGCTGAAACTCATAATCGTCCTTCTCAGCCTTGACAAACTCTTCTCACACCCTAGTTTTTACCTCGGCGACCACCAAAACTGCTTGGCGCTTGGCCTACCGATGCCTGTCAGCACTGCTTCCTCAGCCTGACAGCCCCCTTTATTGCTGATGTCCACCACTGGGTACGGGGGTTTGCCACCACAACAGGAACCAACAACCTTATGGCCACAGCTCCTCAAAAGTCCAATAATTGATCACTGCTCGGATTTCGGTCGGCCAGGCCATTCCTTCCAATCACACCCTTCCAGGTTTTACTGTCATTATCCACGTGAGTAGTAGAGTCTCCCAGCAGAACAACAAGGCCAGATACTCTGAAATGCTGTTTGGCATGAACTCACAAACAATCATCAGATCCGGTCCTCCTACACAAAGTTGAAGGGAGGTGACCCTCTCGTTCACTGGGGTAAACTCCAATGCACTGGCACCAAACCGGGGGACTATAAGTAGATCCACACCTGCCTAATCACCATGGGCAACTCCACAGTGGAGTAGAGTGCAGCTCTTCTCCAGGAGTTCGGTTCCAGAGTCCGAGCCGTAGGTTAAGGTAAGCCCTTAGGACAACATACAGTAGCTCCTCGGACCATAGGGGCACACAAACCCCCCCACCATGATAAGGTGGCAATTCGTGGAGGGGTTTTGTTACCCACAATTCCATTTTCCATTACTAATTATCTAGTGCAGGTTTGCACTGAATCTGAATCTCATCACAGCAAGCATAGGGAACAAGACAGAAGACGCTTTGGACAGGATCCCAGTCCATCTCAGGGAACGCTTACTTTCATGTTTTCTTATAATTATAACATCCCAAGAACATTGGAAATTGAACATTTACTTGTCTGTGCAGCTTGCCAGTGACATCCATACTTGTTTTAATTGACAATGTAGAGTACAATAGAGGAAAGAAACGTAACACTGCTATGTTGAAAGCCAAGGACACCCAAGGTTACCCAACAACACCTGGGCCTCTATTCAACATTCCCTCAGTTCATAAGGCTCAATAGCCTGAAATAATTAAATGGAACCTTAAACAAGGTATGCTCACAGAAGGAGAATTCACACTCAACCAGAAATTTATCCATATTCTATAACCACTTATCCTACTGGTTATATAAATTGCAGACACTATTTAAAAATATTTTTTCTAATATACTATTTTTATCAGTTCTCACCCAAGGCTGTCATTTCAAAAATCAGTGCTTCAAAATCTGAAGGCCTGTAATTAAGTTTTACTGCTTTATTCATGTCTCACTTCAGATAATTACATTCTTAAACCAGAATTGTATTTTATTAATTGCCTGATGTATTCAGTCCTTCATTTATGCAGCACCACAACATGATAGAACAGACCTGACTATTCCACTAGATTTATCTGTACTATCATTTCAAGCCAGCTTTGACTGAAGTGTCCTTCTGATGATTAGGTGCACGTCCATGAAGATTTTGAGCAAAACTGTAAAATATGTTCTGTCAACCTTGGTGTAACAATGCAGAAGGTTTAGAACTGCAATACTTGCTTGCCATTGAAGAGCTCAAGGGTGCCAAACTGCTTTTCCTTCTCTTGAAATCAGTTCACTTTTAACATGAACTGGTGACACGGACAATGCGGCCCATTTCAAACCAACAGCCAGCACACAACACACACAACTTTCATTCCTTTGAATTGTATCAAAGGGGTCTTTAAATGGACACTTGTACTTTGTGTGGTAATTCAGTTTTAAATGGACTATGACTTTATGGATGGGACAAAGAGCACTTCCTGTGCTGCGATTTCAGATTTCCTTTCTTTATCTACACTACTGCTACTGCATACTATAAGGCTTCACAACACAAAACGATATTTTCCCTTCCTATAATCTTGCCTGCAGCTGCAGAGTTGGTTGTATTTTATGACACAATGGCTAGTAGGGGCAAATACCGACAGCACTGAACACATCCTTAGGTCCAGCACAACAATGTGACAATGTGAATTCTGTGGCCTCACTGTAATCATATTTGTTTGCCACATGTAGGCACACATACAAACTTGGCAAATGTAGCTATGTGATCAGTGATCTATTTACTGCAGCTTCCCTTCAGTGCCATCTGGTCTTATTAGTAATTATAAATAATCTGCTTGTTGAAATGCACAATAATGCACCTCATGACAAACGGCAATGGTCTGATCAAATTATGCATTTGTAAACATATAAATGTATGATTTGGAATGAAATTCAGGACATTTATGTAAAAAAACAGCAATAAAAATGGCAAAAAGAAAATGTAATCAACTAACCATCATCCATCTTCTAACTATTTATCCTGGTTGGGGGGGATTATTCTAGGTATTATTGGAGGGGGGGGGGGGGGTTGCCACAGCCTATTCTTGATATTATAAGGCATAAGGCCATGGTGATAGTCTATCATCAGGAACATGCACACACATTATGGGCAACTTAGTGACACAAATCAGCCTACCCACATGCCTTTGGACTGCTAATATAAGCCAGTGTTACAGACTTGCTGAGCTGCATTTTAAATGTAAGGCAACACACCATGATTGGATAATTTTGATTGGTTGGCCACTAAGGGGTATAGTACAATCCTATTTAGAATGATCTGAGGTGCCATTGACCTACAACAGATACCTGACATGAAGAACGTAAAATTACAAGGAACAAAAAAAACGTATCCACTGGGATATTAAATAATCAACAATATCTGTGACTCAATTATTTGCATTTTAGATGATGAGAGAGCCTGGGCAAAAGCTGTCTTTAATTATTTATTATAGTTGTGATTGTAACTTTATTTACTGTGTAGTGCTAAAACATATAATGGCTTAGAGGTAAAATCATGTCCATTAAAAGTTCTCCATTGTAAGATGTTGAACAGAAAAAAATATAGTAATCCATTTTATGTTCCTTGTTAAACTATAGCCATTGTAGTTTGTATTTTTGGTGAACAGGCTTTGTTTCGTAATCAATCCATTATTTCACTTAGCGTTATTTTAATTGTGTTATGAGGAAGGGCTCAAATTTCACCTCTGTGTGTTTGGAGTTTGTATGTTCTGCTGTGTTTGCATGGATATCCTTTGGAAAATCCTGCTTCCTCCCATAATCTAAAAACATGCTGGTTGGTGGACTGGCATCTCTGCCTATTGTCTCTAAATGTGTGTGTTCTGCAATAGATATCCTACCCAGCCTGTTTGCCTACCATTTTTGCTGTTTTTTTTTTTTTTGGGATCTAGGTTCATGACCCTGTATTGGATAAGCCATTGGAAGGTGAATGGATAGCTGCGACTTAAATCCTATGATGGCCACAGGTAACTGAAAAGTTAGCTGCAATAACCGCTAATCCTCTAACTCCAAAGTTTAATGCTAATCTGACAAACCACTAAATAAATAAATAAAAGTAGTGAAAGCTAACAATAACCACTAACTTTGATTATATTAATTTAGCTTTGGTTTGGTTTTCGGCTCTGAAACCCTTAGTAACATACCTAGAGACCTAAACTTATAACCTATTTCACACTGGAGTCCCATCTGTAGGACTAGAGTGATTATCAGATTACATATTTAGGACGTACCCAACTGGGTATTGTTGGATTCTGCAGTCTCCGTAATAAAAATGTGCAGAAAATATCTTTCTGTGATATTCCGTTTGCAAGATATGGGCCTTTTTATCGGAGAAGCCCTATTTCACTCCTGACCCATATACCTAACGAAAGTTACGAGCCTTAGGTTGATGGGTGCGCGAGAATCAACAAATTTTGCATTTGTCAGGTTCTCAGGGTTAACAAAGAGTTAGATATTATGATAAATAATGAGACGGTTTGATGAGTGGTCATGACTGGTCTTGAAATAAAACCTTAAGTCCTCAAATCAAGACCAAGTCAATTAAAAAGTCCATTCCGAGACGAGACCAACACTGAAAAACATTTATTACGTTGTCAATAAATGTTTTTTTATCATGGCCGCACGTGTTCAACAACGTTTGTCAATTACAATGCTTGGTGTGAAACAAAATTTTATACCGATGTTTAATCAAAAATTAGGGGTGCGCGTTATACACGAGTGCGCGTTATACTGGAGTAATTAATAGTTTATAGTCAATTAAAAATGACTGGGGGGGGGTATCAATTTCCACCTACGCACGCACACACCCACCCAGTTCGCGTCCATACGTTCATTAGAAGTAAAACTTATCGGAATGAACTACAGCATGTTGAACGATCTCATTAGTCGTCCACCCTTGCACTCGTCGCTGGGGAATACACCTGAAGAACGTCAAACCCGTTCCGATCGTCCTTCCTGTCGCTTCCGCCGCTGTGGCGCCTTTATCTCCATTCCTGCCCGTCCCACAGCTCAATAACATAGGGCATACCTGTCACGGGAACTCACACACACCCAGGCATGCGCACCTATGGTACCACCCCTACATTAAAACAAATATATTGGCATTTGGTGGTTTGTTTGCAACCCCCTCCCGCATAATACTTGTTTCGTATAGTCACTCCCCGTGTACAATTCCCTATTAACAACGCTGTACAAAATTTAAATGCTGGCATTATTAAAGTACAATATTTCACGGCAAAAATATGGCAGATAATATGAAAAGAATTAGTGAAATTACATATTGGCTATAGTTTGATGTCTCACAATAATAACACATACAATAGCACTATATTTATTTATACACATATGTACAACAGTATTGTTCCGGTTTGAGGCGGAGCCTATCGTTTAAACGGAAATTACATATTAGGGGTTGGAAAAGACGGATTCTGCCATTTTGGGAGAAATGATGTAGGGGCTTCAGAGTGGATGGGGCCTAATAGAGGACACGCACTCTCAGGCCTGTTCTGCAGCCAGAGGCGGTAGAACAAGACCGGTCTGGAGTACTACAGTACTAAGACACCCTCACAACAGACTAGAACAAATATGTATGATTTTTAGCGCGTTTACGAACGTTTTTTCCCATTAAACTTTATTCACTTTACATGCGAAAAAAATGTCAGCAGATTTAATTAGCGGAATTAAACTTAGCGGAAGCTAATTGGTCTGCTGTTTTCAAAGTTAGCGGACAAGTAAATCCGCTAAGGAAAAACTTATCATAGCTGATTAGCGGGTAACGCATTAAAGGAACCCTGCCAACCACTGCGAAAATCACCTCTTTCCCTTCTGACACTCCAAGTGTCGTAATCAAATTGCACGTAGATGGGAGAAAATGGGGAAGGTGGTAAAAACATAAAATCTTAAGACTACATTTTTCATTCTATATAAGCTCTTGATGGCAAATATTTCAAATCCTTTACCCTGGTTGCACAGTTATGAAGGAAATACACTATGGTTCAACAGAATCACACCCCTCCCTGTTTCCTTTCTTCTGAATGGCTCATCCTGCAAACAAAAGAACACTGATTGGATCATCACATGTAATGAGGTAAAGGAAAAAAGAAAAATCTATATCTTTACCACTATTATTTTTTTTCTCTGGCTTGAAATAATCATGACAGACTAATGTCACAGGTTATCAGAAATATTATACCAAATAATGTAACAAACCTGTTTTTACTTGGATGATATGAATTATAGTTCCATGAAGTGTTCTTTCATGCAAAATGTTTTTAATCATCACTTTAATAATATAAAATCACTGGATCCATGCTTCATTAGTACTACGAATTCTGTGTTGTCCACAATGAAAATGTATTATAATGTATGAGTTTATTGCTAATTTCCATGATATCTTAATGGAAGTTGCTGTAACCCTTTGTTTTGAGGTTTTTGAACTGCATTGCAAATAAAGACGGCTAAACATGAAACGATTATCACGATGTGAACAATAACAATTCTAAAAGCATTAGGTTTATCATCTTGTAAAACGTACGTTTGTAGACACGTTTACATTTTGCGGTTTTTATTTTTATAGAGACAAAAAAGTCGCATGAAGGACACAACCATGGATTTTCTGTCTGAAACACACAGCTGTTCGTTACCAACTGAAAGTACTGTTTGTCTTTTATCTTCCTCTGAAATGTGCACAGGTGCTGCTTAATTCAATTGGAAAACGTTGCCATGGTTTTACATTAATATGTTTCCATGTTACCAGCACAACTGTTGTCATGGAGATGATGGGATTTATTTGAACTGAGAGGGAGGCTGGTTTGAAAAGAGCGCAGTGTTTTCTTTAATTTAAGCGTGTTTTTCATGGTTATTCAGGAAATCGATAATCAATTTATCATATATGCAATATTATCTTATCCCGCTTCATTAGCGATTATCAAACCCTTGAATTTTATTTATTTATGTATTAACACAGATTTCTTCTACAATATTTATTCAAATCAACATCTGTGTAAGCAAAGCATTTATTTAAATATGCTGAAAATTAAATCTGTCCAAACATTGCTACTCATATTTCCATTGACATTTCCACGTCATGTTTTCTTTATCAAATGCTAGGGAAAGTCTACAACAGAAAAAGCAAACACGAACGATGACAGATGGAAAAGAAGCTTTTCTTTCTCAGTCAATGAAACAGGGATAATATAAAAATCTCCATATAAGCATAGAAATCTAACACCGTTATTTAATAAGGGCAATATATTAGGATAAGATTAAGAATATAATGCATTGTTGCTTTACTCCCGCGACTCAAACCAGGATAATTGTGATTAGTTATTAATATATATCTAATGCCGTTCAGTGTACTGTGTGGCTTTCTTAAAAGGGCTATTTTCAAGTCACTTGCTTTACATTACAAAGGTGAAACGTACATCAGATTTAATTAGTATGTTGTGCGTCATCCTCAAAAAAAGTTGCAGTTACCGAAATGTCCCACATGTAATGTTTCAGTTTTACATAAAAGACGCGAGCAAACGCAAATGTAATATAAACTAATAAAAGTGAAAGCTCGCTTAATTGCAGTATTAAATGTCATTTCCCAAGTTACACAGTATTCTTGTAATAGTTGTACTCAGCCTTCAAAAGAAGGCTGGATAAATGCGATGACGAAAACTGTACATATTTATTCGGGTGAACTGCGACTATGTGGACTTAATTGTAGGAAAATACAAATAAAAAATAAAAATGTCATTTAACCAAAGTGACGAGTGCCACCCAGTATGGGGACCTGTTCTATACGCAGACTTCCAACTCCAACCAGGAGGCTTCATATGAAAGCGACATTTGAGGCAGGAATAGTCGCAGCTTAATGGTAGAATAAAACACATTCATTCGCGTTTAACAGCGCGTCGGGTTTTAGACATTATACAGAGAAGGGTCTGTTTGGGCCTGGAAGGATAACATCCTGCTGAAAACAAAAATACCAGTGCCCTTTATTGCATTTGTTGGTAGTAAAAAAAAGGAGAGAGACACTTATGCAAATTTAAATGCATTCTGCCTGGCTCTGTTTTGCTTCCTGTTTAATTTCCGTGCACTTTAATATACAACAGAGTGCGCATGTACAAGCACGCGGCCACACTTAATGGCGGCTGGCTAATGCAACAGAAATACAGTTGTATGATTCTGGATTCAACCCATTTTCCAGATTTTGGCTTTCTCGCAAATATGTTTTAATGCAGCAGATTGTTTCTAACCTCCAAAGAAATGTCAGTAATTACTGTGATAGTGAAAGTTTATGGTACTCAATAATTGGCAGTATACATAGATATATCTTGGGTAAAGCAGGGGAGGTTGTTCAGTGTGGTCCAGGAAAGACCCAGGGTCCCCAGGATCCTAGGTTGAGTGAGAGGTTGGAAGTTGGATGGATGGATTATGGTAACATTCAGTGGCAGTTTTGATACAAACTATTCTTGAAAATCCAGCTAGTGCATCATTGTAAAAAAAAGGGTTTTCAGATAAGAGAAGTGAGTTGTGCTATACAATGAAATTCAATACTAGCGACCATGTGGCAGAGTCAATAGTACAGAAGAAGACAGCAAATAGTAAAAGGTCTGTAACTGAGCCAAGAGTGAGATAATGGTACAAAAACCAGGCCCCCTAGTGTAGGCTTAGTCCTCACTAGCATAAATTTCTAGTAATGCTCTTTTGAGATATTGCGGTACATCCTCTTTTGATTCAAACAGACCAGTTTAAATAATTTTAAATATGCTTACAGGAAGGGCTGTACAGGGTTGCACAGGTTAATCAAATGAACATATCTGTCAAACAAAACACTTTTCATCCACTTTTTTTTGGATCTTTACAGAAGAAGTACTATGGTCGAAAAGCATAGCTTTGACTTAATTCATATTTTCATTCATTTTCTATACTGCTTGTCCTCTTGGGTCCAGAGCCTATTCTGGAAACAAGGGTTACAAGGCGGAAAATACCCCAGGACGGGCGCCAATCCACCACAGGGCGCAAACACCTGTTATTTCCTTTCTCCCCTTTAGTAAATACATTGCAAAAATTGTGATGATTTTAAATTATCTTTTTCAGCTATGCCCACATATTTCACAGAGGGACAGGGATGAAGTAATTGGGGTACGGGCCCCTAGTAAGGATATGTCTTGTCTTCATTCTTGTCCATGATTTTCACATTGAGGATATCAAGGTGCAGCACAGGGTGGATGGACGTGAGGTTTGAAGGCTGGAGGTGATGTCATTTGCAAATGATTTTGTACCTTTGGCCCCATCCAATCAGGACCTCCAGCACGCAACTGAGCTGTTCAATGCTGAGTGTCAAGCGGCAGGAATGAGGATCTGCATGTACTGTATGAGGAAGAGGCCTTGGTGCTGTTCTATAAAAGGCTAGACTGCTCCTTCCTGGTGAGGGGAAGAGTCTGCCTGTAGCGAAGAAGTTCAAGTACCTTGGGCTCTTGTTCCCAAGTGGTGGCAAGATAGAACATTGAAGGACAAGCAGATTGGTTTGATAGTGGCAGTTTTGCGGACAATGAGCATGGGAGGGTTTCCCGAAGCCTTCTTTAATGCTACATTGTTTGTAAGTTATGTGTCAGGTCTGTGGTGGTGAAGCAGGAGAAGTCATCAGGCGAAGCTTGTGGTTTTCTGCTTGATCTATTTAACTATCCTCATATATGGTCGTGAGCTACGGTATACTGTAGGTAAAGACCAAAACAGCACATCTACAAGTACAAAGGGCTTAAATGATTTATCAGTTGCGTTCTGAGTTTGGAGATCTGGAGGGACCTTGAAGTAGAGGCACTGCTTCTTTGAATCAAGAGGAGTTACATGAGGTTGCTTGGGGATGCTACCTGGTCAGATCCTGAGGGAGTTGTTCCATTTATGATCCATTGGGCAGATCCTTCAGGGCCATTTTAGAACTATTCCTCCCAGTTGACTTGGGAAAGTGTGAGTCCCATATACAAGCTACACACTGTGGATTTTGTATGAAAGGTTTGGTCTGACCTGCTTGGCATGCTGCGACCATGACCTTCAGTAGGAAAATCAGTGTGAAAACATGAAATGAGAGGTTTAAGTATATTTGTTGTCAAGCAAAGGTCAGATTACATTTTCATTGGTTTCTTTAGCTAGGGGGCTCGAGTCCTTAGTTCAGTACCTTTGTACTCTGGTTGTCAAGGACATTGGTTTGGTTGCTGTGCAGCCCATTCCTGCTGTATTGATTTCTGAGATTCATTAGATGTCTACTGGCCAGATTCAGTTGTTGCTGGAGCCAGAGTAGTACGTGCTGGTTACTTATTTTTTTAAAGTAATTCTGTCGAGTTCTTTCTTAAACTTATTTAAGATATTTATTTGTTGTTCTTTGTGCTCCATGTGACTGAATGAGTCAGTATTCCAGTGCATATGTTGCATATGGCAAATAAAACATCTTAAATATGAATTTATTCTTATTTAGTCTTAATTATTTATTTACAGTATTTATGCTAAATCTAATGAATTTTAAAATGATTAAGATCCTTGGGTCTGGAAGACTTCCAGAAAAATTGTCAGTTTCGTTTTTTGTTGAAATATTACAAAAAGTGTAAATTTAGTCTAGTTTAGTTAGAATATGGAAATGTCTATTTAGCAGGCTTGAGACAACATGAGAGTTCTGACTGGAAGACTATGATAGACTATGATCATTTGCAGTTAGAACCATAACATAACAATCACTTGTTTAGCTATGTAGGGCAGCACAGTTTCTTTTTAGGGGGGACTCTAAGCTTACACCCCCAGATATGGTTGTTGGCTGTGTGCACATGTGGAAATTGTCTGCATTTCCTCTCACAGCTCAAAAGCAGGTACATAGACTAGTTGGACTCTATGGTGACCCCTACCTTGTGCCCTGGGATGCCTTCGTTAGGCTTCAGGCTCTCTATAGGTCCCATTCTGGATAAGTGCCTATGGAAGACAGATGGATGTTTAACTTTGCATTACAACAGATTTTCCCCAAGTCCACTCTTTCGATGTATGTTTTACCTTCACTTAAATTCACAGGGTATCACAGTTCTGCTATAGAGCATTTCACACACTCGTCTTTGCAATTCTGCTGATGATTCACTGTATTTACCGAGATTTGCTGCCTAAGGAGGAGAGGCGTTATTTGCCTGGTCGTTTAAGTTCCATTCACGGTAGCAAAGACACAGGGAAGATCAACCATAATAAACAATAACAAAGAAATGTAGCTAAAATGCTAAACTTATAGTTGTATTGAAAGAGGTGCAGAAATGTTTTAGAAATAAAATTTACTTATGTATAATTTTATACATATTTCCTTGAAGGTAAGTACATTTTAAGTGGTCTGTTGTATACTGTTATTTATGATTAAGATATTACTACACAGAGCTGTATGCTGTACTGCCTTCTAATAATAAAAATGTTCGGCTAGCTCCCTTTTGTGGCTCTGTGTATCCATTATTGATTTGCTTTCTCATGTCTGTTGCTGAAATGGCATCTTGAGGCTGCCTTATTCACAGTGACTTTGTCAAGGCCTCCGTACTCTCAATTCACACAGCGAAACATCACACATAACACCTAAATGTGACACTCTTTGGATGTTGCTAAATGCTTGAGTGAAATAAATATCATTCAGATCTCCACCATTAGCAGTGATCAACCCCAGCTTCAGCTCTGTAGATCATTTTGTTTTTGATTTCACGATGAATTGTGGTGCTCGACTCTGTCATGTCACGCAGTCAGGTGGATTTTCACTTGGCCTTGACTCAGACTCGAACGCTTTTGATTCGAGAAATCTTCCTGAGTCCGTAGAGTTTGTCTGTAGCCTGCATGCAGATTTACCACTTCCTCTCCCCCAGTTTTTGAAAGTAGTGTCCATGTTTTTTGAAGATACACACGCCCATTCATGCCCCTCATCATGTCTGCCAAGTTACCAATTATTCACTCTGTGTACATTAACCATAAGAAGGTTGTGTGCAAGACATCAGGTAAAAAGAAGTACAATGTGAAATGCAAATACTGCATTGATAATTGAGGTGGTTGGCAGGTCTTTCAATTTTAATCAACATTTGTGAAGGAAACATATATATAGTGCGTAGGCTAATGCTATTTCTCTCAGTTTGTCGAGGGTTAATGATTAGCTAATCTAACAATAGTTATCCAGGTATCTAGCCAATGTGTTAGAAAAATTATTAGTGCAGTATTTTATTAATCCCCATGTCCGAAATTAAGACCATGTCAGTGTGTACCACTGGAGTAGTTATGTTTAAAGGTTTTAAAGATGACTAGTGACAATTGATGAACAGGTTCAGTTTAGACTTGTGGGTGGTATCTAATTTTTCATACCGTTATAATGTCCATGCATTATACTATACTATACTATACTATACTATACTATACTATACTATACTATACTATACTATACTATATTTTTATGGTACTTTCAAAAGCAACACTATTGCAGTATTTTGAAATCTTAGTGATAATATGTGGTGGATCCCCTACAATACATTTTGCTGATAAATTCACAAAAATTTATATACCTAAAATACTACGTCTTTTGCTATGAGTGTTTTTCAACTTAAAAGTCTGTTCGACAACAGTTCATGTTCACCAACATGGTAGTTGTAAAAATGATGTGACCCTGTCATCATGACACCCCATTGTGCATGTTTAAGGCATAAAATGATCAGTCTTTTGTTGTCGTGTGGAGAGTCCCAGTCATAATAGGTATCATATTTAGTGTTAAATAGTTGTATGTGCACTTTATCTTTAGCTAAATTGTGTGTATGTTTAATAAAATGTTTGTTAAATTACAAAGGCTTTACTGGAGCTTCGTATTGCTTTATGCACATTCTTTGGTGCCAGAACCAATTTGAAAAGTGTTCATTAGGATATTGTCACGTTACATTGAATTTAAGAAGTACTACGGGATGCAATGAAGATGCGTATCTGTTACTTTTATGCTTGACAAATCATTTATTTCTTAATTGAAAATAATAATTTCTATTTTTGTCATATATATTTATAAACAGTTTAAAAACAAATTTGAATATTTAAGGTATTTCTGTTGTCTTCAGTTTAAGATTTGTGAATTCAGATTGATTGTCTAGAATATGACTGGTGACTCAGCCACCCAGCTCTGGTAATGGACTGACTTGTCCCCTGTTGGACTTGGTCTTCACTTGGACTTGATTTATTAAAAATACAGTCTTGACCTGGACTCGACTACGGTGAACTGGAACTCTATAGCACTGATAATCTATGAACTGAGTCTCTGAATTGCTGCTATTTGAAAATGCAGGCAAACTGGCTGCCATCCCTTCCTCAGTGATTCTACGCTTCGTGCCCTTTGCTTCTTGGGGTACGCTGCAGGCCCCCGCATGACCCAGACTACGATAAGCACTTTTAAGATGGATGTTCTAAACTGAATTATTGCACTATGCACTTAGGGAAAGGAAATCAAAACAATTCCAACGTAAATCTATTGCCCTATATAGATTGTCAGTTATCCAGTTACTTTAAAATGTTACAATAGATTTATTTAAAGCAAAGCATGTTGCAATAATATCCGTTGAGCTTCAATTACCAGAGAATTAACAGAGCTATTGTAGGGTTAGCGTAACCAAAATAAATAACTCAAATCTGAATCCATTTATGAACACAGTAAAGGGAAGCTTTGTTTACAAATATCAACCTACAACCTACAAGGGGCACACTGAGCATATGGTCATTTCAAGTTCACTTATGGGTTTACATAATGCAGCGATTGCATGTTTATTTAGATAACTGTATTTAGTTATCTAAATAAGCAGCATTATGGCTGCCTTAGAGTCATGTTTTGATGTCACCCCTATCTGCCTTACAGATAAAGGAGACATTGATTCTAATTCTAGATTAGGACCATTAAAAGCAGGCCTATGACATTAGACATTTAAAGCCCTTAGTTCTGGACATGTTCTTATTGTAGCTGTACTGTTTTAGACATATGTACTGAGTGGATATAATCTAGTTTAAAGAGGGATTAAGCGATGAAATGAAATTTGTTTACCTGCTAAATATGTACTGAACAATACACATGCACTTATCTGGTCATTGTGTAGGCATTATTTCATACAGATGATGGTTGCAGAACTGATTCAATTAGGTAGGAGTGGAGGTTCAAACAATCTGTAGCTCCTGCACCCATGGACTTAAGTATCAATCTATCTTCTAAAAGCACTTAGGACGGGGTCAGGGTGAGCGTGACAGGATCCCAGATGGCACAGGGCAGGGAAGTTCCCAACAAGAGGTTAGTTCCTCTAGTAATATTGGCCATTTAGGGACACCCAGTCACTCAACTGCACGTTTGTTGGATGGTGGGAGAAAAGTGGAGCACTTGGAGGACACCCAGGTCAAGGGGTGCAGAGCAAAATCCACACTCAAGAGACAGGGGTGCGAATCAGAGGGGGGTGGTTCAGGTTCAGAGAGTAGAAGTTGAGTATTCTGTGATTTTGACTCTTATACTTTATACTGAAACAAAATCTTGGTCTGGACCTGAATTACCCATTTCTGGTGGGAATAGAGTGGACAACAAGCTACAAACCCCGGAAGTGTGAAGCCACAGTAGCATCCAGTGAGCCCCTTGTCACCATGCCTTTGATAGGCAAAATATAATATCTAATGAGCAATAGTGCAGCCAGAGGCACGTTAATACAGCCTGGGGTCTGGGTGAGGCTGTCGACGGTTTTAAATTTTTATTAAACAAAGGTTAGTTGACCCATTGCATTTAAACGCCTGAGTGTAGCATGTTTCTGTGCTCAGTTGTCACTGAAAGAAGCAACATAGTACAGTTAAAAGGGTTACCAGTTATTGCTTCTCTAAGCTAACATTACTGTTTTTTATCCTGCTTTCATTAACGCAAAACACATGTACCATCAGTAACTGCCATAAGTGTTGAAAACTGGTATATGTGGACAATTACAGCACAATTACAGTTTGTCTCTTTAAAAAACTGGTGGCAGAATGTGAAAAGACAGACAACAGCCAAAATAATAATGTTACACTTTCCCATATATACTGTATGCTTGGGGAGAAAACAAATCATTATTTTTTGTTCTGTAATTCTTTTTACGGCAATGAGCACAAATTATAGAGTCAAACACTTCATGTTTTTGTATATCCAGTTACAGAAAGCATGTCTCTTTGCCGACATGATAACTATTTCATTTAATTTATTCCACAACTTAATCCATCAAGGATTGTGCTTAATGTCTGTAGCGCTCCTACTCTTGCAGTGTAGTTGTAAATGCACCTATCTTTAAAGACATTCATTTCTGTAACTCCTCTGCATTGATGTGAATAAACAATTCCTAAGAGTTGTCATCGCCTAAGAATTTGTTCTGCGTCTAGTTTATTCATGCAGTTTTTTGTGAAATGGTTGCTTGATGGGGGGGCACCACAGTCAGTACCTCACACTCCAGGGCTGGGGGCATGATGAGGGTGTATGCCTGGTGATTGACTGACATCACTTCTAAGGGGTCCCCTGTGCTGTGTCTCCAGAGATAGGTTCACCATGACACTATACTAGGGAAGAGTCATTTTAAGACTTAAATGACTGAAGCATAATTTTAAAATGAGAATTTAATATAATTTTTCCATCCATCCACTTTCTCCCGCTTATCCGAGGTCGGGTCGTGGGGGCAGCAGTCTCAGCGGGGAAACCCAGACTTCCCTCCACGCAGCCACTTCATCCAGCTCGTCCGGGGGAATCCCAAGGCGTTCCCAGGCCAGCCGGGTGACATAGTCCCTCCAGCGGGGTCTCCTCCCAGTGGGATATGCCTGGAAAATAAATTTTTATTTAGTGAAAATATTTTGTGACTATATCCATAATACATGTGGTTTATAAATTAAAGTGGGTAATCCATGGCCATGGCCCTGGGAGAGAATGTCTTAAGAAATAAGATAGAAGAGAATTTATATAAAATAAACGGTGGTGTCCTTGGTGGGTGTTTTTTTTTTTTTGAGGGGGGCGGGGGGGGGGCATTAACTCATTTATGGGGTTTTGGCCCAGAAATTTCCCCCATGACACAAACCCTACTTTTACCATTGTTTAACATTGCTTTCATATTGTTTTAGTTTTTAGGCATGTTTGTAAAGAACTGTTGTCAGTGAGAGTTCATGGGAATTCCGCAAAATGTTTTAAATTTAGCTTTTTAAACATAAAAATTCATTTTTCCACATTTCTTTGTTTTCGTTAGAATAAATTACATTTCTGTACTTCTGTAATACACAACAAATGGTGTTTCTGAAGACCTGGTGTGTGTGTGACATGAAGAGATGAGCACATTCACTCCCTCTATTTAAGCAGTTCATTTCGGTGTCGGAAAAACGTCAGAAATGTTTAGTTCAGCGTGACTAGAATGGATCCCGTAGCCCAGAGGCCATCCCAGCTCTGACTGTTAATGGCACCGACTTACAGACAGCACCATTATTATGTATTTAGCTACTGACGTAATACCTTAAATATCAATATTTCTACTATTACAGTGATAGTTATAAGTACATATAGGGATCAGTGAGTATGTTTATGAATTGTATAACTGTACAATTTTAAACAACTAATAATAAGAAATATATTAAATGTAGGTTATACCAAGAAAGAATTTAGCATTTTGAATAGAACATAATAGAATAGAGCACCTTTACTTTCATTGCACATAACAAGTACCTTGTTGATTACAAAAAATGTGTACACATTTTTGTGGGTGAAGTCACGGGAACTGGAGAAGCTACTGAGATGGTGAAAAGCCCTAAAACATCAGCCAGTGACAGCAAGTCACATGTACATGCCCTCTACATGTGTTTGAGTGCATTATGGGTAGTTTCTTTTAACTTTACCAAAATACATAAAATTTCGGTAGAGAATCTATATATTGAGGAGCAACATCCTTGTTGTAAACTTAACATTGGCATGATATTTATTATAATTCATGCAGACTAAAATGACTCATTAATAAAATATATTGTTGAGGTGAGGCTGGTTGCATATCTCAGAAAGCACTGGACACAAGGCTGGGGTACATCCTGGATAGGGTTCCAGTCCATCACGAGGAACGCTGTCACATACAGTCACATAAAATGGTCACCACTTCATCTAACCACAAGGTTTTGCACGGTGAGAGGAAACTGGAGATGACTGAAGCTTAGCTTCTGCTTTTACCATCTCTCCTCAATCTAAAATGCAAACGTAAGAACGTGATATTTTCTGATAGTCTCTGCTTTCCCAGTCATAGATAATATATTGTAAAAAAAAAAAAAAAACATCTCAGGCTATGTTCAGTGGCAAAATCAATTGTGCTGTGTGCCTTCATCCCTGCAATTGTCCTTTGAGGAAATGTTCTATTATGTGAGCTAACAGCATGAAAAATCAATATTACTTTGGCCAACCCCCCCCCCCCAAAAAAAAACAAAATAGCAAAAAAAAAAAAAAAAAAAGTCAAAAGCAAGGGAAAGAAAATAAAGTTTGGAAAAAGTTTTTTGCTCATTTGAAAATGTAGCTGTGTTAATTTCCAGTCAGATGTGTTTTAAGGTATCATACAAATAAAGGTGTACTTTAATGAAAAAATACACTGATTTGGATGGAAAATCAGTTTGGCCAAAAATGCATTCTGAGGATTGTGTGAAAGCCAAAGTGAACCTTCCGCATACCTTTTTAGGCTCAGCTTTGTACACCATAAAACTTTTTTGTACCCAATGCACAGTACCCAAGTCACAGCTGCCTCAGGTCATTGCCTCACAAGATATGCAGAACTGTCCATGGTGGGGAGAACATGCAAACACATGCAGAACCAGGAAAGGGAATCAAGCCACTGACTAGAGACATGGAGCCACAAGGCTGGTCACTGAGCCACCACACCAGATCATTTTTTTCCTCCTAGCTCAGTTATAGACCTTTTGCTATTCGCTGACTTCCTCTACACTATTGGCTGCACCAGATGGTTGCTTGTATTACATTTCACTGTGACCAGCTCACTCCTCTTATTTGAACCAACTTTTTTATAAACATGCTCTAAACATGCTTGTTGTCAAAATCAATCCATCCATCTTCTGACCTCTCACTCATCCTGGGGAACTGGTGTCCAAGCAGCATAGAACAAACAGTGTGTTTTACACCTATAATTCAAAATTAAAAGATGTGGTAAATAAATTGTTTATTTTCTTATAAGACGTTTCGACTAGTTGACCAGTATACTAATTGCATATTCAGAGAGCTATGAATTATCTTTTTATCCGGAATGATGCTGCATGAGTTTTTTTATATGTGGTACACTGTTTCATCATGAATTTTTCTACAGTTCCACTTATTAACACATTCTTGTTTGTAACATTAGAAAAACTGTTCACACTCCTGTCATCAATATCTTGTATTTTTCAATACTAACCCTAACTCACATTTTCCATTATTTTACAGTATTCATAAAACATTTTTCTCGGTTCAGATCATTCAGTTTAGACTGTACTATTTTTTATTCAAATATAAATATCAAATTGACTTCAGGTCCTATAATCAGGAGGACACATTCAGAGTGCTGATGTAGGGGATCATCTCTTCCTTTCCTGCTTGGGATCAGTGTGTTACTAGAAGGTCACTGTGCAGGAAAGTACCAGCCTTTTGGCAGGCAGAATGGGACGTTTGGCCAAAATACCCAGGTACTTCATGCAATGTTTTATTCCATCTCTATTACCACGGGGCATGGGGTTTTGTCAACATATGCTTTCTCCTTTCAATTGCAAACAAAATGTTAGAATGCATGTACAAAGAGCTCAAATACGCTTCACCAAGCTGTAACAAACAGTTATAATCATTATTAGTATTATCATTATTATTTCAATGATGTAATTTAGTGATTTCATGTCTCCTGTCATGGAGTTGATGCTTAGTATTGGCTTTGGAAACCCCAGATACCAGATTGTTTTGGATATTCTCTGGTTGTTGCCCTAGTATTTTGGATTTCCATTAGCTTCTCGAGCCATTTGTTACATGTGAAGTACAGCAACTTCTGTCCTCTACCTGGCAGCACCTGCCAAATCCACAACAACCCTAAATATTAAATCAAGAGTAACTCAATAGTTACTGAACAGCTGGAAGAGACACATTTACTTTTTTAAATCTCATTTTCTTTATATTCATCTCCTTATCCTGCAGAGGTCAATGGCTTTTTGTCTGCTGTGATCAAGGATCACAATGCTAACAGCTGACAACAGGTTTTGAATGTATAGGACCTACTGGAGAGTATTCTCTTTAAGCTCCACAATATAGCGTACTGTGACCCAGATACTAATGGAAAATGCACTTACAGTAAATCATTGTTTTTAACAATGTTTTTGTCTTAGCAAAAGAATACTGATGAAATGTTTATTCCTGTCCATTATTGGGTCATTACATTTTACTGTATTTTGTTGACCTTTTCGTCGTATGAATAAAAATGGATGTCACTGTACTGAAGTGTATTTCTTTTTATGACATGTTACTGTATAACTGCCATCCCATTGAGGACGTGCCCCTGTCCTGTGCTCTGTGCTGCCCCCTGCAGTATAAGCAGTATAAGGAAAATCAATGAATAGATGGATAATTTATATCACTCAGGAAAACATCATAGTCTTTGAAGGCCATCTCATTCCACCGTATTGTGAACAGGAACTGGACAAATAGTTTTGGGAAACTATTTATATAATTTGTTATACATGTGAAAAGATTTTTTTTTAATTAAAGCCAGTTAGCAGAGGTGTTTTTGGTGGAACAGATTGTTCTTACCCATTTTTCCTAATAACTTTCTGATATTTACTTTAAAATAAATTTAAGATTGTCTGGTTTCTGCACAAAAATGATGCAAAAGATGGCTTTAATCTTAGTTATTTATCCCATACATTTTACTGATATTTTAGTATACAGCTGCTGCAGAATATACTACATTATTAAAAAGTAAAAAGAAAAATGATCAGACAAACATACACATACTTTAATGAAGGTATATAATTTTGATGCACAATCAAAGAAATTAGTATCCACTACCTGCAAACGTTTACATGTAATACAGAATAGCCATTGTTCTCAATGCTGAATTCTGAATCGCCTGACATTTATCGTCTGACACCCACTTGTGACAAAAATAGCATCAAAGTCTTTATTTTTTTAGTATATTGCTTTCCAGAACTTCCTTTGACTTCATGCATAGCGCTTCTACCTGGCCCTGTGACTGTATGAGGCCCACATCACCCTCTGGTGAGAATAATACTGGTCTGGATCTGAAAAACACCTTACAAATAATCAAATACAATCTTCTTACATCACTGATATTTACTGTTCACTCGCCACAATGAGAAGAGCAGAAGAACCTGCAACAGGAAATGGCCCAATTCTGCAGCGTACAGCTTATCTGCTCAGTTACCAAAAAAGACAAGTGTTGAATCTGTGACATTATTGCACATTTGTCACTGGCGTAAGCTTATCTTTTTTTTTAGTATAGTGGTAAAGATTTCCGTTTTTTGTGTGCAAGGTCAATGTAATCGTGCTTCAGGAGCTTCACTTCACATTCGTACCGTCTTAACAGCTCGTGTCAACATCTCCGGGCACATGGTGCATGTTGCTTTTTGCGAGTGCAGCCAAATGTGACCCCGCACAATCCAGTCATAGTGAATGAGCAAAATCATTAGCCATACTACAATATTTTGCTACATCAAGTGACTACCAACTTTAACTGATACTTATTCGCATTTGGAAACAGACCCAGTAGGCTTGGGGTGGGGGGGAGGGGTATTGCTTTATATTTTCTCTGACTATGCTGATTACTTTTAGTATGATTAATTGACCGATGCAGAATTAGCATTGGAAGAAAATCACTCTTGGCAAAGCATAAGCATTAATCAGTAAACACATGACAGCATAAATGTTAAGTCTTAATCTATGTGAATACAAAAGAATTTAGATAATGGCAATTATTATTTTCTGTGTAATCTGTTTCAGTGCATGTCCAAGGAAATGGTGACAGACTGGTACACATACAGTACAGGCAGATTTCAATACATTGAAAAACTGTGTTATAAATTCATTTTTATCAAAGCACAGTTTTTTCTTTTTGTTTGTTTATTTTCATTCTTTTAAAATCCAGCAGTGAAGGCATGTTTCAAGTATTAAAACACATGCAAGGACAAAGACTTGAATGAACGCAAACAATAAATGAAAATTAGCTGTTCCACACTGCACCTATTTTCGTTCATGTTGACGGATGAAGTTAAAATATGAAATAAAAAACGGTTTGTTAACCTTTTTGAGAGTGACTATTAAAGTGAAACTATATGCCACATTACAGGTACATTTTGAATTGTTAATATCAGTAAAATATATATAAATAGTTGTAAAATCCTTGAGTGATGCTTAAAACCTTAAGAGGTACAGTTGGCAGAGGACAACCTCGTTCAACATCATAGTTTGCAATGCTCCCTATACTTTGTCCTCATCACCTAGAAGAAAAAACAGCTTCGGGTGGAATTAACAAAATTTGACCTGAGACACGGTTACAGCATCAGCACTGCGAATACAGCCTGGCCCAGGAATCTCAAGAGCCATCTTCTCATTTGAGTGCAGCATCGTTCGTTTTCCCCATTTCCCTTCTTTCCATACCCAGCACCAGGTGGACCTTCTCCGAAAAGGCCTGGATTATGAGGCTTTTTGTTCAAAATGAGTTTCAGTCACAGCACTTAAAGGGAGGGGGTGGAAAAAGAAAACACGTTTCCATTTTTTCTGGAGACTGTTTCTCCTTCAAACAGCCTCTTTTGTTTGCACATAATCTCACACTGCAGGGGCTAAAGGATTCCATTTAATTTCAAAGTAATTATATTTTAATGCGATCTGGTATTTCGAAAGAGTCCCTTCCCTGCCTGAGAAACAAAATATGTCACAATTTTACTTATATTTTTAATATCTGTTAGTCATCAGATTTTTCAACTGTAGGTTTTTAACAATAGCATATTTGATTTCCTTCCTCTGTTTGGATTTCAGAAATCAATCCTGAGACACCATTTAATTTGATCAATTTATTTATATTAAACAGGTATGATGCATGTGGAACAAAATATAATAAATGAAAATTGAAGAGGGAAAAATCCAAAATTCTCTATCCTCTTTCAATTGATTGAAACTATTGCACTAATTTTAGTAAAAAAATATTAGACAACACTTTCTATGAATGTCATGTCTATAAGAATCAACAAACACATTCATAAAGCATTATAAACATGATTATAAACATCTGGTAATGCTTTACATTAACTGCACCTTCTAATGCATCCATTATGCATTCCTAGAACATTGAATGCACCTTCATAATGCATTCCTAGAACATTCAGTACACCTTCATAATGCATTTATTATGCATTGGTAGGACATTCATAAGCAGCATGCATGTACAGTATGCCATAACATCTTAACGTACCTTAGCAGGCTTAATGAACATTAATAGCAAGCATTATATGATTATACAGTTGTAAAGTTTGAAATTAACATATAATGATTGTTACTAATGTATATTAAAGCTGTTAGGGCATGTTAGGATGTTAAGAAATACTTGCATCATGCTTTTGAATGTTCAATGAATGCAATATAAATGCATTATGAAGGTGCAGTTAATGTAAAGCATTACAAAATACAATGGTATCTCGGTTCTCAAACTTAATCTGTTCCGGACTCCGAACCGAATTCTAAAAAGTTCGAGTTCTAATCGAATTTTGTCCCATAAGAAATAATGGAAAACCAATTGATTGGTTCCCGGCCCCCCAAAATTACACCTAAATACGTTTTTTGTTTTTTAGCATTTAAACACAATATGAACAGGATAAAACAAGAAGAGCATTTTTTCTTTAAATAATGGCTTTTAAAACTATAAAAATCTTATCCTAACATTACCCCTGTCCTGCCCCAATCGTCCGCTCCTTCCGTGTGCCATGCCCCCTCGTTAACCTCCTGTGGGATCCCCATGTGATCAGCAGTTTCTGGTTGTTGTCATTAGTCCTCTGTATTAAGTCTGTGTTTCAGTTTATTTCCCCAGTCCAGTCACTGGGTATGTTCCACTTGCTTACAGCGCTGGCTTAAAGCAACTAGTGGTGGGGGGATCAATCCAAGTATCGATAATATCGATAACAATGTTGGTATTGATATCAATCGATACCAGTTTAATGAGATCAATACTTCAGTTTCAATCTCTCTCCGGAATGCACTGCGGCTGTCTGAGTTCAAACTATTGCCCTCAAATGCCGCTCCCGCCTCTGGCTGTCACGTAACATTAGGGTTAGATGCATTGCGACCTCTCACCCAGCTGCATAAACTGGAACCATCTCCATGACGACACACCTTGGCCTAATTGGCTGAAGAGTTTAGTTACACGCATGACGTTTGTACCCCAGGCTGTTCTGATGCGTAATCTGCCATTTCTCCCGAATATCAAGTAAAGCAGTAAGAAGTGGTTTTCAGTTAATTTACCTGGTAAAATAAAGTTGAAATAAATGACATAAATGCATTCTAGGGCATGATCTGAAACCGAGTTAGGCTACCGTAGTGCTAATCAATAGCCCCCAAAAACCCGTAAAACTCAAACCCTAACCCCCAAAAAACCCTTAAAAGCTCATCTCGTCTGAACACCGGCATGCATTCTATGGCAGGGATGCGTTTTTCGTCGTAACACCTGCACTGCTAACCGTGCACGTCGCCCCATTTACTCCTCATACACACTGTGGGCGCACGCACACATACACACACACTACATACAAAAATAAATATTATAACCACTATACATGACATAACACGCCGCACATTTATAATTACACAGCGATTACTGAGAACTATTTACAAGCTGGCATCAGTCCAACATGCCGGAAGCTACTCACTGGAAGCTATTAAGTATTACAATACTATAATGCCTTATGACTACCATTAGAAGAAGCTAGAATGTGTTATTAACTCTTATACTGATCGTTATAATGTATTATTAATAACAGTTTCAAGTAGGGCTGGGCGATATGGCTGAAAACTGTATCACGATATGAGTGTTTCATATCGGTCGATATTGATAATTATTGA
>JAABNY020000129.1:210744-224640 GCA_015164015.2 Brevimyrus niger
GGGGGAAGCTCCGCCGCCTTGCAAAACAAAGTAAGGCGATACACCCCATCTCATCCCAGTCTCAGCAGCAGTGTGTGGTGCTCTAAGGGGGCAGGAGAGCTAATGAGAAAATATTGTCTACAAAAGACTGGCCAGTTACACGAAACTGTACCGAAAAAAAATCATAATCATAAACTATTGATGGAGTCCCAGCTATCATGTGACACCCTCAGCCCTAAAATGGCCTTTCATTTCATTTTTGATAGACAAGCTTCAGGCTTCGCAGTCTTGGACAGAGTAACTTAAATCCAAAGAATATTATAAGAATATAAGGGAATCCCTGATACACCCTGATACACATAAACACGTCCATCTTTCAGCTGCTTATCCAGTTCAGTCAGGGGGGGTTGAAGCCTATCCTCACACAAGAGGCAGAAGGCAGGGTAAAGCAATACTCTGCATACAATTATGTAAAAATGTATATAAGCTGTTTACAGAAATGTGCCATGTTTGACAAAGAATCCTTCAGATTTTTTTTTCTTAACACTATATTATAATTTATATATATATAAATGTATGTATACACATATAAATTTCACTATACTAAATCATGGAGAAATACTAAAGATACAAAAGTAATTTTATGCCTCTCTCACTGTAGTGTTTATAACATAGTCAAAATTTCTAAAAGCACATCCAACATGAAGTTGCTTTATGCAAGAAACGGTATTCAAACACATCTGATGATATTGCGCAATAATCATTAGACTGATGCTGTTTAATTCATGAAAGCTATGAGAGATATGGAACCTGCACCTCATCAGAAATTATACGAAAAAACAGAGCTCCCCCTCCCACCACCCTTCCAAAAAACAGCTCAGGATTTCCTCAAGTGTCGATCGCGTTGACTGGTGCAAAGGAATGTGAGTCAAATGTATACAGAAGATGGCTTCATCTAGCGCCGAAAGCTCTGAGAGTACTGAGACCTCGTGTTAAAATGTTATAATACTTGGCAGAACAGGGTTCTCACCTGAAAATAGTATTCATGTGTAGGTGACTGGTATTTTAACTGAGTGGGCACAAAAAATACCCAACTTACTTTTAGCGTGCTGCATGGCTTGGGAAAGAACCAGGTCTGATATACTGACCTGCATCGGTTTAAAAATCATGTCATGACATTTTTACGCATCAGTTACAGTACACCGCTTTCTAAGCACATCGCTGCAGGCACGCGAGCATTTCGTTATATACAGTAAAGTTTACCTGTTGCACTCCGAACACGTTTCGCCTGATATCTGCAGCTCTGGTTTCTGTCACGAATAAACTCAGCATAACATTTGAGCCACTTATTCTACTTATACTGAGTCATATAAATAATGAGCATCAACATTATGTTCCTCACAGGTACTGCAGAAACATACACTATATAAAGGATTCTTTAATTCTTCGCTAGTGGAAAGTAAATTTCACTTTTTAAACACCAGCAGATCTGGTAATTTCGGGAGGGTTTGTTAGATGGTTTAGGCGCTGCGGCCCCGTGTTTACGGCTGCGCATCTGTTTAACATTAAAAGATTTCGCCCCCATGGGAACCTGCCCCACTTTTCGTTTACAGTTTCGGTCGATGTGAGACGTAAAGCTGAGTTATGGGCATTAATACCTGAGAAGGAGACCTTTATTTTGTTTCTCATCTATTGTGATGCCGACCTGAGATGCCTTCTTAGCTTTTTACGTGCTATGATTCTTAATCATAAACGTTTCCTCGTCCGGCAAAGGCAGTCAAACGGTCAAACTGGGATGCATTACTTTGCATTTATGCCAAAGGTGCACACTGCATTTCCCGTGGAATGGTTAAAGGGCATGTTAAAAAGGTTTACTTTTAAAAATAAATAAAAAGGCAAAGGCAGTAAAATAAATGAAAAGCCACGTGACGGGAAAAGGTGAAAGCGAGTATATGCATTACTCACAACGTAACCGCGAAGAATGAAACTGCTTCTGACATTTAACTTAAAGCGGTCGCGCATATTCCGTAAGATCGGACCGTCAAGAACCTGTGATATACATATACTGCAGATACTTTTAAATATGTTTAGTATAAATATACCTTTACAATGATTATCTACTTTCAATATCAGCTGTTTGATGCCCTAATGACATGCATATATACAGTGGTGTGCAAAGGTCGTAGGAC
The DNA here is from genome assembly GCA_015164015.2 of Brevimyrus niger. Classification (NCBI taxonomy): domain Eukaryota; kingdom Metazoa; phylum Chordata; class Actinopteri; order Osteoglossiformes; family Mormyridae; genus Brevimyrus; species Brevimyrus niger. Next base: position 212,913 of record JAABNY020000129.1, read on the forward strand.
CAGAGAAAGTTGCGTTTGGGGTAAAACTGATTTAAACGGTTTATACGTGTGTTAGCTTAGCAATTTTAGCTAGAATTTGCAATAACCATCACGATACAATCTTTTTTTTCGACTCATGCACCAGTATACCATGTTTGGATAATCAAGCTCATACAATTATTTAAGTAATAAAACTAGCGAATATTGGTTTAATTTAACAAAAAACATGGAATAGCTAAGGAGCCGAGCAGAGGTTTGGAAGCTATGCTGTGGTTTAGATATCAGTGACATTGGAGAAGAGGAGAAATCCTTGTTATTTTTATTGTTTTACTATTCATTTACATATATTTCAATGTTATATTGTTTTTTTTCTGAGTAAATGTGCACTACTTAGCTTTACACATTTTCTTTAACGGCCTAACAGTTTTGAACATTACTGTGTAGATATCCTGGGATAAGCTGCTGGAAGATGGATTAATTGGTAGAGGGAAACTTTATGGATAGGCCCAATTCATTGCTCAAAAAAAGACCACAATAAACATGCAACTACTTCTATTAAACATTTTTGTCAGGCTACCAATGCATACAAACTGCATATATCTTGATTCACACGTTATGGTTGAAGCTCAGGACATGTTAAGCCATTAATGATTTATGAGTAATAATCCGTCCGTTTTCCATAACTACCTATCCAGCACGGTGCTTGTGAGCCTGGAGATCGTCCTTGGTGTGGGAGACACTAGACAGGGTAGATATATAACATGCAATACAAGAGTACAGCAGTATATGCCTGGAGTGCACCTCGGTAATGATTTTTATTAGATTAGAAGAATGTAGCTTTGCAGAAAAAAGGAAGATAAAACAAAAAAGCAAAACAAGTTGTGAATGCTAGTTTAGACAAGGAAAACATCTGCCGCACTGGATCAGCAAAAAAGAGAAACAACATAAACCAAAAAACTAGTAAATTCTTCTACTTTACACTTTGAGTTCATGCACCCATGCAATAAATCAGAATTTCTACTGAAGTCTTTGGGTGTGGGGCATGCTGAGGTTTCCTGGTTTCATTGTTTTTGCTCATATTTGCAGGTCATGTCAACCAAAACGTGAGGAAACATCAGTTCAAAATTACAACATGTGGTGTAATAAGGATCCTCAGTCTGGAAATTCCTGTAATTTCGTAATTTTGTCTTTATGGGTGGTATGGTGGCTCACTGGATAGTGCCATACTCTCAAATTCCTTAGGTTTTGGATTTGATTTCTGCTGGGATATGTGTAGTCTTCCCGGGTTGCATGCATGAATTTCGTCTAGGCCAAAAACAAGTAGTGAGGGCAAATGGGGTGACAGTGTGCGAGTCTCTGTGTCCTGTGATGGACTGTGCCCTGTCTAGAATGCCTTCTGGGATAGGCTCTAGGCTCCAGTACTGGTTAAGTGGTTTTGGAGGATCGATAGATCATTTGCTTTATTATTTACTGTAGTTGAATATGTTTGTTTTGTCTATGGACCACAGTCATTGTTTTGGATTACATTACATTCTGTTTTGTTTTTTTTTGCCCTGCATTAGAAGTATCTTCCTTTATATTTTTTCGTCAGCCAGGAAGCTTTGAGGGTTTGGACTCGGCTCCCTTCCTGTCAAGCCAAGGCTGCTTGTTAGACTGCAACCTGCATTACACTGTGCGAGAGATGCTTATAAAAGCTACCAACTAGACAGGCAACCGCTGCTATAAAGTCAGGTACGCAATGTATAGGAACGTTAACCCTGGCCAGCCCTCCAACCCCCCAGCCCCACCCCTCCAAAGTGCTCCAAGGACAGGTACTTAATGATTTTATTTCATAACAATTCTGTTTACTGTTACGGTTGACAAATGACACACATCAGACTCAGATAGAGGCCGGAGTTACAGGGACGATCATGTGACCGCTGCATTCTGCTGGGGCCAGCAGTCATAAACATTGCTATTTCCCAGGCAGGCTTTAAGCAATTCAGAATGGGTTTGCAGCTGAGGGAGGAAAATGTCCTGGTGAAGGTAAATGCGACTGCATAATTCATTTCTGAATTACGTACTCCTACAGTATGTACTTTTGCTATTGTCTCGCATTAGATATAAAGTTTATTTCTATCTTTTAAAAAAACAGCGGCATTGAGGACTTTCTGGGAAAGGGGGTCAAATCTTAAAACAAAATTAAAGGTCTGTTATAGGCCCATATAAATATCTGCACTACGAATAATTTAGGGAAGCCAGTTAGTCTAACTGTATTTCTTTGAATTTCTTTTGAAACCAGAGAATTCTAACATAGGGAGAACATGCAAACTCCGCACAAACACTGGGCAGGATTTGACACCCTCCACAGTGAGGCATCAGTGTTACAGTACCTACTGAACCACCATGCTGCCCTTTGAATTGCATATATTTATAAAAAGATATTTTTAAATAACCCATACAGCGGACTAAGAGATTTCCAGGAGAACAATATGGTCATATCTATATGCTACCATGTTGTTGAATCCATTCAGCAAAGCTCAGCATGCAAAGTCTCATATAGCCTGGTTAAGGCATTACCTCAGCGATTTCCTGTATAGGAATGGACATCAGTGTGACTTTACGAGTTAGTATAGAAGAAATTTAAAAATAAAATAATAGAGTGTGGCAGTTGTTGGGTGGTTGAACTTTTATTGGATGATGCTTATCCAGACATGAACAGAATCCTGCTTTATGACATACAAGGAATCCGATTCAGTTTAATCTGGCAAGATCTCTTATGTTTATTAGACCAATATTTTTACCCAAAGCATTTCGAGCCAGGGGATTTGAACCCACAAGCTTCCGGGCACAGGCACAGATCCTTAGCCTGCCTAATTGCACACTGCTCCCATTGGTGGATGCATGGAGGTTTGTTCTGTCCAGGGCTGCATAAAAACAGAGGAAAAGCAGGGTATGACCCATAAAGACGTCACATGCAGTACTCAAATGGAGCTGCATTGTAATTACGCCTTCTAACGGAAGGAGTGCATCTAAATCATCATAGCAGAACCTTAGTCTGCACTCGATGCACAATTTTTCCATTTGAAGCTAAAACTTTTTCAACTGTCTACCTCATTTCTACCCAGTGTCTCTTATTCTCTAGTCCACTGTCTGCTGTCATAACCCAGTGTTCACCTGGTTCCCCAGCCCCCATCACCCTAGACAGCTTATTTTGCTTGTGTGAGGCACCGGCTGCGTTTGGCCATTATGTATTACACCTTCAGTCATACCACATTCAGAAATCTGCTTTTTCAGCCAGGCATTCCCATAACACTCCACGTAATATGTATCAAAGCACAAATTTAAAATCGGAGGTGAGGCCTGCAGCAGACATTTAATTATTTCGCCTGCCACTTACATTGCATATGGAAGCCAAGCGTTCTTTGTCCTTGTGCCATTTCAGTTACGTCTCCCGTTCTGTAAATTCATCTTTTGAAAGCTCCTCGTCTGCTTTACGAACATAAAGAGCTCAAGGAAATGTATTTAGACAAAGCTAGACTTATGGGGGGAGTTTTAATGTTAAAAACATTACGAAACCAGTAGGGTGTGTGTGTGGTGGAGCTGACAGGAGTGTAGGGTGAATGAGTTGCCATTTACTGGAAGCCATACAATGCAAATACAAGACACATATAGGTATTATGGAGATATTAGTCACTCTTCCATTAGACAGTAATGCCAGACAGTAATTACATGTAATGTGCTATTTATAATTTCCTGATTTTATTCCTGAGATAATACTTGGTATGTCAAAAGATTGCCCTTAATGTTTCTAGTGATTAAGGAAACAATTTCCACAGTTTATTGGATCAGCTGCCAGGAGCACTGATATGGCCCACCTGAGCCTGCACAGTGGCTTGGAGGGAAGCATTGTAGACCCATGGGTTCTGGGTTTGAGTCCCACCCTTGTTTTATGTGTGGGTCAGTTCTGCAACTCTGGTTTCTCTTCACATTCCGGAAATATTGACTTAGGTGAATTAGTGTCTTTACCAGGGCGGGCGAACCTGATCCATGGAGAGCCGGTGCGGGTTTTTGGGATGACCTCTCATTCAGTCAATAACAGTGGGTCCCCAGGACTGGAATTGAGAGCCATTGCTTTATTATTGGCTGATTGAAAGGTCATCCTTAAGACCTGCACCAGCTCTCCATGGATCAGGTTAGCCAGCCCAGCTTTAAACAGTCAATGGGAGGGGTGTTTGAGGAGCATAGATATCCTGGCAGATTAAGGGGGCTCAGCATTTGAGAAAGGCCCATGAACACATAAAGTTAGGCAGGGGGACCCAAGGTGGCATTTTATCAGAGGTCCAGAATTTCTTGGTATGCCCTTGATAAACAGCGCGCGATGGACTGGCATCCAGTCCAGAGGGTGTCCTACCATATGCTCTGTCTTTCCTAGGACAGGTTCCAGTCTTATTGAATCTGTAGTAGATAAACGATTAGGAGATGGAGGGATGGAAATTGTAAGTTGCTTTGGGTGAAAGCATCAGCAAAGCAAGTCAGTGTGAACCTTCAGAGGATCATCCGCACTGTTGTTCACCCCAGCAATGGGCTGTGGGACGTCACGGACAGCTCTCTTATTGTTCTCCTTTCGGCAGTTGCGTGCTGCGCCCGGTGCTGCTGTCATCCTTAAGGAGAGGAAGAAGGAAGACAGACTTCTGGATTCTGGGAGAATTAGCAGGTGCTTCGCTCATGAAGAGAAGACACCAGGCCCAGAAGGGGAGGGATGAGGACTGGATGTCAACGCAAAATGCCCAACAGGTCATAGTCCATAGCTATACTTAATGAGGATTTCTTACTCGGGGAAAACAAGCCGTGGTGATTGAACGTACCCTCAGGTTAACCCAAAGAGTACCAATGAGATACGCTACTGGAGGTGGGAAACAGTGATTGACAGCACCTGGTAATTTCATCTACTGTGGTTAGCCAGGCCTCATTTCTCATTTTGCTATGAATAACGTTTACTTTGTAAACATCACTTGAATATGCAGTGATGACTGCATGGTTAATAACGGTAAATAAAATCAGCTACAACCATTCAAACAAAACCGATAGATGAAAAATGGTAGCTCATTTTCTTGTGGTATATAATTTATTTGCTGCAAGTATGGAGTATGCAAAAAATCCCCAAAATTGTGTTGAATATGACAATCATGTAAATTACTACACATTTATATTTATCTATATAAAAATGTTGCTGAATTTACATAGAAATTATTGTATAAATGTCTTATGATGCAATTATGAATTTGTTGCCATAACAGGGTGACTTTAGTGGTGAAAAATAAACAGTATGGTTTTGTTTAGGCAGAAAAGCTGGCAGTCTTGAATCTCAAGTTGAGTTATTCATTTTCACCAATGAGCATGGTGTTACATTCATTGAAGCCCCCTTGTCTTTGGAATTATGCATGCCTTTCACCTCCGAAGCAATTTCAGCAGATTTATACTCCAAGACATGCCGTTAACCCGTGGTATGCCACTCGACAGTCCTTTCATGATACCTCAGGGCACCCAGCAGAAAATATGATTTTTCTTCTTCTATGAGATTAATTCCAACATTGTGGAGCAGATGAAACAGCGTTCGTGAGGACGGGGCGGTCAGCGCCCAGACAGGACTCAGGAAAATAGATCGTTGAGGACAACAATTTCATTTTTTTTCATAGGATCTCTTTCAATACAAATGCATAACCTGAAAAAGGCGCAGTGACATATGGGCTGACGCCCTGTTTGAAATGGTAATGTCAGTGGGTCTGAATGTCATCTGTACATAAAAACAAAATGAAATCACAAAATCACATTAGGACTAACGGATGTTTATTGCTTGACGACTGCACTGGTCCTGTAAAGGATAAACTTGCTCTTTTGTTTGACATTTTATGACCTTTTTGAATCTTTTTTTTTTTTTTTGCTAATGGATACATCATTAGATAATTTTATAGAGACTTCTATTGTGCACATATACTTAAGAAAAAAATTTTTCAAATGCATTACTATCTGCTTTAAAAAGTGACTAATAACCAGGATACTGAGGTCAAGGCAGAACTTTGAGGTGTTGAACTCACTGTATTATTTCATCTCCGTTTCTGCTATGGAATTCCGACCTTTTCAATGTAAACAAACAGCGACAAGCTAATATTTATATAAATCAATATCTTATGATAGTCATAAAAGTAGGGTGAAATATTCCTTTCACCTATGTGGAGGAGGGCACGGGCCCCATTCCAGTATCCAGTTTGATGGGGAGGGGCTGTATTTGCATGTTCCCTGGGAATAAGCCCATATTCTAAAAATGCAAATCGAACATGAGAGAGCACCCACTCCACAGTACAGAAACACATTGCAGGTTACACCTTTGCAACTGAAAATTCACCCTTAATGAAACTGTCTGTGGATGCATGCAAATACTGCGAAGTAACATCTGCTTCATTTGATTGAGGTGAAAGAACATTGTTTAGCCAGCAAGAGATAACAAGTGTCTTAAAGGAGTCATCTGTTCTTTATTAAAGTATGAGAGGCTGTTTTCCCATTCATTTATTTTATATTCATTTCCACCAGATTTAATTTGTATTATAAAATTACAGACAATCTGCGGATTCGGTCTCCCTCTAGAGTCAAGAATTGTTTAATTGGTCTATTTCTTTGAAAGGCAAGGGCTCCATCTAGTGGCCATCGATTTAATATGCTCACCCAAGGACTCAGTTCCGGACAAACCATAAATGAATTTAAAAATACTGATTACTAAAATAGCCTCTGTGTTTTGTTTGAACTAGTCAGACAGTTTCGCCATTTTCCATGTTGCTTATTGAGTACTGTTGGTTTTAGCTTTAGCTGGGAAAGTCGAAAGTACAAAGGAAAATATTTTAGTAACGTTATTGCACCTGCTGTTTTCAGTCAAGTTAATAAATGACAAGCAACAAAAAAATGCAGGAACTTGGGCGCAATTCGAGTCAGTGGATAAGCTGATCTATGGCTTGTATCGAGGAGACCATAAACAAAATAAAAAATTATGTGACCCTAAAATTACGAGCAATATGAAATAACTCCTTAAAAATGGCAAAATGTGGTGCTCTGATGGATGTCATCGGTAGTAATGATGTGCTTTAGCCATAGTGAATGTTGTTATCTCTGCTGTTCAGGAGGGCCACTGCTCAGGGAAAGCTGAGTGAGAGGCTAATAACAGAGGCATGACAGATCAACAATGATCCTGATCGCTACAGTTTTGGACTTGGAATTTTCTGGAGGGAGGGCAGGGCTCTGCCGACTTGGTGTTTGGTCTTATCCCATTGTTGTGGTGGGTCCAAACTGGACAATCTTTGACAAAATGCAGCTGACTGAATGATTGACCTGTAGACCATCTACTCAAGACTGCAGTCATCTGTATGGTCTTCAGAACATTAAGCTCCAGATGGTACACTACCTGATGTATCTCGTGTCCAAATGCAGTCTTGATACCATCATATTTAAGTCTGATTAGCACAAATCACTATGGGGCAGCCTCCCAGCCTCACATGTTGTTTCCTGTCTGTCAGGACGTAGGTGATCCACTGACAGATGGTGGTAGACTGGTACAGCAATTCAAAGACAATCCATGAAGTGGCTCTCAAGCAAAAATGGTCTTATAGAACAATAAAGCAGAACTCGACAAGAAACCAGAAACCAAGGAACAAAGACAATGATCAATTGGGGAACTAAGTAAGGGCTTCAACAAGGGATGGGTGTGAGCGATAACTAATCAATCACCACAAAAACTAGGGACTAGAGCCACAGTGGAGACACAGAGAACACAGGTGAAACAGGACATAATTACAAAATGAGATACAATCAGAGACAGCTGACCAAGGTGCAAAACAAGGAGCTTGACAAGAACACAACGAACCATAATTAACAAGATTATACAACATAATCTAAGGCTCTGAAAAATAAATTGTTTAACAAGTTCAACAACTTGAACCCCTGAAAAACATGATGCTTAACCACAACCACCTGCTTAACCCACTCAGCCATGTGGTGGGCCTAGGAATAAAACAATGTCAAAACTGGGAACTGACAGGAGAACAGGATGGCCACCGACACCCGCTGGCCAAACAGGGAAATAACATACAGAACAGGGCAAGATGGGGACCAATCCTGACACAGGCAAAGTAAGCTGGAAGATTTACTCAGGAATTTCTGTGCTGAATACAATCAACAGGGCAAATTTGATTTGGGACAAGGTGAGCCAGTACAATACACTACGCACACATTGTATTTGTGTAGGATTATATTGCAGTTTTATTTCAGCTTCATTTTGATGAAGGACCTCTAGGTACTTCATGGTCCACCTTGGGAATATGGATGTCATTTTTAAGGTGGACTGGTGTTCTTCAATGATTGCACATATAGGTGTGCTCTTTGAAGGCTATCATCCTGTGTCCTTTGCCCTGTGCTTAGACAAGTGTATATGTTTTTTTAATTTTACATAACAGAACACAATTCCATTGCAAAGCAAAGAAATTCCACCCATAAAACAAACTGTTTTGAAGCCAACCAGACCCAGAGGACCTTAGAGAGAACTACTGCAGACACAAAAGCAGGAAAGTCAATCTTGTGTGTCACAAAGTAAGGAAAGCTGATGACTCAATACTCTAGATATTCACCGAGGAACAAGCTCACATATGCCAGGACAGCAAAGGTTAATAGGATATTTGCTAAGGAAATGGGAGTCTGGCTTTTGCTGGCTACATAAAGAAACTTGCTGATGGGTCTCATGGCTGAAGTTTGCAAAAATGCAGGGAACTTGCATATACTCAGAAAAACACTGTGGATGCACAACCAGAGCTGGCAGGATAACAAACTTTGTGGAGGTCAAATGAAAGTCCACAGCATTCAAGTATAATCGTTTGACAATCTGTGTGAGGTGATAACTAGGTGTCACAACATGAAACACAAAGCACCGGAGGGCAGGTATGAGAAGAACTAAAGGGGGCTTTATTAAACCAAGACGGTTTCAGGGAAGCAAATGGGACCACAAGGGGTTAACATTGGAAGCCTAGCACTGCGAAAGGCACAGGCAGTAAGAGGACTGATGTTAATAACCGAACTGGGGAGGGCAGGACTACGAAGCATGACTTACAGGTATGACTAACCAGTGGCTGACACAATGCAGGTGTGGACGGTAAGTACAATAGGACTAGGCATAACAAGCAAGACACAAATGGGGAGAATTTTAGGAAAGATCCAGAGGACCAGCAGCAACCCGTACGAGTCATACTGGGGGATGGACAGGACAGGTTGTGAGACTAGGTGTGTGTAACATATTTTCAGGTAAATCAAACATTAGCAATCATTATGTTGATTGTACAGGGTTCACTAGAGAATCTAGGCCAGATGGGGATGATGATGTCATGATATTTGCCATGTGCAGGAAGAAAATTTCCAGAGGCTACTTATAGAGAACTCTCTGCCGCATGTTTTAAAAGCCTCATTTCCTCAGGGTATTGACTCGACAAGTTGATGAAAATGTTCCACAATAACCCTGGTTCGGTGTTGAGTTGGCTGGATGTCTTTTGGGTGGTGGAGCATTCCAGACACACACAAGACAGGCAGTCCTTGAAATGCTCAAGCCTACTTGACACAAACCCCATTTGAAAGTATTTTCCGGTTGAGGTCATGGACCACAATGAAGGGTGATGCAGACTCGCGCTAAATATTGACTACATCTCCTTATGGCTAAATGCTATTGAAAACCCATTACAAGAGATCCTTCCATGGAAGGGGGAACAGGAACCAGTGGTTGGTGGCGGCTTAAGAAGAGGAAGGTGGGGCAAAATTTTGTGGTTCACTTCCTTTGTATTTGTATTTGTTCACAGTGAGTTTGCCTGCTTGGTAGTAATACAAGAGGTTTCATGAAAAGAATGCAATCATTTATATGCCCACCTCCGACTTGTCTTTACTTTAAACTTTATAGCTATTTACTTGAACTGTTTCACTGGATTACTGATGATGTTTGCAGTCCAGTCTATGAAGTAGTAAAGGATTAAACTGTCTGCTATAAAGGATGGTTTTTTTTTAGCTTCAAAACATGAATAATGTCACACCCTGCAGTCCAATGCGAGGTATTGCTTCATGCATTTGAAATTGCCGAGCGGAAGTCTCCCTGTCTTTTTTTTAGCTACATTCCGCCCTGTTCAACCTGTCCGCCTCACCGGCCGGCCCATCTCCACTACCCTCCTGCCCTTCCTCACCCCGCACTTCCAGCCCGTGAGTCCCTCGTGTGCCCTGTCTGTATGCCCGGACGGATCTCCCGCCCCCTCTGGCCTGAAACCCTGACCATGACCCCGGATCCTGACCTTGTTCCTGCCGATTGCCCTCTGACCTCCCGGATTTCGACCCTGTCTGTACGATCACGGGTAATGATTCCCATTACCTGTCATCCTCCGCTGGGTTAATAAAGGCTCAGCGATCAGTCTAAGTCTGAGTGGGTTCATTACAAATAACTTTCGAGTTGCTTTGGACACGCTGTCTGGAGAGCTTGTATCCTGTGCTGTGCCCATTTTTACTACATGTGCAGTGAAACAATGTTAATTTGAGTTGAAGGCTTTGCCAGCTACATTCTCACGCCTTCATTTAGATGCAGCAGTAACACCTTCTGCCATGAAAATTCATGCGTGCACTAATGAGCACCATTACACCAGGCATTAGAAATCCTCTAAACAGATTAAGAATCAACAAAATCTGCAGTCCTGCTTTTACCTTTGTCCACTGCGCTAGAAGGCTACGCGTTAATGCATTCTGAATCTTTTTTCAATTTTAATTTATATTAAAATCAGCCCCTATAGCTCATCTGGTAAACATTTCATTAACATTGTTTCTTTCTAGGAACTTTTACCAATTATTATCTACATGTAATAGACAAAGGTGCATTGCATGTTTCCTCTTTTGAATATTTCCACTAGTTCGGATTATGCAAAAATTGCAGCGCTGGCTGCTGCTATAGGAGGTACAGAAACGCTTACCGACAATCCAAGTGATTTTAAAGCATGTTTAATATTCTTCATTACACATTTAAAACATTGATTGGAAGGAATCCATTACAATCTAAAGAATCCTCTTTCAACGTTTCTGAACCCAAATAATGGCATGGTCTGGTGTGTCTTCCAAAAGCAGGCACATCACATTTGAATACTACTGTACCAATCCACCTTCCAGCTTATTCCATGCAGCCCAGGCCACCAGGCATGGGTACAACCTGGATAGGATGCCAGTTCATCAGGGGGCAAATACTACAGGCAAATTAGAGACAGCAGTTGGCTTAACTGCATGCCTTTGTAATGCAGAAAGGAACCCCCATGCGACCCCGAGAGGAGGCTCAAACTTCACATAAACACCATTTGTATACGGGCAATTTTACTGGTAAATCATGAAGTATTAAGTGTAAATTATACAATTATGTCCACTAATTAATCAACACTAATTATCATTAATGTAAAGCAGCATTTTTGGAGCAAGCATTGGGGACTTTAAATTTTACAATACAGAGGCGTGAAACTAAGACGAACAGAAGGAGGGAAATTGCTGGGTAATAGTGTCGGCAATGTTGTGATGCAAGCTGTGAATATGTGTTTCAGCTGGGGGGGGGGGGGGGGGCGGGTAAAAAGGAACAAAATGCGTTTTTATCAATGAGGATGCGAAATAAACCTCGTCCCTTTTCCACGTCCCACCCTTGGCGTTTTTCACCACTTTAACCGATTTGTCT
>JAABNY020000129.1:224650-236986 GCA_015164015.2 Brevimyrus niger
GGGGGGTGGGGGTGCGGGTGGGGGTGGGTGGGGGGGGGGGGGGCGGCGGGTGGGGTGGCCAGAAGGGACACAACAGTTTTATATCACGCGGAACTGCAAATCAAGCCTGTCACCTGTCACAGTCCCAAGCCTGGAGATTCATATCCATATAATGCATGTGAACACATTTGTGGACAATTTAAAATGTGTTTGCTTTAAAAATAGAGCTTTCTTGAAAATCTGGGGGAAAATGTATAAAAAAGCTGCACTTAACTCTTACATAATATGAACACGCAATTGTTCTAATAGTCGAGACATTGTCCGATACCACATGCCAGTACCCGATGCCACATGCTAGTACCCGATGCCACATGCCAGTACCCGATACCACATGCTAGTACCCGATGCCAAATGCCAGTACCCGATGCCACATGCCAGTACCCGATGCCACATGCCAGTACCTGATGCTACTTCTTAGATCACTGACTTCATAAAAGCCAGTTCATACTTCACCTTTTGGCACGTGCTTTTGCCTTGCGGACGGTTGTCGGTGCGCCAGCTTCTGTTTATATTACCTTGGCCCGCAGATGGCCCACATGATGCATACATACAGCAGTGATATTCCGCAAGACCAGGAGAGGGCGGATGTACTGCAAGAAACCCAAATATAAGCAGTGTAGTGAAACAAGTAAACTATTTCAAGCATTTTAAAGTTATTAGCCTAGGCTTGGGCGCCGCTATGGTAACATGGCATACCGTGGTATATTGAAATCCTTATGATACAATTAGCAGGAGGATCCCACCCCCTACCCCCCACACTACTAGTGCAGTTTTACACTCCTGTCAGAGAGTCTGTCCTCACATCCACACTGAGCAACTAGTATCAAAATGCTGGAATAGCAGAGCAAGGTCTGCAATGTGAAAAAGTGGATTTCGGACACCAGATTTAATAAAGTTCAACAGTGATTATTGTTGTAACACGTTAAGTAGATAGCTGAATAGCTATTGCTACATTACTATGTAATACTAATTTTGGCTAGACACAAACACTGTAATGACAAACTGCTTTGCTAGCCTTAGTCTACATTCCAGTCATTGTGTTTCCTATAAATTTAGAAGTTCAAAGTCCAGCAAAACACCAGTTATCAATGCATTGCCATATTTGCATCCCACTCTGTGCTTATTTTTACCTGATGTCTTACACACTAACTCTTGTTCAAGTCCGAGTCAAGACTAAGTAAAAGTTCACCCAAGTGTGTGAAAAAAACTGCCTCCATTCATATGTGGACTTCTGCTAAGTTCTGCTAAGTTCAATACCAAATAATTAACTGTGACGTTAAAAATGCAGTGAATTTGAAAACTTTATTTCAAAACTTTACCAAATCTAGAGCAGCATTTAGATGCTTTCCCATTGAACTGTCACATTGTATGTTGTTTGCCCAAATAAATAATGTATCAGCGAAACAGAGCTTCATGCGATAAGGACAGAGATGGGCTTTGAGTTGCATGGTCTAGATGCGTCCTTTAAGATTACTCCATATGGGTCAGCAGAAGGCAGGGTGATGGGCCAAAGCAACGTTTCCATGGCAGCACTACCTTTGCAGGTAACCCGGTAAATGAAATCCAGCTGACCCTTTTATCTTAAATATCTTAGGGAATTGTAGGAGCTTGGATTAGGAGAAGGCAGGAGAATAGTAGAGGAGTGTTAGAAAAGAGATGAGAAAAGTCCAGGAGGAAGACCTCTCCAAGGCTTTACTGTAGTATCTGGGTTTTGTTTGGCTGCAGTTCAATGTACCTAAGGGCTTTAAGTCAGTCTGCGAGCTTCATTTCTTAAAGGTGCCATTTCAGCATTTTGTGTAGTTCTCCTGCATTGCAGTCTTCTCTCTTTTTAAGTCCCCATAGGCACTGGTCTTCGACCCTGTAGCCTATCACAGCTGAAGGTGATATTCTTTACATACCATGACAGCTGTCCAGGGCTAATAAAATCTTACACTCATAGATTGTTCAGACTGATGTTTTTATCCACAGCAACTCATTATTTCATCCCCACTTACAGAGGCAGACATTTTTACTGGGGCAGTTAAGATTAAGTGGGCACCATTATGGCTTGCTGGTTAGTGCTGTGGCCTCATGCCTGCACGGTTTCTCTGTTCTTCCTATGCATGTGTAGGTTTCCATTGAGGTTAGGTGAGGTGCTTTCTCAGAATTCCTGTGCATGCCTTATTATGGACTGGCACCCCATCCAGGGTGTCCCCTACCTTGTGCCCTGTGATGGACTGGCACCCCATCCATGGTGTCCCCTACCTTGTGCCCTGTGATGGACTGGCACCCCATCCATGGTGTCCCCTGTCTTGTGCCCTATGATGGACTGGCACCCCATCCAGGGTGTCCCCTACCTTGTGCCCTATGATGGACTGGCACCCCATCCATGGTGTCCCCTGTCTTGTGCCCTATGATGGACTGGCACCCCATCCAGGGTGTCCCCTACCTTGTGCCCTTTGATGGACTGGCACCCCATCCAGGGTGTCCCCTACCTTGTGCCCTTGACACTAAAGTGTGCCAAGAAAACATCCTCCACACCATTACACCGCCACCATCAGCCTGCACAGTGGTAACAAGGCATGATGGATCCATGTTCTCATCCTATTTACACCAAATTCTGACTCTACCATTTGAATATCTCAACAGAAATCGAGACTCATCAGACCAGGCAACATTTTTCCAGTCTTTAACTGTCTAATTTTGGTGAGCTCGTGCAAATTGTAGCCTCTTTTTCCTATTTGTAGTGGAGATGAGTGGTACCTGGTGGGGTCTTCTGCTGTTGTAGTTGTAGTTGCATTTGCCTCAAGGTTGTGCGTGTTGTGGCTTCACAAATGCTTTGCTGCATACCTCAGTTGTAAGCAGTGGTTATTTCAGTCAAGTTGCTCTTCTATCTTCTATCATAGCTTGAATCAGTCAGCCTATTCTCCATCAACAAGGCATTTTCTCCCACAGGACTGCCGCATACTGGATGTTTTTCCCTTTTCATACCAATCTTTGTAAACTCTAGAAATGGTTGTGCGTGAAAATCCCAGTAACTGAGCAGATTGTGAAATACTCAGACCTGCCTGTCTGGCACCAACAACCATGCCACGCTCAGAATTGCTTACATCACCTTTCTTTCCCATTCTGACATTCAGTTTGGAGTTCAGGAGATTGTCTTGACCAGGACCACACCCCTAAATGCATTGAAGCAACTGCCATGTGATTGGTTGATTAGATATTTGCATTAATGAGAAATTGAACAGATGTTCCTAATAATCCTTTAGGTGAGTGTATATACAATTCATAATTCCATATATGTTATTTTATAGTTTTGATTTCAGTATAAGTATTCTTAAATGTATAGTACAAATAAAGCTCTCTACGGGCATGCTCACAACCATGCACAAGCCTAAAGGACATTCCGAAAAGTTTGTGTATGAACTTGAGCGTTGTTCAAACACTTTAATAATAAAAAAGTTGTGACCCTGGGATTCAATGTGTAATATACCCACCCTGACTGGCACTTAATACTTGCATTATAAAAATTTGAACAGCTACCAAATGACTTATGGTAACAGTGCAACAGCCTGTTCAGAGAGGTGTGGGATATGAGACATGATATTACATTTGCTATATAACAGCAAAACGACCTGTCAATACAGCACTCAGTAATGGAGATATATGCTCTCCAGAAGACTTGAACCACACAATCTTGAACCATTAGTCAAACCCACAGTTCTGAGTACTGCATTGCGTGACCTTAATCTGAACCCCTTTTGGTGAGACAACACCATGAGCTATTCGGCATCGTTATATTGTTGGAAATCATGGAGGGGAGTAGGTTGCCTAAAATGACGGTAACATCTGGCAGGATTTAAATAAAAGTTTAAAATTTTACCGGATTTATGAAACTTAAGTTTGATTTGTACCAGTTTTGGGGGGAGGTTATATACATAGGTGCATCGACAAGCATGTCGCCAGCTTCACGGGGAATGACAGAGGGCGCTGTGCCCGGAGATCGTCGGCCGCGGGCGCCGCCTCTCGCTCCCCGCAGTGTCTGCGCCGGACTCCGCCGGACGGGTACTGTGCGCAAGGCTGATCCTACGGCGGCGCCCCTTGCTGACGCGCCCCAGCCCGCAGACCGGCGTCCGTGCGGAAGACACAGCTGGGTAATATGTCGGCCTCCCCTGCTCACGCTGGTAATCAGCCGCCGTGCCTTTCTTTAATGCCGCCGCTCAGTTCGCTTGAGTGTGTGTATGGGGGGGTTCTTTTAAACGCCGTGCGAACCCCGCAGTGCGGCCTTTTGCACAAAACCTAAACGGGGAATTGCAGTACACCTTGCGGCCGACTACCGGTGCGCTACCCCAGCCGCAGTCGTTCGCTCGCCGGCCGCTCCTGCCTCTCGGCGGCGCGTCCGCTGGCTGCCTGGGTCACAGGATGACTGTACGAAGCAGCCGGTTCTCCGTCCCATAAACCCGGCGTATTCATTATGATGACAAACATCCGCACGCTTGCGTTTTATTGTTATTGTTTATCCTTTAATGTACATGGAAATTTAAGTAGCCTCACGAAGCCAGAAGAGATCGAGCTGATATCCAAAGGACATGCATGCGTGCACATAAAGGAAATTAGTTTTTACTGAATGAATGAACTGTAGGGAGGAAGTTTATGCGGGCTGATAAGGTTTGGCGATGTACCTATGAGGTTTGCTGTAAACTGGGTCGATGCAGTTTTAAAATTTGCGCCACCCGTGTAGCACTGGAAGCCTGTGTGTAAAACATTCGGTAGCGTTAATTTCGTTAATTTGACAGGGGGTGGGGGACAGCAGTGACACTTTACATATTGCTTACTGTTTATGATGATATTCTGACAGTGCGGCAACTGGACGTGTGTGCGAGATTTTGCAGTATTAGTTGTATTATTAGCCCCGAGCCCGACATTAATACCAGAAACACGTTAGTCACTACCCCGACACACACACACTTTTTCAGAACCTGTTTTACTGATCAACGTTTATTAATAACTTTTATTTTTGGAACGAATCTTTATTCATTTTGGCGCTTTATCAGATTTAAAGCAGAGTAACGCCTGTATGCAGTACTTCCGTTTGTGTGTGTGAGCTTTGAATTACTGTGATTTTTGAGGAGATTATAATGTCATTGTTTGATTATAACTGGACAGTATGGTTGTAATGTTGGTTTTGCAGTTGCCTCACATCTATTGGGCTGGGGGTTCAAATTTTATTCATGGCCCATGTGGGTGGTGTTTACATATTCTTCCTGTGCTGTGTGGATGGTTAGAAGAGGCAAAATTAGGCATGCCAGAAAGTACTGTAAGTTACTGTAGGGCTATGACACTGAACATAATTACATTTGATGAACTTCAGTATGGGAGTGCAAACAGTCCTTTGCTGTTTTTTTTTTTTTTGTTGTATTCTCTGCTCAGTGAGTGCTACAGCACTTTCAGTCCATGAAAGTTGGAGGTTTGAATCCCACCTCTGCTCCCTGTGTGAAGTTTGCATCTGCTAACCAGGTTTGCATGGGCTTTCCCTGTAGCTTTCATAGTTAAGCAAAATGCACTCTCAGCCGTCCAGGGAGTCGCCTGCCTGGTACGCTCTGTTTCGGTCCCATACTGGATGAAAGATGGATAGATACCTGGCTAAATGTAAAGCAAAAAGTGAGATTTATTTAACTTTTTTTTTTTTTGGCCGAAAGTGCCACGTTTTTCTTGCGTCGCAGGCGGCCCCCGGGCCGAGTAGACGACGCGCGTCATGTACGCTGAGTGGCGCTCCCTGCACCTCGTGGTCCAGAGCGACCAGGGCCATCTGAGCGTGCTGCACACGTACCCTGCTGCCGTGGGCCGGGATGTGGCCAACGCCGTGGTGCGGCCCCTGGCCCTCGGCTCCCCGGTGACCGAGAGTCTCCTCAAAACGGACAAAGAGGTACGTTCTCGGTCTGAAGGATCCGCCCGTCTACCTTCCTGTCCCTTTTAACCAAATGCATGAACTAACTAACCACAGCCATCGCGGCGAAAACCTTCAAAGGCGTTTTGGCTTGAAATGTTCATGTTCATCTCGGCAAAGAAACTAATCAAAACTAAGGCACCTGCAGTTCATTGTCTTCTAGTCATACAGTCAGAGCTGAATCCATATACCAAGGTTTCATTATGAGTTTTATTCCAAGGGTTCCTCTTCAGAAGATCTAGGGCTTTGTGAGGACTGTTACTTGTGATTTCTGCCAGTCCCATTGTTTTTCGAGAGCACTTTGTACGTGCATATTGTGAAAGGCTCCGCACCTTTCGCCTGCTGCACTTAAAGATAAGAGTGGGAGGATTTCCCTCGTGCCCTCGTGGGTATTCTTGCTCACTGCTTTATCAGGCACTTACCCTGGCGGTTAATGGCTCCCCCTTCGTAGCGGTCCTGGATTTAGATGTCCTCGTAAGAGGAAGGAGCTGCCCAAATTACCCTCGTCTTGGCCTGGCTATTAACTTTCTTCATGTTTCACGAGAACGAAAACAACATGTTCTTTTTGCAGTTGTTTTTCATTCACCTTCTGAACCACCAGCAACACTGGTAATGTTTTTGCTGCAATTTCATATTCATGTTAAGACTGTAGCCTAAGTATTTTTTTTGCGGGAAGTGTAGGATGTAAAAAAAATTCAGATTGCGCCAAGACATTCTAGCGTAACGTCCGACACTTGTGGTCCTCGGCTGAGGTGACGCCGTCGTTGTAGGTGAAGTGGACGATGGAAGTTCTCTGCTATGGGCTCACGCTGCCGCTGGATGAAGATACGGTTCGGCTGTGTGTTGACGTCTACACTGACTGGATCATGGCGCTGGTTGCTCCTCGGGAATCCATCCCTCAGCCCATCATCAAGGAGCCCAACCTCTATGTGCAGACTATACTGAAACATCTCCACAACCTTTTTCTGCCCAGGTATTTTAGGTTTAGCCCCCCCCCCCTGTAAAGGGGATCACTAGCTGTGCTTAAATATTCTGCAGAGTTAAGCTGTTAAAGCCATTGCATGAAAGGCAGAACTGATTGTTGCTCAGGCAGCATTTTTATATTGATATCAGTTTTCAAATATCCCAGCAGTCATGTGTTTAGGTTCTGTTGTATCACAGATGCACGTTTCCAGTGTTCTTGAGCTAATGAGTTTAACGAGATCTGCACCTGACATGCTGCAGGTTGGGTGGTGTGTTGATAAAAATTGTCGTTTTTACTTAAAGGTACTGACGCTCTCACCTGCTTATGTTGTCCCCCCCCTCCCTCGTCCCAGGCAAAAGTGGTTCGAATGGCACGTCCCTTGGTAAACCTGACATGTCCTCTTGCTGTCTCGCCCCCTTATGACAGACCTGAGCATTACAATCCCAGCCACTTCCGCCTTTGCCAGCGGGTGCTGATTGCTGTGCAGAAGCTGGCCCGTGAGTCTGAGAACATGGTCAGGGAGACCTGGGAGGTGCTGCTGCTCTTCCTCCTGCGCATAAATGACACGATGCTGGCCCCGCCCACAGTCGGGGGTCAGTCCACACGGACCCTGGGTCCCCGTGTCCATCTCTTTCTGTCTCAGTCGCATTCCTTTGACCTTCCTTTTCCTTTCCATGACTAACCCTCTTATTCCGTTAGTGGGGTCTGATTTTAAACTTTGAACTATTATGTAGTTCATGTGAAAATGTAATTATAAAGGGACACCTTTAACATGAAAAACATTGGAAAGATTTTAAATAATTCTGCAAGGTCTAAATTTCAAAGTTACATATCGTGATGTCTACATAAAATCTTATTTCTTGTTTACCAGTATGTGCATTATTAGGAAAGATGCATCGATTGTATTGGCCACTACAGCAACAATCGACTGTTGCCAATGGTTACCTATATTGCTTTGCACACCTGTGTTACTAAACAGAAAAATGTCAGTTAATGTTATAATTACATAAGAGGTATACAGTTATATAGTGTTCGGGAGTGATGTATGCCAGAGTGGGGCTTTTCTTATCAAAAAACAAATTAATTAAATTCATATTTTTGCAATTTAATTTATTTTTTTATTTATTTTGATGGAGTGTCCCTTTAAATGTATTTTAGCACAACCTCCCAAACAATCGGTATCCGTGATAGTTTTCTAAATAATTGGCTATCAGTATTTGGGCAGTATTTTCTTACCACTAATTGGTTATATCTTAAATCTAATTATTGTCAAGTAGAGTGCAGCAAAAGTATCTCATAATAATGATGGTTATGTCATGTAGTGCCATAATGGAAGCTTTCAGGTGGTCACATTAAAACCTTAATTTCCCACTAAGGATCAAGTTACAGTCCTTATGGTGGGCAGAGGCTAATGTCAGTATGTACTCCTATTATTTTCATAATTTTTTTTTTTCTTCCTGCACATTTGGCATTTTGTCAACTCTTGGTAGGAGGCATTGCAGAAAAGCTGGCAGAGAAGCTGATCAGTGTGCTGTTTGAGGTCTGGTTCCTGGCCTGCACACGTTGCTTTCCCACCCCGCCATATTGGAAGACGGCCAGGGAGATGCTTGCTAACTGGAGACATCACCCCCCGGTGGTGGAACAGTGGAGTAGGGTCATCTGTGCCCTTACCTCTAGGCAAGTTGGTAGCTCCTCAGCTGGGATATATGTTGGTATCATTACAATGAATCATTTCCCAGTATTTCAGCATCTACTAGCCCCAGGCCAATGTTACCGTGATGAGTCTCTCTCTCCCTCTCTCCCTCTCTCCCTTTCCTCTTCAGGTTGCTGCGGTTCACCTATGGTCCCTCGTTCCCCCCATTCAAAGTTCCAGATGAGGACGCCAGCCTGATCCCGGCAGAGATGGATAACGAATGTGTGGCTCAGACCTGGTTCCGTTTTTTGCATATGCTGAGGTCAGGACCAGATAGACGCGCGTGTCGCCGCCACGTTTGCATGCGGATGCTTGAAGTCGTTTGTTATCCGTCTACCTGTGAGCCTGCTACCCCGGCCTTGCTCGTCTTCCCCCATCGTGACCACCTTCCCCTTGCCGCCTTGCAGCAATCCGGTGGACTTGAGCAATCCCATCATGGTGAGCTCCACGCCCAAGTTCCAGGAGCAGCTGCTGGGCGTCGGCGGTGTTCCCCAGGAAGTCGTCCAGCATGCCTGCCTCAAGCAGCTGCCCCAGATCTTCTTCCGAGCCATGCGCGGGGTCAGCTTTCTAGTTGATGCGTTTCTAGGTGAGAGACCACAAAGTTCGTGGCAAGGCAGAAGTCTTTCTAGTTGACGCGTTTCTAGGTGAGAGACCACAAAGTTCGTGGCAAGGCAGAAGTATTTCTAGTTGACGTGTTTCTAGGTGAGAGACCGCAAAGTTCGTGGCAAGGCAAAGGTCTTGTCTTGGCTTAGCTTAGCTTCGCATAGTCATCGCATTACTCAAAATTAAGAATCTGTATATAAGAATCAGAAGCTTAATTGTCACGCAACCGTGTCCATATTTTGTTGCTGCAATTTGCTGCTGTTGGAGACGCCATGACAATAATAATAATGACTAATAATTAGAGTATAATATGGGCAAAGAAATATACAACAGAGAGAAGTAAATGCCAGTAGGTATATTTTAGGTAAAAATATGTTGTAAGAAATTGTAAAAAAAAAAAAAACTTTCGAAGCCTTTTGAATTTTCTAGGTTTTTAGCTAGAGATACTTCTTTAACCCTTTCCAGTAAAATAACTCTCTTCCTCATGTCTTTTGAAATCCCTTTGGATTGGACCATATTGCACTTAAGAACATAAGAAATTTACAAACCTGAGGGGGCCGTTTGGCCCATCAAGCTTGTTTGGGGAGAACTTAACTAATAAGCTCAGATTTGTTAAAATCTTATCTAGCTCTGATTTAAATGAACCCAGGGTTTTGGCTTCCACTACATTAGCAGGAAGACTATTCCATACTCGAGCTACACGCTGTGTAAAGAAGTGCTTCCTCAAATTTTGAGAATGGGATTCTCTTGTGAAGAGCCAGTAATAGGCATTGTGTGGGTTTTTTGAATGCTATAGTGCAGGACAAACCCTAACCTGATTTGACTGGAACGCCCAACTCCATTTGCTCTCTTAATCTTGTAGATTTGCATATTTTTTTATCAGATGACCATGATTGTTCTAAGCAATGAAGATGCTGCAGTGTGAAAAGCCTGTTTCTGTATTATTGTGAGTTAACTGAAGGTCGGGTGACATACTAGGAGCCATTGGAAGTGCAGGTGATGCAAAGGCGTCACAGACTCTCGTGTACAAATTTGTTAGCAGACCGTGATTGCAGATCATCTTAGCTTTTCCAGTCCCCAGCGTTTCAGAGTCAGACAAAACTAAATAATAAGGAAAGGGATTGTTCAACTGTAAACTGCCGGTTTAACATAAACCAGGAATGGCTGGTTAAAGGTTTGCTAGCCCATTAGCTTATGAGTCACGGGCCGGACACACCCACGCAGATCCTCTATCGGAAGCTCTGGCCTGAGGGTCTCATGTTAAAGTGCCGCTCGATTCTTCAGTCTCCTCGCTCCTTCGAATTTGTTTGTTTGCCCTAGATCTTATGGTCCCAAAACGAGCATATTAGATCTTGGCTATATTATAAAATCAACTAGAATGACAACAGTAAAGCAAATTGGCACATGGGTATATGAACATAGTTTCTGATGTATCTTGAAGGTCACTGAACTGGCCTACAGCCATGTAGTAAATTGGAGTGGTTTTCTGTTTTAGCTGGAGTTGGATGTATGTCTTCAATACTGAAAAAAATTCCTGAGCTGTGTTCTTACATTGTCTTTGGATGTTACTTGGTTATTGGGTGAATTTTATTATGGGGAAGAACACTTAGCATTTTCAGTGAAATGTTTTTGCACAGACTTAGTCTCCTTTCTTACTGTAAGTAAGGTATTTCCCTCTGTCTTCCCTAGTTACTGATTAGGAGACTTTTCTGTTGTAGGTCGCCGTGGAAACATTACACTCAAAGAAGGGCGATGTCTGTGTTCTACAGGAAGGTCAATGGGTTAATAATAAATAATACTTGTTCAGATGGAACATTTGGTGATAGTTCAGTGTAAGTTCCAGCCTTAAAAAAAAAAAACAGGTGAATTGGTTTGGAGTACCAGAAATATCCCCACCTGTCCCCATCTTTGGCTTGTTGTTTCTGTTCCTCTGATAATTTTTCCATAAGTTTTCTAGCCTAACACCACTGTGTATACATACATAGGCCTGTTTTTTGCCTTTATATTTTTTGCCAGATGTCCGTAACCTTTTGTTTCTGACCTTTGGTGAGCAATACGGTCCCTTCTTCCTGTTTTGTCGTTTGCCGTTAGTGTTTCTCTTCTGCTAAGTGGAATTTTTTTCTGTTTCCCTTCCTCAGGGGTTACGGTGTCTAAGAGTACAGTATGTAATGGACTTCCTCTTTTAGGTATTGCATACCTGAATAAGCTGGATCCAGCGTAACACTGTTTTACTAATGCTTGTGTGAATGGACGGATTGTTTTTGGACATAAGTGAAAATTAAAGTGTGAACAACTAAGAACCATATACTAATCATTAGCATTAGCACTTCAGTAACCCCCCTCACATTCAAATTGATTTGAGTGATTTGAGTGATTTACTGGGGTTGATTTGTTTTTCAGAATCAATCCGATATGATACAATATTATTTTTATTGTGTTTTTGTTTGCTTTGTGTGTCCAATAGTCTTCTCCATATGTCACAGTGCCTAAGAACAAATTCCAGCAGACTTGTTTCTTACGGAACACAGTGGCATTCCTGACTCAAACACGGCTGATTATGCCGTGAAACTGCTTCAATTATGCATTCCGGTACCTGGAATTTCTCTAAGAATTCAGATGGGCTCCTCGGTCTACACATTTACCTGTGTTACTATAGTAACGCACACTTATTTCCTGTTCCATTTGCCAGAAAGGTGGGCCTGTACACAACGTGGTCAGGTCTGCATGCCTTGTTCTTTGCTGAGGGGTCAGGAGTGCCCTTCCAAATCCCTTTGCCTTGAAGCTGATTTGCTGAGGTTTGGGGTTATTCACTGTAGCTTTCAGGTGACCTTTACCTCTAACCCAGCTGCTGTGCTCTTGCATTGCACTTTACCTCCCGTCTGTTTATTTTTCTCTGTTGTTTGGGTATCGGGCCATGGCTAACACCACCAATGAGATTAATGCTTCTAACTCTGTATAATGAGGCAGGACCAGTTTGTTTGTGTTAATAACAGGATTCTCTCTCTCTCGATTTCTCCTTCTCTCTCTCTCTCTCTCTCTCTCTCTCTCTCTCTCTCTCTCTCTCTTCCTCCTTCTCGCCCTTTCCTCTCCCTCTCTCTCTCTCTCCCTCTC
>JAABNY020000129.1:241358-251868 GCA_015164015.2 Brevimyrus niger
GGTTCCATTTGGCTTGTGTCCTTTGCTCGCCCCATCAGCCCTGGCCACCCAAGCTGGAGTGGAGCTGCGTAGGAAGGGCTCCCAGATATCTACAGACACTATGGTCTCCAACCCCATGTTTGACGCCAATGAATTCCCAGACAACTACGAGTCTGGAAGGGCGGAGGCGTGTGGGACACTATGCAGAATATTTTGTAGCAAGAAGACTGGGGAGGAAATTCTTCCTGTCTACCTCTCCAGGTAACTTTCAAAGAAGGCCACAACTTAACCTTACATCTTCACAGGTCTGCTTTAGATTTTGTAGTAGTTGAACCTGGCAATTTCTCCATCAACTAAATGGAGACGTTCTCTGCAGGTTTTACATGGTTCTTATCCAGGGTCTGCAGATCTCCGAATTCATCTGCCGACCCGTGCTGGCCAGCATTATCCTTAACTCATCTGCTCTCTTCTCCTCGGACCTGAAGGGGATTAATGCTGTGGTCCCTTACTTTATCGCTGCACTGGAAATTATCCTGCCTGATCGGTGAGAACTCTTATTTACATTAACCTGTTTCTTAATTGTTGGGTGGCATTCTGCTTGTGTAGGTAACGACACAGCCCGACATCTTCAGGGTTGTGAGGCTCAATTCTCTCCTCCTGTGAGCATGTTCTTCCCCAGTTTGAGTGAGTGGGTTTCTGTAGCATGCAGGCACACCCATTCTGTGCTGGGTGTTCCCTGCCTTGTGCTTTGTAGAATGCGCTCCAGGCTCAATATTACTCTGTATTAGATTGGCTGTTAGTGGCTTTAAGATTGATAGATAGTTGGATGTGCATTAATTGTATTGGGTAGAGCCTCAACTCATCAATTAACTATATCTTAATTTGAGACCGCTGTATAATTTTGCTAGCTTACATTGTTATTGGGCAGATGGTTGCTCTTTGCTTATCTTTTTTTTTATTCAATGGGATATGTAGTCTTTATTCAAAATATTAATACGAGTCCTAAAACAATAGCAATGATTTAGTTGAGTGAGGCAAACACATCGAAAGTGTTGATGAGCTGCCCCTTAGGTTTTCGGGTTGAAGGTCCACAGAATGCTCCTGATAGGTTTGGATTCCCATGTTCAGGGAACTGTCCAAGTTCAAGACATACGTCAACCCCACGGACCTGAGAAGAGCCTCCATTAGCATTTTGCTATCGATGCTGCCCCTTCCCCATCATTTTGGAAATTTGAAGTCTGAGGTAATTCAGTAAATCTCTTCTGTTATCAAAAGCTTTTGGAGCCACCTGGAGCTCCTTATGGTCATACAAACGCTTCTGCTGCGGCTTCTTTGTTCAGTGTTACTGAGGGATCTGAAAGTAGATCATGGTTAGCTGGTGTGTTGTTCGTCTAGTAGTTTGTCTAGTGTGGATAAAGTCCAAATTCATTCTTCCTGATTTTTCCAGGTTCTTCTGGAAGGGAAGTTCAGCAATGAAGACAGCGGGTACCACGACAAGCCTGTGACATATCTCTCCTTAAAACTGCGTCTGATTAACATTTTGATTGGTGCCCTGCAGACTGAGACTGACCCCCACAACACACAAATGATTCTGGGTTGGTCCCCGTTGCCATTTGAATTATGACTGGAAATATACATTTGTTGTATTAAATTTTTTTTAATTCTTTTTTTCTAGGGGCGATGCTGAATATTGTCCAGGACTCTGCAGTTTTAGAATTGACGGGGACTCAGGCTGAGCTGGTAATGGCTTTTATTTTTTTTTGCATCCTGAATGGCAATCCCATGTTCTTCCCCTCTGCCGTCTCATGACACTTTCCAGTAGTGAGCTGCCTGAATGACTCTTACGAGGAGCCGAGTTGACCCGGCTTGTCTGGCTCGCCGGTGGACGTGGTTAAAAATCCGCGGCCCCTCTTTCTCGGCAGGTGCCACAGGGCAGCGGCGAGGGCCGCCACGCGTCAGCCAAGAGCCACAGCAGGAACAACAGCGGCATCAGCTCCACCAGTGGGGGGAGCTCTGATGTCACCTCCCCAGACAGCGAGCGACCGGCCCAGGTCCTCCTCCGGGACTATGGTACGGTACCCAGTCAAGCAGATGCTAGCAGCCGTTTCAGGCTTTGACTCTCTTGTGAAATTTGTTCAAAATCTTATTAGATTTGTTTGCAATTTTATAGTATGTTGCTATATGTGCTGGGTCTATCGGATCATTTAAACCATAATATAGTAGTTTAACCCTAAATCCATACACGGTTTATTTCTTATTTCCACAGCTAATATACATACAGAAATAATTTGTATGTTATTCACCCTCTTTTTTTTCTAAGCAGTCATGGCAACTGTGATTTGGAGATGTAAACAAAAAAACTCTGGGTAAAAATGCATATGACCCAAGCTTGATTTTTGTGTTATGTTTGGTGTGGTGCTGTGCCATTTAACCAGTATAAAGACAATTTTATGAGAACAGTAGACGCTTGTTGTGATGTGACCTTTCAGATGATGGACTGCTACATTGGTAGTAGCTGGATTTAAACACTCCCATACAAACAAAAGCGTCTCATTTTCATCAAAAAGGTTACAGTAAATCTGCACTTTTGATTTTGCATTTTTTTGTCCACGGTTAAAGAGGCTGGATACCTCAGAAGATGCCTTCTTTTCAAGCAATGAAAATGGCAGCCATTTTGGGAGGTCAGGTGCAGGCATCAGGAAGGACTGATTGGGGGTTTTATGCACAGTGCAGCTAGTGAGCTGGGTTAGAGTTCGTCTAAGGGGTACCGTGATTAGTCCATGTAGTCGATGATGTCGACGCTGAAAATGTGTAAATCAATAATTTAAATTAACGCATCGTTTCTTAAAAATGTATTTTAATGAAATAGCCTTTATGATTTCTAAAATGCTTCAGTTAATTTTAGCAAATGATTTCTTTTAGTATCACTGTGTAATTATTGGAATAGTTCAGATTGTCACAAAACAACAAAGTTTCAATGGCATACCACAGTGGCATTAGCGCTATGTACGAGAGCCTGAAAGGAAAATAAACTGGCGCTCTTCAGGATGATGGACTGTCAGAGTAGGCAAAACCACTGTAAGTGTTGCCTACTCATGTTTAAGTTACCATTAGCATGCAAAGCTTTAAAATATCTTTTGCCCCTATAGTTTACAAATACACTTATTATGAAACCCATAGAGTTACATGCCTGCTACCTTAACATTTTCACTGAATATGTGTTTGAAAAAATGCTGAGGCTAAAATCTGGGCTTATTCTAGCTGGATTGACTTTAGAATTGTTTTTGCATTGGGCTTGTTGGGACCAGGGTTATTACTGTAAAATAAAACTGAAAGGAAAACGGAAACTAGTTTTAAAAAATCTTAGCCAAAAAAACATGTCGGACATCAATCAGCAGAAGGTACTGCCATCTCACTAACGAGCCACAATATCTGCTCTTTTAAAAGGTGATATAGTTGCTAAACTAACTTTCTTTGCCACCAATTCAGTACTCATCATTTCCGTGATATACCAAGATAGTAGAATGTGGTGATCCACTTACTGATTTTAATAAGCATAAAGACGTGGATTTTTTATACAGATTACAAACTTTTGCACATCACAATTGGCATCTTATTAATATTTTAGGCATACTACTTCTCTGCTTATGGAATTCTGGGTGAAAATAATGTGTGTATAGTGCAGAAAAGTCGCCGTTCATTATCTAAAGCTGTGCAATGACATAGTTTGTTTTTAAATTTAAATTTAAAATTACCTTCAATTAAATGGTCAATTTGATTTTCTGAAGAAAAATGAATCGCTTAGATTAATCAACCAATCGGTAAAATAGTTAATAGAATAATCCACAGAAAAATAGCCGTTAGTGGCAGCCCAGTTCATCTTAATGAACAAATTTACTCATGGCAATAGTAATCCATCCATCCATCCATCTATTTTTTGAAACCACTTGTCCAATTCAGCGTTGAGGGGGGTCTAGCATCTATCCTGGAGGTTACAGGTGCAAGGCGGGGAACAAACCAGGATGGGACGCGAACCCATCGCAGGGCACTAGCAATCAAAATCTAAAATCATTCTAGATCTTTGTTTACTTTTAAAACTTAACTTTTAACAATATTTTGTGTGTTTTGACCTAATGTATGGCTACTGCTGTGTAACTTACCCATCCTGCTCACAATCTGTAGAAACTCTCTTTGGTTTGGACTTGTGGGTTGTGTGAAATACCTGTCTGTTGTCGTTACCGTCTCTGGGCAACTGATATGTTGGACCTGGGGTATTTTAATGATGCGGAATTTGACAAATTTTCTCCAAAGTGGCATTTGGATTGGCTTGTCTGCTTTGTATATGGCTCTGCTGTTGATTACTAATGCCTGACGATACCCGTCTCTCCTTGCCCGCTTGTTTGCGGGGCTCTGCGGGACCCGCCGTAGCTCTTCATACAGACACGGCTACCGGCCTCCTGATTAGATCCATCCACCTGGTCACCCAGAGGCTCAACTCCCAGTGGAGGCCCGACATGAGCATCTCACTGGCAGCTCTGGAGCTACTGGCTGGCCTGGCTAAGGTACCGAACTCTGTGTGGGCTGTGCTACACGGTCTGACCGCAACGGTACGCGGCTTGACGTATGGCTGTCCAGTTTGTATCTCTTTGGAGCTGCTGAGTCATCTCATATGCAAAGTTTAAATTGAATCGCGCCTCAGGTTTGTATTCTGCTTCCGCCGTTAAAGTTCAAATGAAAGTCTTAACTTGGAAAGTGCATTTCCGTACATCATGAGAGGCACAGAGCCGCGGTCACGTGACTTCCTGCCGGCTGTTCATTCCCTCACGCAGGTGAAGGTCAACGTGGAGTCCTCGGACAGGAAGCGCGCCGTCAGCTCCGTGTGCGGTTACATCGTGTACCAATGCAGCCGACCCGCACCGCTGCACTCCCGGGACCTGCACTCCATGATCGTGGCGGCCTTCCAGTGCCTGTGCGTGTGGCTGACAGAGCATCCCGACCTGCTCGATGAAAAGGTATGAGACCCGTCTCCCGCAGCGCCACCATGACTCAGCCCTGCCACCAGGGCGGCGCTGTGGGTCATCACTCCCCCATGTCTCCTTGCAGGACTGCTTGATAGAGGTGCTGGAGATCGTAGAGCTGGGGATATCGGGGAGTAAATCCAAATCCGGCGACCAGGAAGTGAGGTACAAGGGTGATAAGGAGCACAACCCCGCCTCCATGAGGGTCAAAGATGCGGCAGAGGCCACGCTGTCATGGTGAGGGGGGCGGGACTTATTATTATTATTTTTTTAGGTCTTCAGCTTGGCTCGGTGCCACTTTAATGCCCCCCCTTCACCTCTGGCATCCTCTCGACAGTATCATGCAGGTCCTGGGTACGTTCCCTACCCCGAGCGGCCCAGCATCCCCCTGCAGCTTGCTAAACGAGGACACCTTGATCAAGTACTCCACTGGCAGGAGCAACTTCCGTTACTTCATTCTGGATAATTCTGTCATCCTAGCAATGCTGGAGCAGCCTCTAGGGAATGAACAGAGTAAGTACCCCCCTCCCCCCAATTCTGTCATGGATAAATCACCAGCTGCAGTTTCTACCCTTTGAGTACAAATGGAGTCCCTGTAAAAGGGTGGGTGTCTTTGGCCTTTTCTGCTCCACATAAAAATAATAATTACTGCAAATAACACAGAAATGGGTCATTTCAGGAGTATAACAGAGGGGGTTGTTAATTGTAAAGTTTACTTTGCATGTTCTTTTAAGCTGTTTAAAGAACTCTGTGTATGCACCAGCTGTATGTGTAAGGGCAAGCTTTACGACTCGGTAGGGTTAGGGTCATGGCCCGGAAGTGGGATTTGGGACCATTTTCACTGGGTTGTGGATTGTGGGTTTAAAAAAACTATTTTCAATTTACTATTTTTATACACTTTTTTTCTATTTTTATACAAAATTTTAGTAACACAAATTTGGTCGTGACTTAATGACCAAGTGAATAATGTAGGTCCTGAGGCTAAACCAGTTCAGGTATCTAAGCCTGTGACCAGAAAGTCATGGGTCCAAATCCTGTACCCAGCACATCAGCATTGGTCCCTTGAACAAAGCTAAAATGTAGTGAGTGCACTGAGCTGTATGTGTGAACAGCTTTTCCCAGCACTCTGCCTGACTCACTGATGGCGAACTCTAAAAGCGTTACTGCACCCCCTACAGACCCCTGCCCATCCCTGACTATGCTGATTCGTGGGATGTCTGGGAGACATGCCTGGACCATGCAGCTCTTCCACCAACCCAGAGGGGCCCGAGCCAATCAGAAGGTATGAAATAGGCTTGCGTCCCTATGGCTGGTTGTCCCACCCTCAGGTTGTGGGGTCAGGCCTCAGTGAGATTTACTTATATACTTCATGTCACTAGGTTTTAGAGTCTTGGTGTGGGGGGGAGAGCATCTCCTGACAAACCTACTCATCCCCGTTCTTTTTCCAATGCTGACATCAGGCGTTTGTTCCCGAGGGCCGGCCCACACCCAAAAATGACGTTGGCGTTCGGTTCAACGTTAAGCATAGACCTTTTCCAGAAGAAGTGGACAAAATTCCGTTTGTTAAAGCTGACCTCAGCATCCCGGACCTACATGACATTGTAAATAAGGAGGTAGGTGTCTTTATTGATCATCGTTTGCTTACAAAAGCCCATTGTCAGTATCTATACTAATCTCTCATGATATTATTGTGTTAGTGTTTCAATCAGTATACAGTAGGGGGGTATATTTGTTATATTTTTTCTTTAAACGGCATTGTTATCCAGTAAAAAAAAAAAAAAAAAAAAAAAAAAAAAGGAAGCACACATGGACCTGGTGGCCTGGCAGAGTTGGCTTTGCATTTGTCAGAAGCTGAATCCGGCCTTTGGTTCCCAGCTGGAGGTGCATCACGACAAGCTGCGGAACGTGATGGAGAAGCAGGTGGAGTATGAGGCTGCTCTGGAACGCCATAGCGAGGAGATCTGGAAGAAGAAGCCCTTCCCAGACCCGCTGGTGGACTGCAGGCCACCACCCTCTTCGCAGGAGTTCCAGAGCGCCCGCCTCTTCCTCTCTCACTTCGGTTTCCTGTCCCTGGAAGCCCTGAAGGTACGCTGAGAGTGTGTGGCCTGCAAAGTGGGGCCTTTTTCAATATGTATATATCATTTATCTTTACACACAGAAACAATAGGCTGCCCGGGGAGACGTCAGTTTTACAGTTTAACGAATCGGTGATTTAAGTCATTAATTAACGTAATTAAGACCTACCGTGTTTCGTTTTGCTGCTTCAGGAGCCAGGCAACAGCCGACTGCCCCCTCACCTTATTGCCCTGGAGTCCTCCCAGCCCAGCTTCTTTGAAGACATCAGATACCTGGACCTGCTCCCCTGCAGGCCCTTTGACACAGCTTTCATCTTCTACATGAAAGCGCGGCAGAAGAGCTGCCAGGAGGTGATGGGCTGAGGGCCACAGAATGCCGAGGCTGGGTGGGCAGAGCCTGATCCCATTCCCATGTGCTGCTTGTCTGCTGCGAGTGGGCTAGCTTTGATTATTACAGTGTTACCTCAGTACTCCAACTCATTAGAACTCAAATTTCTTAAAAGTCAAACCAAGGAGTTTGGGGGGAAAAATATGACCTGGCACTCGATCTGAATCTCAGAAGTCGAACCGTGAACGCCGACCTACTGTAAGATTACTTGCACGTGCGGGGAAATGAGTCATGTGGCGCGTCTCTCAGCGGAATCAAAGATAATGCTTCTGCCTCAGTTTTGCATTCGCTGTGAGAGGATCATTTGTTGATTATAGTGCTTTTTTTTATAGAAAATATCAGGTAACACACTGTACTTTATATCATTTTGGTAGCCGTTGCTTACCAAAAAGTTACGCAATAGTTGCACAAATGTTACCTGAAACCTAAAAGTTTGTGATTTACAAACAATTGAATGAATACAGAGTAATAATAAAAATATTATACCGCTTAGCATAGTCTATTGTTGACGCAGTGTTGGGGCATGGCTTGGGGTAGTGCTGGGGTACATTCTTTGTCGTTTTAGAAGCCCTTAAGAAAAAATGTTATGCATGGCAGACAGTTATGGCACAGTGTTTGCAAGAAATTGCGAAAATGTGTTTAGTATATGCTCTTCTTGTTTTATCCTGTTCAATTTGTGTTTTAATGCTAAATAAATATATATTTATGTGTCATTTTTTTAGGCCAGGAACCAATTAATTGGTTTTCCATTATTTCTTATGGGGAAAATTCGATCAGAACTCAAACTTTTTAGGATTCAAACCCTAATTCTGAACGGATTAATTTCAACTCCTGAGGTACCACTGTATTATTATTATTATTTGTGAGCAGATCTTGAAGAACGTAGAGTCCTCCACCAACGTCCAGCAGCACTTTGTGGAGTTCTTGTTGTCCCTGGGCTGGCCCGTGGAGGTGGACACGCACCCGGGATGGACGGGCAGCGCGTACACCAGCTGGTCCATCAACACCTGCAGCGGCGCCGAATTCCAGCGACGTGGTGAGTGCCGTCACCTTCCAGACCTCGTTATCCTTTCGGAGGATGCCAGGTCGGTCCTTCACTTGCTGGATCTGCCCTGAGTCTCACTCTTCTGACAGATGAAGCAGTTGTTTTGGGCGACACGGGCGGCGGCGTCTTCAACGGCGAGAAGAGAGTCCTGTACTACGCCGACGCCCTGACGGAAATCGCTTTCGTTGTCCCCTCGTTAATGGACTCTTCTTGTGAGTGATTTTACAAGGATTCACTCATCATTTTGGCTTTATTACATTTTAACATTGTGTATGTGTTATCTTTATTTATCCTCATTATCAATATTTTGATGTTATTTTTGCTGTACTGTCTTTTTAAATGTATTATATACCTGCAGAAGACTTAATGTTAAGAGACTTCACCCCCCTCCCCAATCCCCCACCCCCAACTTTAGTTGAATCACCAGAGAACAGTCTGCCTACCAAAGAGGCTATGTCTCAGATGGATCTACTGCCCAGCATGCTGAAGCAGGCCAACCTGAAGCTGGAGCTGTTCCCAGACCAGTCAGAGAACGTTGCTCCCGCCCAAAGGGTAGGCCTCAGCAAAGACGTATTATGCTGCTAAAATAGTTCCAGACTGGCAGGTGTGATGTGACCAAGATACCATTACAAAAATACTTCAGGTGCAGGGTAAGCCAGCAACATTGAGTCTTTTTTGCGGGATGTTTGCAGCCATTGTGTTGATGTTGGCAGAGTCCCACTGTGAAGGCGAGGAAAGTGACCCCAGGAAGGTCGCTCCCCCCCCTGGGGCCGGAGACGAAAGTGCTGGTTGTCTGGGTCGAGCGTTACGATGACATTGGTAAGGGCCGCCTTGTTTGGCATGGGCCAGTCTAACGCTAAATCCCCCATTTAATATTCTAGAAAACTATCCAGTTATGTTTAAATCCGAATTGCAAAACTATGCTCAATTTCAGCGAGCCAGTTTGGTTTTTTTGTGAAGAAACCAGAATTTTTCCCCAGCATTTTTTGTACCTCCCAAAAACATTCACACCTAGCAGAAAGAGGAATGATTTCTTATTCTCCCCCCTCCCTCGTAGAAAACTTCCCTCTTTCAGAGCTCCTGATTGAGACCAGCACAGGGCTGGAGACCCATACTACAAACAGCAGTACTTCTTGCAGGTACTAATAATATAATTCCCTTGTGTTTAAAAGGGGGAATTTCACAGCCACCAACACAGCATTCAGCATGCTTCATTGCCTGACTGATGTGAATTTGCAATTTATTTGTCACTATTTTGTTTTGCTAATAAAAAAAAATAATTGCTCTCCACCCAGGTCCGTCACTTCAGAGAAGGACGTGCTGGTCATTTTCATCCATCCTCTGAAGACAGGCTTGTTCCGCATCAGGCTGCATGGCGCTGTGGGAAAGTTCAACATGGTGGTTCCCCTGGTGGATGGGATGGTGGTCAGCAGGCGGTCTTTAGGTCAGATTCCAGGTGTCCATTTGTCTGGGTGGGACTCTCTTCCTAGGTCTGTGTGACATGGAATTTAGTTTGAGAGACAACTGTGTAGCAGGGGGCAATGAAAACGAAACGGTGCTTCTTTTTGGAGGGAAACTAATAGCAGAAACACGAGAAGGCAGTTGGGTTCCTGGTTGTGCATAAGGACCTAAAACTGTTTACTGCTGGGAGGAGAAAAAAAACATATCCCTAATAAGCATTGTTGAATAACAACAAAAAACAGGTTAATATGCTGAATAGAACACTGTACAAAAGTATCAGGCAGTCAAAGAAAATGTTTAAAGCTATTTGTCTGGGTAATAAGTGTGTATATCTTCAGAAAAAACCCATTTTAACATCAGAACATATGCAAATAACACAAAAACTAACTTCTTTTGTTTTCAAAAAAAGTGACTGACTAAGAGTCACTAAACTAAGACTATCACTAAAAGTAAATATCTTGTGGGCTGGTTACAACATCGCTAAGGTTTCCTAAGCTCTCCTCAAATTGATTGATTGAGTGATTTACATTACATCACATTACAT
>JAABNY020000129.1:251968-268075 GCA_015164015.2 Brevimyrus niger
GGTTACAACATCGCTAAGGTTTCCTAAGCTCTCCTCAAATTGATTGATTGAGTGATTTACATTACATCACATTACATTACATTAACCGCTCACTGTGGTATTGATTGACCAAACATGGTTGCTGCAAATCCTGGGCTGACTCTGGAGAGATTTTCAAATGGCTGACCCACTTTGACAGGCCTCAGTTTTACACCTAGGTGTAGATCATTTTTGCTGAATGACTTTTGCCCAGTGCTGAATGGGACATTTCAGCATTAAAAAAAAAAAAAGTATTTGGAAGTAGTCAAGAGTGGGAGTCATATCTAAGTGATGTTTCAGCCAGAACACATGAAATAAGTGGCATTACCCCAGTGACAACTCCATAAAGGTGAGAAGCATGTACTGCTTTCAGTGCCTTGCCACACCCACCACATGACAAACCACCTCAAGGATGAGAACCTGAGTGCAGCCATGTGGTGGGTGATACCTCAGCACCACAATGACCGAATGGACCAGTGTGAGTTATTTTTTTTCTAGTGGCTGGAGTGCCAATCCTACCACCAACCCCCAAGTCAGAGGAATTTCTTGTAGGACTGGATGTAGATTAACGTCATACCCAGGATTAAGCATTTTCAGGTTAAGGGCCTTGCTCAAGGGCCCAACGGTGTAGAATCACTCTGGGCATTCATGGGATTTGAACCCGCAACCTCCCAGTTGCTGGCACAGAGCCCTAGCCTAAGAGCCACCACTTCTGCATATAGCTACAGAAAATGATGTTTTCCTTTCGTTTTCCCCCACTCCTCCTTGGCTCATTTCAGGGTTCTTGGTGAGACAGACCGTAATAAACGCTTGCAGACGAAAGAGGCTGGAGAGCGACTCCTACAGCCCGCCTCACGTGCGGAGAAAGCAGAAGATTGCGGAGATCGCCAACCGATACCGGAACAAGCAGTTGGAGCCCGAGTTTTACACGTCGCTTTTCCAGGAAGTGGGCGGGGGGACAAGCAGCCAATGAGCTGCAGATACCAGGAAAATAACTGGGTGCATCCTTTGCATTTCTATGCCAGTTTGTTTGTTTATACCAGCATTTCGGTAGCCTTCTGCTTTATGATTAAAATCTCCCAGAAGGACGCAGCCTCAGAGACTCCGCTCCCCGCTGAGGGCGGACACAGCCACGGAAAGAACTGTATTTTCAAGCAGAGCATCCTCCCAAATAGGCAGAGGGAACCAGAGAGGCAGAGAGCTGGGTGCTTTTGTCGCTACCAGTGCAAGTGCTTGTGACACTGGTGTCCAGATGTGGGTTCAAAACCAAACAGCTTAGCTAAAGGTGGAGAGGTCCACCAGTCTTTTTTTTTCCATGAAACAACAACATTATATAGACAATGTTTTAGCTGTCTAATTCTGCCCTGAGATATTTAAAATTATTTTATGTATTATAGCCTTATACATTTTATGTATAATGTCCCTATTTGGGACATTTCTTAGTTTCTTTTTTAGACATCATTGAATGTGAAAATGTAGTTCTAATTAATACAAAAATTCCATAATATAATTATTTATTAATATTAAAAATAAGAATGCAATTTAGCACATGAGTATAGTCCACTACTATACTAATAGGCTATTTTAATGCTGCACTACACTGTAGGTATAAATAACATGATATCGTAATAGTGTTTCTCCTTTCATCAGGAAATGAGGGAAATCTTCTTGTTTTGTTGACTTCTTATAATATTTCTGTCTTTTGATAAAATCTCAGGCAGTTTGTTGTGTTCTTTATGCATTCATTTCACCTGGAAATTACTTCTATAGATATTAACCAGCTGACCTCTGTTTTGGGCATTTGCGTGGTATCCCCCTCCCCCCACCCTATCTCCTGTTCCTTATCATATACTGTCTTACTTTAAAAATAAAAAAATGTAGCTGTAAAACTCTTACTGTCCCAGTAGAAGTGACAGTCCTTTTTAATTATGATTTTGAACTTTTGCTAATGTAGATTACCCATCTATTTTTTTATTTGTTTTGTGTTTGCTTAAAAGTCAAAATGACATTGCTTCTTGCCTGAGTCACTAGTTTATTTCGGAGTGCCTGTTCTACCAAGGCTGTTGGGCTGGGTTTCCTGTAATGCCTGAGAAAAGAATTTGCAAACAGGCAGATTGTTCCAACGCTGTTCTAAGCTTTCCAACCTATGGGCGTCATCTTCCCCATTTAAGGGCTGACATGCTGCTTGTCTCATATTTCTGAGTAAAAGATCGTTTCCATATTGTTTCAATCACTAGTCTAAGGGAAAATCCCAGGT
The DNA here is from genome assembly GCA_015164015.2 of Brevimyrus niger. NCBI lineage: Eukaryota > Metazoa > Chordata > Actinopteri > Osteoglossiformes > Mormyridae > Brevimyrus > Brevimyrus niger. The sequence goes on from JAABNY020000129.1 coordinate 254,244, forward strand.
CTAATCTTGCTGGACTTTTCAGTTACTATTTTTCTTACTGAAATGTGTAAGTGATGCAGAAATATCAACAGATTTCATAAATTTGCAGGTGTATGAGTGCTTAGAATTTCAAGAAGATAACCTGATTTTAATTTTAACTTGAACCGTTTTGGTCCCTGAATGTTTGTTTACTTCTTGTCATTTACTGTGTTTCACGTTAAAATGAATTCTGCTTGAAGGGCTTTTCTTGCTCTTGTCTTGCAGTTTGGTTATGGGTTTATGGTAAATTAGTGTTTTGCTACTTTTTTATATTTATCAAGGTTATTCATTCTAGATGTTTAGTTTGTTTACGACTGAAAAGTGACAGATTCAGGCCTTTTGTTTGTTTTGTTAAATACATCATTCAGTTTAGGTTCTTTTCCATGCTCCAGAGTCTGTGGAAGGTTAAATAACAAAAGCCATTGTGTGTTGTGCAACCTTGGTTCAGCACATTGTCTAAATTAGATTTTTAAAATCTGTTTCTATGAAAGGATTCGTTTTTTTTTTGTGTAAATATTTGCAGTTTTTAACTTGAAATGTATAAAGCTGGAAGACCATGTACATATAGAGGTGTGAAGTATGTTTCCTTTGTCTATTCTCTTTATTCTATAGGAAAATGCTTGTTTTTATTTATCTCAATTATATATTTATAAAATATATAGTGTAGTATATTGCATTATTTTATAACAACGTATATATAATCAATTCATATAATATCGAGGAGATATCTATATCCTAGTAACACATTGGATATTGAATGTAACACATGAATTGCATAAAAAATTTACATTTCTTATCACACCCAACTGTGTCGTGTCTTTGTTCATTCTGCTGGGACCTGCTGCTTAGCCTCATCTGTGATATGGCTGCTTGTCCTGCAGCAACACTATTGTCCTTCTTTTATTCCCTAAATCTGGACCAATCTATCTCCTGTTTTGTAAAAATGAAGCCGCAAATTTCTGTGCTTGGATGTGTTCAGTGACAGATCAATTATGTGTGTTCTGCTAGGTGCAGAGAATTCTATATGTGTCCAGCAGATGGAGCCCTTTCCGCAGCAATACCTAAATAAACACTAAATCGGCTACATTTGTGATATATACAATATATGCTAAAAGTATTATGAATGCCCAGAGATGGAGTAAAGTGCCCTTATTAATACTGTAATACTTAAATATTAATACTTAAATTACTTTTTGGAGGAGCTTATTTAAAAACATCTATCTGGATAAATGATAGCAGGTGTCAATGTGCATCTGCTCTCATTTTAGAATATATTTGTTACTGTGTCTGTTTTACAGCGCTTTGCATGCAATTTATAAAGCTACACCGAGATATTAAATGTCTTCTTGTGGTTCTGGCGAGTCCCTGGTGTCCCGGCTGACGTCGCCGGGGCCAGTTGCAGTCCTTTTGGTGCCAAACCCCACAGGATCCGGTTGTGTCCTGATTTCGCTCCAGTTTCCTGGCAGTGGCCCTCCCAGCTCTGAAAGTGCCTGGATGTCATCCATCCACAGCGCTGTCCGCACTATGGCTTTGCAGAGGTGGTCCTCCTGCACTCTGCATGGTGGCCGTCTGCCAGAGCACTTTGCTATTATCATCTGGCCTAATTCACCATATGCGATCACTGGGTTGCTTGGCACATTAAACTGATTGATGTAATTGTATATAAATATTACACCAATTCATGTTTATCTTGCCCTTGTCCAGCAGCGGATCTAGAAAATTTTACATGGGGTGGCAAAGAAGTGGCATGGATGACAGCATGTGGGTGGTCTCATGCAGAAATACAAGTGCACTTCTATAGGTAAACGCACTCAACAAAAGACACAAATACATTTTGGCAATATTTATTTTGACATAATGCTACAGTGTTTCTTGATTGCTTTGGTACATTTCTCACATGACAATTAACATTTGCAAAGCAACTAGTGTAATCCCTACACCCTAATGTCACTTCTGTCCAGCAGAATATCATTTCTCATTGCTTCACACAAATTTCCAAATATTTTAGTACATACATGCAAATGTTTTTGTACTATTGTCAACATTTGGTACTATTTTCAGTTGCTTTAGTCTAGTTGGTCAAATAGATTATTTAGTTTCCCACTGTAATAATTTTACACCCAAAACAATATATGTACGTGATCATTGTGTTAGTCACCACATGCAATATAGTTAGCCAAGCATTCAAAATGTTTTAAAAATATATTCTAGACGTTGCAGTGAAATGTCTTAGAATTTTGGTTCCCATAGTGCATGATTTATTGTAATTTTGTTGTTTGTGTGTTGCCATTGTTTTTTGCTATGTGATGTTTTGGTTTGCTATGTAAGATCTTAGGATGTTACATGTAGATGCAAGTGATTTCTCTTGCCAGTGAACTTTACATGCTGCAATGTAGAAACTGATGTGTTTCATATGAAGTTTTTCTCGGTTGCTGTAACACATTTCATAAAACATACTTAACATTCTCAAAACGGTAGCTCAAAACAATTCATACATACAGCAAAGTACTATGGTTTAACTGTAAAAGCCTGTAATTTAACCAAGACAACTAACTCATGTATCAAAATCAAGTAATTCCACCAATGAAAGGCAGTGCCACCAACAAAAAAAATTCAATAAGCATCATCTTAACCATGAGCCTTAAAATGGCTAGATATATATTGTCAGTATGTCAATGTAAGCAGGTCGGTTCCCAATTGTCACTGACTGACTGCAGCTGAACCATAGAGCTTAGCTTTGTGCAAGAACTGTTTTGAGAAATGCTCTTATAGTCTTGAGAAAGTTAGGTGTGTTTAATGAAATGTGCCAAAGCAATCAAGTAAAACTGTAATACATACTACGCCAAGTTTATCTTAATAAACGACAACAGGACAACAGATCGATGTTCGTGCAAAAACCTCTGCAGCTTTTGCTGGCTCTGCACTGCCCATCTGATTGTCTGACCACATTTTTTGAAGACAGCTTAGGCGAGGGTTGTGTTGTGCAGCAGAACGTTTCACAAGCATATCCCAGTTAAGTGCTTTTTGTTCTCAATGATGAAAACAGCTAGATTCCTCCTCTGCCACGGCTGTGGGGCGCAAGTGACTTTTCCCAAGTTTCCAAGTCGAAAACTTGCGCTCACACCGTATAGTCCCCGCCGGTAACCGACTGCTTAAATGTTATGAGTTCAAACATACCAATATTTTGTAGCTTTTTTTGTCTTTACTGAAATGAAAGCTAGCTCATTACATCTAAAAGTGTCCCAGAAATCACGTATTTGAACTTCGTTTTGCGAGCGACTTTTGGCTAACATTATGGTAACGGACTCTCATTGTTGAATTGCCATTAACAAAAAAAACATATATTGCTAATTTAGCATACATTACATCCATTACTAATTTAACTTAAATCATGTGTTTGGTTAAACTTCAAACGACGAAACTCGGACTTCCTCTTATGACGCAGCGCAGCTCTCCTCCGCACGTGCATGCAGGCAGGCTCACTTTATCTAAGATTGCCAGTTAGATTTCCCTCCATGTCCTATTTGTTTCAGTGATTCAGTGCAACTTATGCATGTAGTCGCGATTGCGTTATAATGATTACAGTTTTAGCAACTGAAAAGTTTTGGGGCAAGACATACCCCTCCTGTAGGATTGCCCCTCCTGTAGATCCGCCCCTGCCCTTGTCCCAGCATAATGCTCATTACTCGTCTAGTGTTCAGTTCTATTTAGCAGGACAGATCTACTAAATTTGTAAAAATGCCTCATTATCAATATAATTGTAGCACCTGTGATTTCTTAGTGCCAGTCTTACTCGTTCCAGCTTCACATTGCTGGGCAGCATGGTCTCAATCTGCCTGTAGCTAATTTTGCTCTTTATCAAACAGATGCAACCCCAAGCGTGAACCCAGAACAAACAGTCATTGCTGGGTGGGACCGTGGATCATGTCCCAGAGAAGCTCCATGACCACCCATGATACAATGACAGCAGATGCCTTTCATCTTGTGCCACTGAAACTTAATGAAAGGATGGTGCATTTATTTCAGCTATGCTTCTATAATAATAAAGCAAGGCCATTGTTTCTTGGATGGCAGCTGTGATTAACCGGTCAGTTCTGAGTGTGCAATACTTGATGTGTGCAATAAGGTGGTTAGACTCACCAGTTCAATAGTTCCATGGATGAAATCACATTCTAGTGAAAAATGTACAGAAAATGTTGGTTTCAGTAGCCATGGTATCAATTCCGGGGTTTACAATGGACATACTGTATGAGCGTACAAACATTACATTGGTATGGTCATATAAAGTAGCAAAGAATGTACTGGTTTGGGCATATGAGGTTACAAAATCTGTATTTCCTCTGGAGTCACTTCTATGCTTGTTTGCTGAGATGCTCTGGATCTGCTGTATTGTACGTTTGCTTTGGACTGCAAGTTCTCACGCAGCATCTGAAATATTTATTAGGTTTCCCCAGAACAAGGGTCAATAAATAATCCAGGTCTTCCAAACCGCACTTTGACTGGCTTAAACATTAAACATTAAACCCCATCCCACCTCCAGATTACACTGGGGAAAATTCATGTTGTACAATCGTTGTGTAACAGCTTGACTTTAGTGGTGTATATACAGAAGAGGTACCCCTAATTTCTCTCAGAATTAATTAATATCACCATCCTATAATATTAAATGAACTGTGGTGAGGTGGTTTAAAAGGATGATAAACTGTATCAAGTTTAACATTTAAACATTGTTTTTCTTGGGTCATTCTTTCTGGACCATCACAAATGTGTATTGGGTGCCTTGAAAAATAACTAGTGTATTCATTATTACATCATCGATTTGCATTTAATTAATATGACATTTCAATTATTTTCCAATCTGCCATGCAAAATAATTATTTGCAGTATTATTGCACATTATCACATTCTTGATCTCTGTAATTAAACTTTTGTATTTGGGTTATAGTTCTACATGATTGTTAATTTCTTTTAAATGTATTTTAAGGTGTATTATATTATTATTAGTAGTAGCGGAATATTATTAAAGGTTTAACAATTGTTTTATAATACATAATTGCAAAATAGGGAAATGCATGTTTCTTTGCTGTGTTCCTGGATGCAATACCACCTTTTGTGGCAGTCCCATGAAAGATGGCACGGACAGTGATACATTTTTCTTTGTTTAGGCTCTGTACTTCAGTGCATTGTAGTTGAAATGAAACAACATTTAGCATAATAAAGAGCCAAGTGATAGCTTTAATTTGAATGTGTTTAGGTCAATATTGGCAGATCTGTCCATGAACTGTAACCCCATTTACTGTACATACTGTACAGTGCCCCAAATTAAAGAGACCAAAAGTAACTGGATAGATTAACATGAAATGAAACATCATCATTTTAAATATTTTGTTGCAGACCCTTTGCAGTCAATGATGGCTTGAAGTCTGCGATCCATAGACATTGTCAGATGCTCAATATCTTTTCCAGTGATGCTCTCACAGGCTTTAACTGAAATCATCTTCAGTGCTTGCTCAGTGCTGTCTCTGCTTTCATTTCGTTCTTGCATACTTGTGTGATGTAAAACATTAATATTGTGGTAGCATACTCATGCTTAAATGTTCTATGCTTTGATACATAAGTCACGAAAAATGTATTATTACAGCCTAAAGAATAACTATGACTAAAATTCCACTAGTTATACAAAAGTTCTATATCAATTTTCATTTCTATTCATTTTGATCCACTGGTTCATTTCCAGTATCTTCTATGAAATTGCAGTTTTATTGTGGTTCATTGACCATTGTATATACATCAACAATCACATGATTTATTCGTAATTACCATGCTATTTATAACCTCATTATGTGTTTACGCTTAAAAACTTGAACCCAGCTGGAATAATGAGTGTCAGGTCTGGCTGGGTCTTCATGGATCGTAACCCTTGGCAGGGTCTCACACGGGCGGTGGAAGCTGCATCACATACAATGATGACTTTACCAGAATGTTTTCAGTGATGACATCTCTAAGTGTGTACATGACCCCTGCCATGAACTGGCATCCCACCCAGGGTGTACCCCAAACTTTGGAGCTGTGCTGCCTTTTGACTCTGACCAGGATAAACTGCTGGGAGATGCTGAAGCTTTTCAAAACTACATAATGAAGCACTGTTAAAACATAAGCTTATTTCTAGTAAAAGATCTCATCAGAATGATAGTTTTATAGAAGAAAAAATAATAAATTGTAGCATATATATAATGGCATCAAGTAAAAGTCTTATTTACCAATTGTACCAACAAATGCAAAATAAACCTTATTTCATACTTGTTAAAAATTTTATCATCCTTTAGAGTAGAAACTGAACAATCAAGAACCATTTAGTACGTAGCAGGACGTATTTATAAGTAGTCGACAGTCAAGATGATATGTACTGTACGAGTCTAATAAGGTAAAATAAATATTCTTTTAAAGCAAATAACCCCACCTTTTTAAAATTATATTACTAGAAAGGGCCTTACTTATATTTTATGGATAATTTTACTTTTAACTTTACATACTAATACCACTCAAATGATATACAGTACTTCTAATTGTTACTAAGATACAGAATTGGAAATTGTAAATTTCCAGATAAATCTTATATGTGACATGAGCCTTTACAGTAAATTCCAAATGAAAACAAATGAACCCTCCTTTTAGTGTAACTGCGTATCGCGATTCGTTTTCATTTGGAAGCCGTACAGTCTTGATGGGGGGAGCTATTGATTTGCTCTCGCGGATTACATTCTTTCTGAATAACTTAAGTTGTATTTCTCCCATACATTGCTTTTTTCAGCCGTCAGGTGGCCGGAAGCAGCCGAGATTGGAGACAAGATCTGCAGATCTCCTGTGTCCATTGCAACCTGGTTCTCCAGAAACAGCAGGCGAGGGAGCGCCGCGCGCACGTTTGACTTGGTCTTCGGCAAACGCTCCCCGCCCTGTTATGCGATGGTGCTACCTGGTGATGATGGGTCGAGATCATTGCTGACCAGCCACCCATGACCGTACACTTTAAGGATGGTACAGAAATCCCGCAACGGCGGTGTCTACCCTGGTCCGGCGGCGGAGAAGAAGCTCAAAGTGGGCTTCGTCGGGCTAGAAGCCGGAGCCACCGACTCAAGCAGGGATGGGGCGCTACTCATCGCAGCCACCGACGCCACGAAGCGAGGAAGCATCTTAAGCAAGCAGAGGACCAGCATCTCGGGCAAAGGGAAGCCCCCGAAGAGAAATGCCTTCTATCGAAGACTGCAGAATTTCCTCTACAACGTGCTGGAAAGACCAAGAGGATGGGCGTTCATATACCACGCTTACGTGTGAGTATATAGCTGCTGAAAACGCGAAGAATTGCACGTTGGCCGTCGCGATTGCTTGCGGTTTATAGTCATCAAAGGCTTGCGGCACAATGCCTGCGTGCGTGTGTGTAAAGCATATACCCGCTTTTGTTAGATTTGCAACCATTTTCAACCAGCTGAATATATTAATTGGCTTTAATGCGGACTGGAAATCACCCCTATCACAATTTATCTTTCTAATGGGTAGGTTTTTTAAGATGTAATGTGAGTCCATAATAACTAATATGGTTGCTTTGTGTCAGCTGAACAAACCTGTTGTTTGATAAGCGTCTTGCAATTAAGCCGCTGCGGCAAGGCACTATCTATTTTTCTTGACATTAATTTATAACGTGTATAGTGGTTGTTTTTTGAGCCACCAGATTAGTTGAACACTGGATGTTTTCTTCAGTTCATTCAGTGTCCAGAGACATTACCGCTTGGGGCTTGTAATGCATTTGTTAATTTGCAAATTCTTAATAGCTAATGTGCAATTTTCTGTCGGTAGTTTTTAATTGACGTGTATTAATAGAACTGTTGTCCTGGCATATTGCTAGCCTTATAACACAGTTTCAAGCTGGAGAAGAACAAAACAGACACGACTGGATAAGCCATGCCTCTTATGTAAAATCCAGCGTTTTGTTTGAAGCGATGTCGGTGCGTGATAATGTTACCTCGGATACTGCGGGATCTGACTGTGCGTCCACATCTTTTGGGGGGGATGGCTATCTGGAGAGCCGCGGCTGTTCGGGCTCCCGTCTCTTTCAGCACGTACGGCGACTGGACAGCTCCTCCGGGATCGCTGTATGGACTGGAGAGGCACAAGGTTTACTGCAGCAAAAATAGACGGATAGATGGAAAACTAGATAGACAGACCGAGAGATGGTTAAATAGGCAGATAGATATATAGTTGCATGCGTAACAACGCGTCTTGTGTCGAGGTGTAATTATGTATAGCAACGTGTCTGAAAGATAGATTTTCTCTCATCATAATATATGTGCACAATCAATGGGAACAGTTTGAAAAAGAATGATATACACACAGCAATACACACGTGTTTGTCAAAATTTCTAATGTTATATAAAGCAATATATCACTATTACAGTTTAGGGCACATAATCACAAATTTTATATATACAATCTCTCTTTCTCTCTCTCTCTCTCTCTCTCTCTCTCTCTCTCTCTCTGTGTGTGTGTGTGTGTGTGTGTGTGTGTTTAGCAGCTGGATTTTCTTCATTTGGGTTTTGTGTCCAAAGGGATTGACATATCAAGATGATCTTCTCTGCAAAGTTTGCAGACTTACAGTCTTAATATCGAAGTGCACAATATGCTTGATTAGACTAAGGTGATGTTAGACTCACCAGTTCATATCTTTTAATAATGGGATGGAAATCAGAGGACCTGAATAAACCTGCAGGAAGATGTGATGACCTGGGTACCACAGATGCACGGATCTGGGCATACACACAGCCTTCTCTGGGAGATGTGCTCACTGGTGACAGCATTCTGCTGACAGGCTGACAAAAGGAATGTTATCAGAAACAAGGGCCACAAGAATGACATTTAAGTTCGCTTAGAGGAGCTGAGGGGCGCCTTTCTGTCTGCTGTTGGGTGCACTATGAAACGGCCAGCTAGAAACACACAACGGAGAATGCAGTGAAACGACGGAGTGGAAACCACAGTAACACACTTACCTCTTTTAACAAACAAGGGCATGTCAGGTTTTAACTGGTCCATGATTCACGGCATGAATGCAGTGGGGAAAACGCTGTGAACACCAGTACAAGGGAGGTGATGGCAGATGGACCATTAGGCTTGCCAACTTAGCGTCTGGCATGATCTTTTATGGACGGATATGAAATATTGCCCCAGAATATTATTATTATTACTCATATTATTACATAGTATTTTTGTTCTGCTCCTTGACTGACGGGTTCTGCCACAGTGCTGTTTTGTTCAGTTTATACACCTGGATATTCAGGAAGAGGGATTCAGTCGCCTCAGACATTGTGTTAAAAGATGCTGCACCGTGACTCTGCCTAGCAACCTCCGGGAAACGAGCTACTGTCACTGATGATAATTGTTATGGTTCTGGGGGGCCTTTGCAGTCACAGAAAAAGCTGCATTTCCAATTAAAGAAAAACACAAAATTCAATTGATGATCTGCATATCATGATTCATGAGCTATATATTGACACGTTGAAATATGATCCTTCCATCTTTATCAACATGAATGGCCGATACACAACTCACTAACATTAATGTCGTGTCGATTCCAAGCAGCATAGGATAACCTAATAGAAGGTCTGTTTGTTGCATAGTCTAACTTTCCAATATGGAAGATCACAGACTAGATTATATGCTTTCTGGAAATTGTGTGATTTTTCATCATGCCTAAATGAAATTAAGGTTAAGCACCTTACGCAAGAGTACAACAGCAGGAGCTTTGCTCATCCCAAGTCTCGGCAGGAGCCCTGCTGTTGTACCCTTGAGCCAGGGTATTTAGCCTGAATTCGTCCAGTGAAAAAAATCGGCGATGGAAGATTTTGAGTAAATGCATAAGCTAAGCAGATAAATATGCAAGTCTTATGCTTGTGTCCTTATGTCCTTAGTCCTTAAAAACATCAGCCATTAAGTTTTGGAAAATTATTTGTTATTATCATCTGTCTTCTGTAACTGTTTGTTCTATTCAGGATCATGGGGGGGATGGAATCTACAGCCACAAGGCAGGGAAAACCTAGGATGGGGCACCAACCCATCACAGGGCACCAAACCATCACAGGGCACACTCACACACACCATTGCATTAACACATGCACACCTGTGGGTGATTTGGCAACTGCAGCTAACCTTAGCATGTTTTTTGATCATGGGGAGTAACTGCAGAAAACCGTCTGATGACACAGAAAGAACATGCAGACTCTGCTCACAGGGAGCCATGACAAGGGGCGCGAACCCAGAGGTGTGAGACAGCTGTGCTCGGCACCGCACCACTCTGCCAGCCCTTATGGTTCATCCCTATTTACTAACTTTCAGGGATTCATGTGATGTTTTTACACCTACGTGTTCCATAAATAAATAGTATGTTTTGGTATTTCAGTTACTATTACTTTATTGCTACTCCAAATTATATTGCTTCTCCAAATATGTATAGGTATGGGTCATGTGAGAAGACCTGGACAAGCAGGGTTCAGTAGTCATTGTGGAGCTTCTATATATGATCTGCTGAATAAAAAACAGAAACACCAGACGTCATGCTTCCTCATTGAGCACTTCACAGCCCAGTGGGGAAGGAATAATCTGCTGCAGGCTTGATATCATCGGTGTGATGCTTGTGTTCAGAATCATTAGCGTTGCTGGCTGATACTGTTGGCGAGTCCCACTCAATTTGAGCAGTAATGGATCAGATAGAGGTACATGGTTGGATCACTTATTGTCATTCTTGAAAATTCCCACAGCTACACATTCAGGCTTAATCTGCTTTCATTGTCTGAAGACTTCAGCTGAGGACCTTGCGAACCAACTGATCGTGTTTGTATTCTTTGACATTGCTGAGGAATCTCGCAAATTTTGCGTGAAGCGTGATGGTTAGCAGCAGTGTGTCCGAGCTGATCTACTGTAGCCCGGGTAAAATTCTGGGGCTGATTCTGGTGATATTTTTTGAAAACCAATGTCATGTTCTTTTCTTTTCTCTTTTTTTTGTGAGAGATATCCAGCTTCTGCTGACAGAAAAACATAAAAACATGACAGATGGTGGCGTGAAAATGCCACTCAGAGAGCTGTGGGGCTGCTGTGTCCTGCTAAGGTGCCGCAGACATGTTTGGCATGCTCTCCGCAGAGATTTAGGACGGTTTTGAAGGAATCTGGCACTGTGCTTCCGCGAGGAATTCCTCCAACTCTGTAAAATTTGCTGTAGCTGGCACTTCTGTAGATGGTCCCACAAATGCTCTATGAAAGTAATGCCCAGTGACTTGGAAGGACACAGAAAATGACAGAAGTCCTTGTTTAGGGCACTGCCAGTAACGCTGTAGAAATAAATACATTTCAACACCAAAGTTACCTGAATATCTCCAATAACTCTAAGCAAAGGTATGTAAAATGATTCACATGATATGCGTATCTGGTGTGATGAACGTCACACAGGCTATATATATACGCAGCTAATGGAAAGGATTTTACAAAGAAATCTCAAAATGGACCCCAGAAGATTAGCCCAGTATTGGGAGGTGGTGTTTGTGTATTTCTTTTTTTGGTTTTAGATATTGTCCTTAACCCCTATTTAGGTTAAGATAACATTTTCATTTTACACAATTAAATATTTCATTTACTCAGTAAAATGTTCAGTCAGGTGAACACATTTAAATGTGTACTTTGCATCTAAGTTACTTAGATTTGAAATCTATGATGCTTAATATGATAAATCTGTACAGGTTCGGTGTATAGCATGTTAATCTTACCTTTCGGAAGTTATGACTGGCCTCGGGGTTACGGTTAGGTTTATATCTATTGAATATGTTACTTTCATCATTAGCTGCATGTGCTTGGGGATTTGCCATATTATGAATATGAATGACGGACTTAAGCAGTGCGGAAATGCTGCATAACTGGGTGTTGATCTCATGCAGCGTTCCATTAAATCTGCTGTGTAACAGTGTCGTGGCAGGATGGGGAGGCCGGGGAAACTTTAAAACCGTGCAGCCATTCAGACAAGCAGTTTCATTGCATGGACATTGTAACTGTAAATTGACCGCTAGAAAATGTCATGTAAAATACTGTGATGTTAGGGGGATTAGAAAAATGCAGGATTGCATCACTTTGTTTTTTTTTGGTGATTAGGGCTAAGGCTCTGGCTGCAGTTTTATCCTTCATGCTGGATTTCCCACTGATTGCTGATTTTGGTAATTTGCCGTCTAGCCAGATCTTCATACCAGCCAATCATTGCAGACCTACTGTACAGCTGTATAAAGAGCTCCTGACCAGAATCATGTGTACTGAAATGTATGCATTCTGTGGTAAGAAGTCACTCTCTGCTTGAAGGGAGTTAGGTGACAAATATTTAAATGCACTTTAAATATTTAACTTATCACAATAATCGTTTATTTCTTGTTTTTTTTCCATCCAGATCTCTCTTATTGTATTGCTTTAGTACGTCTCCTTTTATGACACTGATTTTTACATGGAAACACCAATAATTATTTTATTATATACATCTAGCTAATACTGAGTGGGACCCACTTTCGCCTCCTGAATCGCTTCAACAGTAGATGAGTTGCGCATTCAAAGAATCCTTTTCTCACACCACAGTTGTACCGAGCTGTTATCTTTGCACTCGTGGCCTTCCTGTTAGCTTAAACAAATCTGCCCATTCTCCTCTGACCCCTCTCATTAACAAGGTGCTTCTGGACAGAGATCCGTTCCTGACTGGATGTTTTTTGTTCATCACACCATTTGCTGTAAACTCCACATGCAGTCTGTCCCAGAAGGACGGCTCATTCTGAGATTCTGGAGATGAAACGTCTTGCTCCAACAATTACGCCCATATTCAAAATGGTATAGAGCATTTTGTCTTTTAATGGTGCTTCCTGTATGCTGTATATATTCAGTTGCAGTCACTAGATTTGCTGTTTGTAGGAGCAGGCTGTCCGTGGTTGACCTAACTCGCCATAGAGCAGGGGTTTGCAGTCTCATCCGCAAAGCTCCGGTGTGTGTGCAGGTTTTTGTGATAACCTGTAGGTCAGCTGTTCAAACCTATGTGTAAGGACTCTTCAGCCGCTCAGTCCTCTAATTAGTGACCTAATTATGGAGCTGCAGTGAAAACCTGCATTCACACTGGCCCTTTGCGGATAAGATTGCCCACCCTTGCCATAGAGAATACATGGATGTTGATAAAAACATTGCTTAAACTCTGTTGCTTTTCATTTCAGGAAATCTCTTATTTTTATCTCTTATTCTTACATAGAATTATTTTCTAGTTAGAACAGGCCTGATAGACATATATTTTTACCATACAAAACTTACTACCCACTCTCAGGAATTTCTTCCTGTACATCTTGACCTGAAATGTTCCCGGTCCAGGATGAGTGGATACACGTTGTTCCCGGACTGTCTACTTTTTCTTTTTTGGGTAGTCAAAGCTCCTTTTTTTTTAGCACATTAGCTCAAAGCACAGCACTCATTCGGTGCATTTGTCCACATCCTTCTTGACAGTAGTAGACCCATCTCATACAATGCATCACCTCTTGTGTAATGCATACGTAACATTAAAAACATTAATATTGAGACAGATTTCTAAGCATGGGTAGAAGAAGCAGAAGAAGTAATTAAAAGTGAAGCTGTTCCTGAGCATTAGGACTGCTTCCCTCATTCCCCTGGATTTGCTTCAGTAGCCTTGTCTTCCCTCCTTCCCCTGGATTTGTTCAGTAACCTTGTCTTACCTCATTCCCTTGGATTTGCTTCAGTAACCTTGTCTT
>JAABNY020000129.1:268175-282128 GCA_015164015.2 Brevimyrus niger
CTCCTTCCCCTGGATTTGTTCAGTAACCTTGTCTTCCCTCCTTCCCCTGGATTTGTTCAGTAGCCTTGTCTTACCTCCTTCCCCTGGATTTGTTCAGTAACCTTGTCTTCCCTCCTTCCCCTGGATTTGTTCAGTAGCCTTGTCTTACCTCATTCCCTTGGATTTGCTTCAGTAACCTTGTCTTACCTCCTTCCCCTGGATTTGCTTCACTAGCCTTGTCTTCCCTCCTTCCCCTGGATTTGCTTCAGTAGCCTTGTCTTACCTCATTCCCCTGGAGCTCCAGGCCAGGCAATTGGTTTTTTCAGCTTTGCGGTTTAAATCAAAAATAAACAAAACCACAGTGGTAACTAGGGCAGCGCTTCCACATAGTAATTTTCATACTGTACAAGGCTGCTTTTGGGATAAAAAGAATATTTTTTAAATTCTGGGACAGAACCTTGGCTTTTCTTCCAGAGTGCTCACATATGAAGATATCACTTACCCTTGTAAAATTCTCCAATCTAGTAAATCCACACAATGATTTTTTGAGTGTGCCTACAAATCAACAACAATAATAATATCAATAATATATGTGATGGATGAAACGGGTATTTTTGTAAAATGATACATAGATATATTATACAGCAACCCAGATCATTTGCCTTTAATGTGTTCTTGCATTGTGTAGTCCTGTAGACTCTCTGAACCCAGATTTGTATCTTAAGCTATGGCATTAACTAAGTAATATATAGTAAGAAAATCTACTGTACCGAGGATACAGTTAAAAGAACTTGTGATTTATAACACTGGTTTTGGATTGTGATGGAAAGCCGGGTAATCTCTGAGAAATATGGTGTGTCCATTCATATTTGTTGAATTATCCCGAATGGGCTCTGCAGGTGAGGAGGCACTAAGTGATCTGTGTGGAGATTGTGTTTGACAGAAGTCTTCACATTTAACTGGCTATCCTAGAGGATCACTTACGGAGCTCACTGCCGCTTCTCCTTGGTGCGTGACCAGGCTTGCAGCCCTGAGGGTGGGCTGCCTTGGTCGTGACCCCTCGCCTCTGCGTTTTGTAACCTGGCGGAGTGGGATGTTGAGGTCCTCTGGGAGCCCCCCCCCCCCCCCATCTCAGCCAGATTTGGTGCAATCTGACAAGTGATGGAGGCAGTCTGCAGCCTTTTATTGAATTTGGCTACCCACCATTTCACCTCATGCACTGGGAGAGAATGTTACTGTCTTAATGAACCATCTACAAAATTTATACAAAACCATATTAACAGTAATTAAATTATAAATATTAAATGTTTTTTCAAATTTACCTCATGCTAATTTACCCAAATTGCCCAAGTCCATGCAAGTTTCCACACCTACAACTTTAAGTCACCTAGAAAGTGACATTACTTGGCAGTAAACATTGTCCTCAGTGTGACATATTGAACCATGTCTTGCATTACAAATCAATGAGCTATAGTTGGACACCTAGATCTGTCACACAATATGCTGTCTATGGTTTTAGTCTTTCTTAACTAATAACCATCCTACCCTTTTAACTTTGAATAATATTGACACAGAAAGTACATTATGTTGCAAAATGCATGGGGGGACCTTGGCAGTGTGGGTCTCAACGTTTTACCTTCATGAATATAAACATTCATGGATAAAATGGCAAGACTAAATGGTAATATCACAGGAAAGGGTGCAACCTAGGGTTACAAGAATGATTCCCGGTCTTAGAGGAGTTCATGTCTTATGGGAAGAGGTTAGCTGAGCGGAATCTGTTCAGCCTTGAGCAAAGGAGACTAAGGGGGGACATGATCCAGGTCTATAAGATTCTAATAGGTCTGGATGCTGTTCATCCAAATGGCTATTACAATATTAGTTTAAATAAGTGCCATAAGTGGAAATTAGTGGGAGAATTTGAGGAAGCACTTCTTAGCACGGCATGTAGTTGGAATATGGAATAGTCTTCCTGCTAGTGTAGCGCAAGCTAAAACCCTGGGTTCCTTTAAATCAGAGCTGGATCAGATTTTAACAACTCTATTAGTTGAGCTATTAGTTAAGTTCTTCTCAAACAAGCTCGATGGGGCAAATGGCTTCCTCTCGTTTGTAAATTGCTTATGTTCTTATGTTTGTCAAAATGTGTTTTTTTTTCTTTCGCTGTTATGGAAAGTGTAACATGCCATCGATGAAGCATTGATTTTAATGCAAGAAGCAATGCAGTGTAACAGGAAAAGTCCAGAGTAGGCACCAGCAAGCACAAAATCCTCCTTCTGCAGGCACTTTCAGCATATTCACTGAAAGTGTCTCTCGGTTTGCACAACAATGATGTGGTGTTGTGTCTTGTGTGGTCCCGTGTCGTCACCTGTGGCATGGCACCTTTCTGGGTATCACTGTCGCCTCGCATTCTCTGGGTCAGTTTGCTGCCCCAGGGAGCCCATCCGCGGTGTTCGCCTGCTCTCACGAACGCGTGAACCTGTGTCCTGTGATGAACTGGCATCCCACTACAGCCCTACGTTGGTCAAGCACTTAAGGGCTGGTGCATTTTTTTGTGCTTCTTTTTATTATTAATTAATTCTAACCACAAAAGCAGGCTGAGCATGAAATAACCGAGGATGATGCCAGAAGATGTGTAAGCATTTTTTTTTTTCTGGCAAAAAAGTTTGAAAGTTATTTTTGGTGCTCTTTTTATTTCAGTGAGCTGATTCTTACAGCCCTTCTGTTCCTCCACAGCTTCCTTTTGGTCTTTTCCTGTCTCGTCCTCTCCGTCTTCTCAACAATCAAGGAGTACGAAAAAAGCTCTGAAGATGCTCTATATATCCTGGTATGTGTTCCCCAGTGCAACATGACAGAGGTGACCCTGTTGAAATATCTCTGTTGTCTTTCCTGTAGATGCACAATCAAATGCAAACAAATATCAGCTCTTGCGTGAGAGGCAGCGTAATGCATGCATGTAAGCATTCTGTAAAGATGTTTTGGTGTAATTTTCTCTGTAGCCTGAAATTTAAACAATGACTCCACCTTCAAGAGGACATAATGGATAATGTTTTATTCATGTATGTGCTATGCTTACTGTAAAAAATATCTATAGTCGTGGCCTAGTGGACTGTAACTCCACGATGGGGGATTTGAATCTCTGCTGTGCTCTGCGTGTGTGGGATTCGCATGTGCTCCCAGTTGGGGACTGGTAGGGCTCTGTACCTGTGATTGTAAGGTCCCCGGTTTGAGTCCTGTCCTCAGCGGAATAGTCACATGTCCTATGGGCCCTTGAGTGAGGCCCTTACCCCCCCTGAAAAGCTCCAGGGGGTCAGATAAATGGCTGACCCTGTCCTCAGACCTCAGGCTTTGCTCTCAACAATGTGTATTTATATATATATACACACACACACACATATATATATATATATATATATAGAGATGTGCGTGTGTATCAGAGAGCATGATGGGATACGTGAAAAGAAGCATTCTGAAGTACTTCTACGGATGGCAAATAAAGCATCATTATGTCACAGCAGTTTCCTCTGGGTAATCTCCAGCCCAAAGACATGCAGTTAAGCTCATTGGTATCTTTAAATAGCCCGTTTCTGTGTGTATGTGCCCCGTGATGGACTGGCATCCTGAGTAGGATGTACCCCCGGCATGTGCCCTATGCTGCCTGGGATAGGCTCCAGTTCCCCCCCCTCTCCCCCCCCAACGTCAGCCTAGCCTAGATAAGTGGCCAGATGATGGATAGATATATTTATAGCACACAACAGCTTTATTATATAGGCAGAAGCACAGAGTCCTTCCTTGGGTTTACACCGAGCAAAAGTGCCCTTTCTGTGTATGTGCAGGAAATCGTGACCATTGTGGTGTTCGGAGTGGAGTACATCGTAAGGATCTGGGCAGCGGGGTGCTGCTGTCGTTACCGAGGATGGAGGGGGCGGCTCAAGTTTGCCCGCAAGCCCTTCTGTGTCATCGGTAAGTAGGAGCTCTCCCTGAGGTGCTCCTGTCCGGCCAGGCGGCCGTGGGCGGGGCCTGGTGCGTACCACCTCGGGCCAAATGGCACCAATGCATCAAGCTTAAAATGGGATTTTCCTCCCAACTAAGGCAGCAGGTGGAACGGCTTGGGCGAGCGCTTTGTCTTATTTTGTAATTGTTTAAATGTTCGATTCTGTCAGCTTTTTTTTTTTGTTTGTTTTTCTTTGCTGGCATTGCCTTTTGTGCAGTTAATGTTAACACTGTTTGAAAGTTACAGAAGCGTAGAGAAATAAAATAATCCCACAGAGCAGACGCCTTATCTGTTTATTTAGCTGCTGGTTTGAAACCCAAGGCGTTGAATAGCTTTCATCAATTTAGTGTGACTTTTTTTTTTATGGAAGTAATTTGGGTCACTATGGCATCAAATGAACACGGACAGTCATTTTATTGGAATTGTCACCGCAGTGTCTGTAAACTGAATCAGATGTCTGTCCTGCCCAGACATCATGGTGCTGATCGCCTCCATCTCGGTGCTGGCGGCCGGTACCCAGGGGAACGTCTTCGCCACCTCAGCCATCCGGAGCTTGAGGTTCCTTCAGATCCTGCGCATGATCCGGATGGACCGCCGCGGAGGCACCTGGAAGCTCCTGGGTTCGGTCGTCTATGCCCACAGCAAGGTATGATGGGGAGGAACACCCTCCTCGATGGGCTTGCAGACAGACTGACAGGGTGCGCCGTGCGAGTCGCCAGATCAGGATTGCCGGTCCTGCAGTACATCCAGCAATGTCAAAGACACTCACCACCCATGCTGTTAACTGACCCAGGGACTGCGATTTGGTAGGTGCCTCTAGAGCCTTATGGTCAGGACAGCGAGGCTGAGGAGAAGCAAACAATCACAGGCCTTTGGGACCTTAGCAGCACCTATAAAATTGGCTATATCTGCTGCTCGCACTTAAAATATTTTCTTACACATTTTTTATCTTTACTTTTGAAACACTTTTTATATACTTCTATATTTTTAGTACTTATTTTAACGTATTAATTTTATTTTGTTATTCTTCTACTTTTTAAATTTAATTTCATAATTTCATTTTACTGCTGGTGTACCAAAACATTTATGCATGTGACAAATTGAAATCTTGAATCTTCAGCATCAAGATTGGTCATGTAGATGGGCCCTTTGGTTGCAGCGTTGCGATGCATGACACAATCTGTCTCTAGTGCACATGCACACACACACACACACGCACACACTCAAAGAATAAAATACAGCATAGTAAAGTATCAGGCTTCTGAATTTCCATTTCCTGATTCATTGTGTCGTGATTTTGGTAGCACGCCTCTCAGAATGTGACCAGTTTGAATTGCCCAGGATGACGCAGTGCTTTGCTTCAGGGAAGGACTGTCACTTTAAATATGCAAAGCAGTAGGCGGTTATGTTGGCAGAAACACATGGAAAAATACACTTGTGAAAAAATATACCCTTTCATGAAAAAGCATTCAGATGTAGCTCAGTGGTGTTCCCTTAGCTCTTAATATGTTTATGGTCTGAATGATTTGAATGGTTTTTGTTTGCTTTTCAATAATTAATAATTCACATTAATAATTAATAAATAAATGTTGAACTGACATGAATTATTATGTTACTTATTATTAATAATATACATACCGAAGACTAATAAGCGTAATTAGACATCTGAGTCTAAGATGGAACTTAATGAGTTATAAAGCTATGTGTACAATGATTATCTCTGACCATTGGTGACCTACTCATGAAAATAAAAATGCTATCGGTCCTGCATCACAGACTAAAGCAAACAGTAAATTGTTTGGTGTTATGTGAACTATGCACAGTGTTAAACCTAAAAGCCATTTTGAAAGCCTGAATTGTAAAATATTGTGGAATGAATAATGCAGATAATTGTGAGATTTAAAATTGAATATATCATATTCTTTAATAGCCTTTGAGAGCATGTGTGTGGAGTGAAGATCCAAAGGGTGAAAGTCATTAAATTGCTCCCCACTCATCTAGACACACCGAACGTCACCTGATTGGTTTGTGTGGTACCTATAATTAACCGTGATGCACGTAACCTGATTATTCGACCTTTGATTTGTGGAACATGAGGGCTTTGAAAGAATTTACATACATGCTAATTGAGCAGCTTGTGGTGTGGCTTATTTATAATCTAAGGAAGGGACATGCTGTTATACCGTTGAGATGGATACTAATCAACTGCTTCTAGAAACACTTGGAAAAATGAATTAAGTGAACATTGAATCTATCATTGCTGAATAAACTAAAGGAATATAGGGGAGCAGATATATCGCCGCATGACACTAACGACGTGTTCTTTAAATGGATTACAGGAGCTGATCACTGCCTGGTACATTGGCTTCCTCTGCCTCATTCTGGCCTCCTTCCTGGTTTACTTGGCTGAGAAAGAGGACAACAAGGAGTTTGAAACCTACGCAGATGCACTGTGGTGGGGGCTTGTAAGTCATTTTTATGGCGATGAGGAGTCAAGCTCGACGAAATTGCTAGTGGGGGGGTAGACAGACCCCGCTTCCCAAAATGCTGAGTTATAATTGGCCGGTATTCTCTTACTGTATTTAATGTCCTCTGCAGGACTAGTTACAAAGCATCACATAAAAACAGTCATCGGGTCCATCTGGTACAATAATTAAATGAATGCCATAACCACGAAATGCACTGTGTGGTGCAGACACAGTCTTCTCCATTGAAGAAATGTTTTCATTATTACCTACTGGGAAGGTGTTACAATAAATCTTTTCTGTCTCTGTGGTTTCAGATCACGCTGACTACAATAGGCTATGGTGATAAGTACCCCATAACGTGGAATGGACGGCTTCTTGCTGCGACTTTTACCCTCATTGGAGTTTCGTTCTTTGCCCTCCCAGCGGTACGTGTGTAATTCTTACCCATGCATTATGCATTGCTGTGCAATATATACAATGCATTACCAACGGTCAATGCCAATATCTGTCTAAATACGTGGAGCGAACACAAATGTGAGATGCAAATATAAAAGTTTAATTATTGATATAGAGAATTGGCTTATGGAATTCATAAAGCTATGAGTACTTGGGACGTGTATTAGGGGAGTATTGCTACATTGTTATGTGAAGAGATGTTCCAGTTCAATCAAAAAGCAAATGAAAATGACAGGCTTATTAGGGATTAATGGTTTATAATATGCTGTTGAAGAACAGTCGATGTACACTTGATCTCTGCTGGAAATTAATGAAATATAAATGATCTCCTGATCTCGGCTTGAAGACTAATAAAAACCCAAACCCCGGTGAACACTAATGAAACCACATGGGGACCCAAACCCCAGTGAATGCTGCTGAAACATACATGTCCGACCGATCCTTACTGGACACCTGCTAGATTGATATCTTGGTTATAATTAATCTTTAATGGGCCAAAACAAAGCCGACTGTCAAACTTTAAAGACACTTAAATATTGTACCATGATTTTATTTTGGAATATTTCAATATTTATTACAATTTTTCATAAAAGCCCTATCAAAAAAAAGCCCTACCCCTTCATGAATCTTATTGTGTGGAGGGGTTTGTTCATATTGTCCAGAGCAGGTGCCGCTAGTAGGGCATCCCAAGACATATTGGTCCTAGGTGAGCGTCTAGAGTGTGTGCTTCAAAAAGACAATTATGATTAAGGACCGTGTTACCTTGGCCGGACTGGGGAGACCAGGGCCTCACCCTGGAGCCAGGCCTGGGGCAGCATGGAGCCTGGCCATAAGGGTCCGCTTTCCTGTGGGCCCGTCACCTGTAGGTGGAACCGTGCAGATCGGGTGCAACGTAGATGCAGGGGCCTCGGCAGACCCATTGTCAGCTACCAAAACTGGCTCTAGGTGCATAGAGCATAACCTCTCTGGTGGGAAAGAAGCCTGAGCTGAAGCAGGACGTAGAAAGATACCGACTAGACTTAGTCAGGCTCACATCAACACACAGGGACCAAACTTCTGGAGAGGGGGTAAACTCTATTCCATTCTAGAGTTGCCCATGGGGAGAGGCACCAGGCAGGAGTGGGTTGACTTATCCCCTCCCCCCCCCCCCCGGTTCAGTGCCAGTGTGTCGGAGTTCACCCTGGTGGAAAGACTTCCCTTCGACCTCAAGCCGGGAAACGGGCTCTCACTGTCTGTGCGCACATGCCGAACAATAGTCCAGAGTATCCAGACTTCTACGAGACCTTAGAGGGGGGGCTGGAAGGTGCCCCGTCTGCGGAATCCATTGTTCTGCTGGGAGACTTAAACGCTCACGTGGGTAATGAAAGTGAAACCTGGAAGGGTGTGGTTGGGTGAAATGGCCTGCCCGATCATAATCCGAGCAATGATCAGTTATTGGACTTTTGTGCTAATCACAATTTGTCCATAACAAGCACCATGTTTGAACATATGGGAGTTCATAAGTGCACCTGGCAGCAGAGCTCCCTAGGCCACAATTCTGTAATCGTACAGTCGGATTTGCGTCCGCATGTTTTGGATACTTGAGTGAAGAGAGGAGATGAGCCGTCAACTGATCACCACTTGATGGTGAGTGGGATCTGATGGCGGGGGAAGATGCTGGATAGACCTGGTAGACCTGAACTCATAGTGAGGGTGTGCTGAGAGCTTCTGGTGGAGGCCCCCGTCCGGCAGATCTTCAGCTCGCACCTCTGGCAGAACTTCTCCTCTCTCCCGAGGGAGTCGGGGGACATGTGGTGACTGTAACAATCCCTGAACCCACTGGTGAACACCAGCAGTAAAGGGAGCTGTAAGGCTGAAAAAGGAGGCTTTCAGGGCTTAGTTAACTTGTGGGACTCCTGAAGCAGCTAACAGGTGTGGGAGGAGTTTGGTGAGGCTATAGAGAAGGACTTTTGGTCGGCCTTGAAAAGATTCTGGCAAACCATCAGGTGACTCAGGAGGGGGATGCAGTCCTTCACCGATATTATATTACAGTAGGGATGGAGAACTGTTGACCTCAACTGGGTATATAGTCATGCGGTGGAGAGAATATTTAGAGGATCTCCTAAGTCCCACTGATACACCTTCCTCAGAGGAAGTAGAGTTGGAAGACTCTGAGGCTGAGGTCACTGAAGTAGTATCAACTCTTCAGCGGGAAGGCTGGATGAGCTTCACCCTGAGCTCTTTAATGCTCTTTATGTTCTGGGGCTGTCTTAGCTGATACGCGTCTTCAGTGGTCCCAGTCTTTAAGATAGGGGACCATAGGATGTGTTCCAATTTGAGGGGGATCACACTACTCAGCCTCCCTGGGAAGGTCTATGCCAGGGTACTGGAGGGGAGGGTCCGTCTGTTAGTCGAACCTCAGATCAAGGAGGAAAAATACAGATTCGGTCCTAGTCATAGAACACTGGACCATCTCTTCACCCTCACAAGGATACTGGAGGGTTCATGGGAATTTGCCAACCAGTCTACCTGTGTTTTGTGGGCTTGGAAAAGGTATACGACAGTGTCCCTTGGGGGGGTCCTGGGGGGGCTGCTCCAGGAGATTGGGGTATAGGGTCTGTACATGGTCCCTGTGCAGATGGAGTGAGAGTTTGGTTCGTATTGCCAGCAGTAAGTTAGACTCACTCCTGGTGTTAGACTCTACCAAGGCCACCCTTTGTCACTAATTATGTTCACAACTTTTGTGGTCTCAGGATCATGACTTTGCTTTTTGCAGATGTTGTACTGTGACCTGTAGCATTGCACTAGGGTGGTTTGCAGCTGAGTGTGAGGCAGCTGGGAAGAGGATCAGCACCTCCAACTCTGAGGCCATGGTTCTTGACCGGAAAAGGGTGGATTGCCCTTTTCTGGTGGGGATGAATTGCTGCCTCAAGCAGAGGAGTTTAAGTATTTTAGGGTCTTGTTCACGAATGAGAGAAGGAGGAAGCAGGAGATCGACAGATGGATTGTGCAGTGTTGGCAGAAGTGCAGACGCTGTACTGTTCTGTTGTGGTAATGAGGGAGCTGAGCCAGAAGGCAAAGCTCTCAATTTACCGGTCCATCTACGTTCCTATCCTCACCTATGGTCATGAACTCTGGGTAGTGAATGAGATTGCTCATACAAGCGGCCAAAATGAGTTTCCTCTGCAGGGTGGCTGGGCTCAGCCTTATGGATAGAGTGAGGAGCTCAGATGTTTGGGAGGGGCTCAAAGTAGAGCTGCTGCTCCTCTGTATTGAAAGGAGCCACTTGAGGTGGTTCAGGCATCTATGTAGGATGCCTCCTGGATGGCTCCCTGGGGAGGTGTTTTGGGCATGTCCCACCAGGAGGATGCTCTGGCCAGACCAAGACCTCGCTGGAGAGATTGAATCTCTTGGCTGGACTGAGAACACCTTGGTATTCGCCTGGTGGAGCTAAAGGAGGTGGCTGGTGAGAGGGGGGTCTGGGCAACCCTGCTTAGACTGCTGCCCCCGTGATCTGACCCTGGATAAGAGTCGGAAAATGGATGGATGGATGGATGGATGGATGAATAAAAGCCCTATTCTCTCACCATCACTCACACCCTTGTAAAAAACGTTTTGTAATACGTAGGAGATTCACTCAGACTCACTTCCTATGCTCAGTGTTATTGATTTATATACCTTGGCACCCGTAAAAAGGCATCAATGCTGTTTTTTTTCTGAGAGCCAGCTTATTTTTTGTCCCATAGGGTATTTTGGGCTCTGGGTTTGCCCTGAAGGTCCAGGAGCAGCACAGGCAAAAGCACTTTGAGAAGCGGCGGAATCCAGCAGCTGGCCTCATTCAGGTGAATAATGCACCATTGCTCCAAGATATGTTATTTACTGTAGAAACTGCAGACTTTGCATGGGATATGCAAAGCAGGGCAATCCATAAGACCTCACTTACGTGCCCAGTAAGGACCTGGACATTTTCCCTCCTACAAACAAAGGAACAGGTAGCCATAATGGAAGGGCAATCTCTGTTGAGTTTAATTAGCTTCTTTATCCTGGCAAAAGATTGTATGCAGTATTTTCTTGGATATTGACAAAGTATCAGGCCCCATTGAAAGACGATGTGTTTTTTTTTTTTCCTCTGAAACATACTGACGTACCATCAATACCGTGTCAAGGAATCTCGTTCAGTTTGATGAAAGATTCCTCTCTGCTGGCATTAGACACATAAAGCACAAACTAGAAAGTGGATTGAGTGAACAGTGAGTAAGACGTGCTTCACGCCCCTGTTTTTAGCATTTGTGCGCGCGTTGAGTGTGGAACAAGGAATTCATTTTTTTGCCCGCTGTCAGTGGGCATTTTACAGCAAGTGAGCTGGGTTATCTGGTGGGGCATGTGGATGCTGGTTTTCAACTGGCTCCTGGGGTTAACCAATGCTTCTGTGTGTTTGTTTTCTAAACCAGGCGGCATGGAGATTCTATGCTACCAATCTGACAAGGACGGACCTGCAGTCTACCTGGGATTATTATGAGAGAGCTGTATCCGTCCCAATGTACAGGTAATCTGAGGTGCCTGTATCTCAGATCAGAGCCTGCTTTTACTTGCATGTCTGTAGATTGTGTCTTCCCAGAATGTTTGTAATCACCTTAGATTTGGGTGGCCATTGAGAGTTTAGTGTTCTGATGGTATTTTTCCTGGAAACACTGACATTTTTATAGCACAGCGTTGCTGAAAAAAACAAAGCATTAGGCCTGGTGTCAGGTCTCCATGTTGTACTGACTCGATGGCATTATGTTATTGATGTCATTTTCAGTACAAATCATGAAACAGGCTACTGTAATTCAACAGTGGACTTTAATTCTTTTTAAACAAGGAAAACTAGGGCATGGATCTAATTGCCCCAGACAAATATATCTGTAATCCTGTTCTCCTATTTATGTCTTATTCTGTTTTTCTCGTGACTTTCAAGTGATCCGGTTGTTGATTAAAATCAGGTTGATGCTGGTTTGCTTATCCGATTCTCTTTATTGATCTACCCATTAATTACTTCTCCATCCTGCTTATTCAATTATGGGTCAAGAAAAGAGTCAAATTACACTATACATTGTTATACCAATCTAGGTTACTGTGTCCCATTTATTTGAGAAGAAAAAGTCTAGTTATTTTGTTAAAATCATGTACTGTATTCGTTGGGAATGACCCCCACCCCACCCCACCCCCTACTCTGTAGGCTGATTCCTCCTCTGAATCAACTGGACCTTCTGCGAAATCTAAAAAGCAAATCAGGACTGTCATTCAGGTCAGTGCAGGATAAATTACCCATTTGTGACTCATACATATTAGACGGTGAACACCACAGCCCAATAGGGTACCCATCAATATCCAAATACATTAACAAATAAGAAAATAACAAGATGGAACCTAATTGATCCCCACTGAGGGAAATTCCTTTGTATAGTACCAGAAAAAGAAAGGATAATGTAATGAGAAATAAATACAAGCAAAAAGACAATAAATATGTTAAGGATGCGTTTTACATTATATGTAGTGCTACCATTGTATCAGCATGCGCTAAGGTACACTTACATGTGTGTTTTATGCCATTGTTAAGCTTTGTTACACACAGAGAAAGCACTTGCCTGTTGTTAAAACCGTGTTTGGGAAAACTGGGTACAAATGCAATGATGCCTGCTTCAGAATGTGTCTGCTCTGTCCATAGGAAGGATGCCCAGGCAGAGCCCTCCCCCAGGTCAGTGCTAAAAGGCACGATCAGCCTTTCCCCCAGCTTTTTGAACTGTGCTGTTTTCCAGGCTGTGCTTAAAAGGAAAGGATGCCATTTTTCTCAGGGACAACGAGTCCTTGTATGCAGGACCAGTGCAGACGGGCATTTAATTTGTAATACAGACTGTCTCAGACCTACAACCTGTGCAATTTATGATCAAAGTTTAAAAAAAAAAAAAAAGTACGTAAATGTATTTAAAAATACATTTTGGATAGCCCTGCGCCCGGAAGTGCAGGCTATGTGCCATATGATAGGTGCTCCAGGGACTGCACCGTGTGACAGTGTGATTTTCCCGCGCATGTCCCAGTCACATCTTCACACCCAAAAGTCAGTGCGATTATCCTAATCCAAAATATGCTCATTTCGGCTTCCGCCTGTTTGTCGGAATGGAACCCAGTCGTCAGTCGGGGACCGTCTGCATGTCATTCATGATTGCACTCTGTAATTACCCACATGTCTCCTTTATATCAGAGGTAGCCAATCTTATCCGCAAAGGGCCTGTGTGTATGCAGGTTTTTGGGATAACCTGTAGGTCAGCTGTTCAAACCCAGGTGTGAGGACTCTTCAGCCAATTAGTCCTCTAATTAGTGATCTAATGAGTTGCAGCTCATTAGATCAATATTGGCTACCCCTGCTTTATATTTTATAACTCCATTTCATTTAAAATGCCATTCTGAAAGGGTTATTCTGTAAGCTAGCTGCACCTTATCTTCACTGCATCTCTCTTTTTTTCAGTGGGGTTTCATTCATGGTTGTTTCTTTTCTTTAAACTAGTCTTTATACCAGGCTGTGTCTGAAGGGTACTGACAGGCTAAATCAAACTGTCCCACTGTCAGCCTGACAGACTGAATCAATGTCTCAGCCCTTGACAAATGTGACAAACGCAGTGGGACTTTTCTCATGAATATAAAATACAGCTCCTGCTGCATAAAAGCTTTCCGAAATTCCAAGTGATACATAATGAAATTGTTACTAGTTGCACATTTTGTCCAGCACAAATGCCGACATTCGCGCCAAATCCACTAAAAAGAAAGATCCCTCTGGTTATCATAGATATCAAGTTGCTTGGATTAAACATTTACATAGCTGAACATTGTTTTGGGGCAACACCGCTGCCCCGTTCAAGGCCACCGCAGCAGGAGGCCTTGTGGGATGCAAACACTGACCTTCACGTTACAAATTCATGTGCTTAAGCCTTCACACTACCATTAATCTGCAGGACTTGGCAAGTTTGGCGACATAAAAAAAGAGTTTTCCTGCATGACACCCCCCCCCCCCCCCCCCCCCCCCCCCCCCCCCCACAAGCCCAC
>JAABNY020000129.1:289156-308650 GCA_015164015.2 Brevimyrus niger
CGCCGACCGGCCCCCGCGGCGCGGGAAAAAACAACGTCCCCCCCCCGCCCTGCCTGCCCCCCGCCCCCGGGGGGGGGGGGGGGGGGGGGGGGGGGGGGGGGGGGGGGGGGGCGCGGTCCGGTGAAGGGCACGGGTCGTCCGCAGGCAGCCCGGCGAGCCGTCGGCCCCCGACGCCACACGCTCCACCATGCCGGCTGTCAAGCACGCGACCGCATGCACCTCGCCGACACGGCCAGGGGGCGGCTCTCGTCCTGGGTGTGTGAGACGCCTCGCGTTACATACTTAGAGCAGTTGTAGGTATCTTCCTGAGAGGGAAGATGGGAAAACACCACCTTTGTTAAATTCTGAAGACGTTTCCAATTATTATTATTATTATTATTATTATTGTTGTTGTTGTTGTTGTTGTGGTTGTTTTTGTTGTCAGGAAGATGTATGATGTATGGGTAGATATCAGTGAAGTACAGTTATCTTGCGTAGCAGTGATGCTCTGAGCTGACAGATACAAACATTCAAATTCCTGACAAAAGGGGAAATTAACTAAAGAGCCCACGGGGTCAGAGGTCATCGATAGTGACCAGGAGGGTGAGAGGTCAAACCCCTCCACCCGCTGAGGTACGACGCTCTAGGCGATGCTGTTATCGGACACGGGGAGGCCCAGGAGGTCTGAGACACATGGGCGGTCTGAAACCTGGTCTGGCCGGCATCCCCCGGGGAGAGGAGCTGCGGTGGTGTGGTCACGCCACAGTCAGCCCCCGTGCCGGCTGGGCCGTCACCCTCGGTCACCACACTGAGGGGAGTGCCGCGGAAACCCCAACCTCCGTTACCACGACAACATGTCAGAGATGCGGTCTCCGATAAGGGAGACACAGCGAATATCTCATAGCGCGAAGTGATCGAGATCCTGCCGGAGGAACCGGGAACCCTATCGGGAACCTTTGCGGTCATACCCAGGACCGGCTCTCCGTACTCATCCGGCTATGCCTTCGCCCGGTGAATGCTGACTGCTAGCCGCTAGCCGCTAGCCGGCAACCACACATGGGCATCTTGCAGACGCACCGCCGCCCCCTAAGCATGTCAGGCGGTTTAAAGATGCCATTTTGGGCATACTTTTCTGGGTCACGGGTTTAAATTATCACTTATCCTCCTCCTACTCCCCCCCCCCCTCCCCCCCGCAGATGTGATTTACTACATCTACATTTGTAATATGATAGCAGTAAATAGAGTCTTGTTCTCTTCCACCAAAAGTCTCTTGTGCAAACGCTGAATTCCATATCTAATCATCTCAGATAAAGTGCATATTAAAAAGAGACTAAAGGATAAGATTTAACAGAGGAGGGAAATGTCCTTGTGGGTGACATACTGGAGAAGATGGCGGAGGGGGGGGGGTGGGGTCATGTTACAGAGGAAATGACAGCTTAGGCATCCAAAAATTTTTGGGGAGGGCAATTTCTTGAAGGTTAATATAAAAAAAGACTCAACGTCTTCATCCGTCCATCCAGGCAACTCTTCTAGCCAGTCATCCTGGTTTTTTTTTTGGGGGGGGGGGTGAAACATCAGACAAGCGTGGGGTACACTCTGCAGGGGGTGTTGAGGGATGTAATGGGAAATAGATAAACATAAAGACCCTGCTGTTTGTAGGGCTACATCCACATACTACATTTTTGTTTAAGAATGGTTTCCAAATGAAAACGATCCACACAGGCTTTTTCACACCGTTTGCAAAAGTATGTCCATACACGCTGAAATGAGCGTAAATGTACATGATGTAGGTATTAGCCTACGTTGGGCAAAAGTGTTTTAACACAGGGACCTAGGGGGCGGTGAGTGACTCAGAGGGCTGAGTCTCTGTGCTTCCAATCAGGAAACTGTCAGTTCAAGCCCCAGCCGTGGCAGAACAGTCACATGCTCATGGGACCTTGAACAAGGCCCTTAACCCCCAGCTGCAGGGTTGCTGCATGTTAGCTGACCCCGTGCTGTGACCCCCTGCCCCAGGCTATGAAGAGCTAGGTAGGGTCGGTGAAGGGGGGGCCTTCCAATGTACCTGTATTTGTGCAAATGGCAAAAAAAGCACATTGTTTTGTTTAGTTTTGTTTTGCAAATTAGTTTCTTTTTGCAGAAATGTGCAGCGGTGGTATTGGGTAACATGTTGCTTAGCTGCATAGAGGTCAGCAACAGGAACAGAGAAAACAGCATTCAAATAAGCAGCTCCATATCTGCCATGTTGGAATGTTGTTGATTTCAATGTAGGGTGACCAGGTGACCAATCAAACACTGAGAGGGTGCAACTAGTTGGGTGAAATCAGGGAAGGGTTACATGAGGGCATTTTCTGAAGCAGGGATGGCCAATATTATCCAGAAAGGGCCGCCGTGTATGTGGGCTTACTAATTAGATTACTAATTAGAGGACTGATTGGCTGAAGAGTCCTCACACCTGGGTTTAAACAGCTGGCCTAAAGGTTATCCCAAAAACCTGCACACACACTGGCCCTTAGTGGGTAAGATTGGCCACCTCTGTTCTAAAGTCTCTACTGCAGCTTAGACAGAGTTTTCCCCTTTTCAGATTTTGGAAACTGAAAACTCCATGGTAGTATAGATAAAAGGTGAAAATGGAGACGTAGGTCTGCATTTTTTAATGAAAATGAAGCAGTGTGGACATGACCTAAGTCAACTCGCTGCACCTCCAGGTCACGACCAGGCAAGAAAGGGTGACTCCATCACATGTAGGCTGCGTTTATTTCATTTGGCAGACGCCGTTATCCGAAGGTGCCGTCCAGGAGTCGCCGGGGCATCTTTCAGACAATCATCCTGGTAATCATGCTCTGGGAATCGGTGCGACATCATCTTGACAATCCAGGATGCTGCCGCAATGTTGGAACTAGTACAGGAGTAACTATGAAGACAGCAAGGTTAACAAAAGATAACAGCAGGATGGGATATGTGAAAGGAAGCCTTTCCGACGTACCTGTACTCACACGTGTGCAAGTAAAGGATTATCTCGTTTCATTTCAAGAAAAGATGAGATAAGGCAAGGCGAGCCAAGACTTGACAAGGCAAGACAAGACAGGATAAGACAAGACAGGATAAGATAAGACAGGATAAGATAAGATATGATAAGATAGGATAAGATAAGATAGGATACGATAAGGGGGAGATTCGTTTACATGCAGCAGTAAGGGAGGTAAAGTGCACACAAGAAATATATACTGCAAAACAAGACAAAATGCAAAGACAGAACACATAGTGCAGACAAGTAAGCATGTTGGGTTTCTCAGCTGACTGTTTTATTTAAGGCGTCTCTCACCTCCGTGGCCAATTTGTAGAGAACTGATGCTGCTCTCTGGGGTACAAGTGCTGCCTTCCTGGACCTGCGAGTTCCTGGCCAGGAGATACGGCTCTTAAACGCCGTCACCGCTACCCGGAATCCTCCCCGGGCAAGACGGAGAACCTTTACGTGGAGAGACGGGGAGCCGGACGGGGCAGCTCGGAGTCATCAGTCTGAGATGAGATGAGGAACGGGAGGGCTTCCTCTCTGCCGGATACACTAAATTAACGAAAGGCCATTCCCGTGAAGATCCATTCTTTGTAATGGCATTACCAAAGAGAAAGATTTACAGATCACTTAAAGTGTCAGACTTTTCTGCATAAAAGTATATACAAAGGTTAATATTGCAATAATATCTTTCTGGAGGGCATCGTAATCATTAGCTCTCCGCGGGCATCAATTAGAAGCACTTTATAGCAGGTAATGACTGAAATTCCAGTCCAGAATGACATTATTATTATTATCATCATCTATAATTTTGGTCTAGATATACAAGACAGAAGAGAAGCCTAAGTTCAGCAGGAGGTGGACTTAAGAGGAACTTCCTTCACGCCGGACATCTGCCTGGGATTTATGTGGTGGAACCGTAGCTGTAATGCGCCCCCAACTTGCTGCATTTCTGCCGTCGAACCTCCAGGGGGCTCCACCCGAAGCTGACATTCGCTACATGCAGATGACACCTACAGCTCCCTTCGGCTGGGAAAAGGGGGATATATAATGGCTGATCATCCATGGAAGAATAAGGGAGAAATATCTCTGTTTGCCAATGTCTGACAGTATGGCTAAATATAGGACTTTTAATGCGTGGGCTAGTTAACCTGCATAGATTGTGTGCCAGCAAGCTGGATGCAGCACCATCGTGTGCCAGTAGGGGGCAGCGCGCCTATGTTCCTGAATGCCAATGACCTTTCGTGTCCGAACGTTGAACTGTAATCCACGTACAACCTAGCTACAAACAGATGAGGTACCGGCTTCATGGAGCACAATGCATTTCCCAGAGGAAATTCAACTTCAGTGCCCTGTTCAAGGGTCCAACAGGAGCACCCAGCCACTGAAGCCCCCTCCCACTAATCCTTTGTACTGCCCAGTGTTGCAGCTGTTGAGTAGCCGGCTGAAGGCGCAAAACGAAATGCAGAACCCTCTGCTGCCCACTCAGATGTCTCGATCAAAAAAAAAAAAAAAAACAAAAGTATTCAGACATCTGAAAAGTTGTAGCCTGACCTTTGGGCCGCTCTCCAAACAAGTATAATGAGACCTTCCCACCACTGACCCTCTCATCAACACTATGAATAATTCACAATTGCACTCTTGGTTGTCCAGGACCGAACAAAAAAAGCACGACGACCTATGACTTTTGATTTAGCTGTTTTATATTTAATAAGCACGCACAACGCTTGGGGCCCTTTTTCAGAATAACTTAATTGGATCCTTGTAACATCCATCATATCATTGTCATTCCGGTGACCTTTCGTGTAGGTTATTTATAATAAAGAAGATATGAGTTTATTTTCTATAAGGCCCTCATGCCACTGTGCCCCCCCCCCACCACCCCCTCAACCGGACACCCTAATTATGCCCGATTTAAATTTATGGGCCAAACATCAGAAGATGTACAAGTCGTCCACATCACTCACTCCTATGGATTTTGATGGGGAGACACTGATATCTTTCCACATCACCCCCATGAGAATTGAAGTGCCGTAATTACAGCTGTCCAGGAAATTAGACGTGGTGTCGTTCTTGTTGCGTGACCCCCCCCCCCTGCCCACCCTGTGCCCTACAGCCAGAAGGTCAGCCTCAAGGAGAGGGTCTTCTCTAGTCCCAGGAATTCTGGGTCCAAGGGCAAGGGCTCGCCCCAGGGCCAGAGCAGGTGCAGGTCCCCCAGTGCCGATAACAGCATGGAGGACAGCCCCAGCAAGGTGCCCAAAAGCTGGAGCTTTGGAGACCGCAGCCGCACCCGGCAGGCCTTCCGCATTAAAGGAGCGGCGTCGCGGCAGAACTCGGAAGGTAAGGGTAGCTCTGCTGTGTCAGCCCGCCTCATCATTACTCTTCCTGACCTTCGACAGAAAGGAATAAATTATTACTGAAGTGTTTGTGAGTGCTTGGTGTGCATTTGGTGTTGTGCTTTGGGGTATGTGGTTCTGCCTCGGGGTGGGTGTGTTTCTCAGAATGCTTGGGAGATGGTAAAAAAA
This sequence comes from Brevimyrus niger, assembly GCA_015164015.2. Classification (NCBI taxonomy): domain Eukaryota; kingdom Metazoa; phylum Chordata; class Actinopteri; order Osteoglossiformes; family Mormyridae; genus Brevimyrus; species Brevimyrus niger. Next base: position 294,671 of record JAABNY020000129.1, read on the forward strand.
ACTGGTGATTTTCCATTTAGTTAAGGCAGGGGCACATACAGGGGCGGGGTCACAGATGCATGGCCACTAAGTGAAATCAAGTAGGCCCCCTACTCTGTCACTCAATGATTCAAAACATGTCATTGGCTAATAATGATGCTGGCCCCCTATATGCCCACAGCCTTAGAAAAAAACATGGGATTGCCTCAGCATAAATGTGAGCAGTGGGTTAAATAGAGAAAATGGGTTGTGTTTTGTTCTGTGACCACGTTTCATGTTTATGACGCCGCCCCCGCCTGCATGCTCCGTCTCCCCCATTTCGTGTCGGTTCTGCTGTCGCTGAGATCCTGACCCTCACAGATTCCTTTCCGTTTCTCTGTTTGGTGCCATGCTAAAGTGCTGATTGAGATGCAGGATGAAGAATTCAGGCAGAAGAGCTCTCCAGGTCAGGCGATTGAGCGGGAGGTTTGCACCCATTGCGACTTCTTCAGTGATGCACCAAAGCATTTAGCACACACCCCAGGCTTATCTGTAACATGATAGATGTGCTTTCTTTACACAATTAGTGTCCAATTAATGTTACAGGTATGTCGTGTTAACATTCCCTTGCGAGACACTGTGACGACGCTGTAAAGCCAGCAAAATTAAATGGCTTTATTTTTAATAATGTTGCCAAACAGATATATTTCATGAACAGCAGAAGTTATTACATAGTGGCTGACAGGTTTATTACTCTTATGAATTGCATTGCAATGTTTTTGTTTGTGTTATACCCCATATTTGATGATTTATTATATATATACACACATACATATATACGCACATGCGCACACACATTCATACATATTTTAAACATGATATTAAAGCATGCACCCATCCTTAACAGCAGTTAGTAGTTAGTATACAAAGTTATATAGTGGTGTCACCTTTAAAATACATACACATACATATGGCATATGTATAATTCTATATAATTCTCCATGTCTTAATTATTGCCATTACGTATGCACATTTTTACATATTTACACTGAGATATCATGAACATGATATTGTTTTGATTTTCATTTTACCAGAATCATTCTTATATGGAATACTGGATATATAGAATAAAGTTTCTATTGCATGCTAACCTGTTCTCATAATGTATTGACTCAAATCAAAGATAACTTATTTCAGAATAATGTAAACCCCTATTACTGAAGTAAAAGGTGATTAGAAGGTGATATTATAAATTACAAATTAAATTTAATTATGGAAAGAGTACTTGACTTGAGTACTTGATATCAATGTGAACAGAGGTCAAAATTCTTGACATGTGATAGTGTTGTAGATGCCGGTAAATTCACAATGAGCACAATTAGTGCATGCTTTTTACAACGTATATAGTGTGCTTTTATTTGATTCACTATTAATAAGTTAAAGGTAGTGGCCAGGCTACTGATCTTAAAGGTACAGTAGAGTACAGAAACCATTTGGTAATGCAAACAGAAAGATGTGACTAGTTCACCCTATTCATAAGATGCGGTTTGCCAATGGGTTCAACAATGGTAGCAGTTGCACTGTACCTTTAGGAGTCTATCATTTTATTTTCATTTAGATTCAGATTATTTCCACAGGAGATGCAGGTAAATATCTGTCTTTTGTGGTCTGAAAAAAAGGAACATTTTAAACTTGAAGCAATTGATTATAAATGCATATGTTTTTTTTTAATACTATAATGCACATATAGATTTTCTTCAGTCACTTAACAGAATTTATTTATGTCTCTCCTTTCCACTTGTTGCAGCAATTGAAGGGTTAATCAGTAAGAAAACATCACACATTTGCTAGGGGTTGGCCACCAAAGCAAGCAAAACAAGCCTAGCCCTATTCGAAACCAGCAGGCAAAACTCAGCTATGCATGCGGGCATTCACAGAACATCTCATAAGCACATGACAGGGCCCTGCCATCCCATAATACACGGTGAAATCCCGAGTAGGCAGCTCTGATGCTGTACGCTCTGAAGGCTGCTTCTCCTGCTTCTGAGCCTGCATGAGGGATGCTAATCCAGTCAAATCACCTTCCCGTTCTGGTGATCACTGTGGACCCACTGCGGAGAACAACAGAACAGTGAAACCGCACGGCCCATGATAGCTTCAGCCTCCCTGGGCAGATATGTTGGACTGTCAAGGCTCAGTAGTGTTTTTGAAAATATTTTTCTCCCAAGTTGATCTTAATGGATTTGTTTATTTCGATTGCGCTTGAAGGAACGTTTCAACCTTTTTCCCCACGCCGTGTAGGCTGTCGGAGAAGGTCTCTGAAACAGGTCAGCACTGTGGCTCAAAACTATTCACACTCTGGCAGGTCTCCGTTGCCCTGTGAAGAAATTCAATTTCTGATTCGCAGCTATAAAAAAACTGAAAGGTTGCAGCCGGTGGGAGCTTTATTAATTTGGCCAGTGTCTGGTGGTATTCAAGTCAGCATTTAAATTCCCATTCAAAGCAGGAACCGTAATTCATGTTTATGAGAAATTAGTGGAGAATTCTGCACATTACTTTTAATTCGAACGAGATCTTGTGCAAGATAGAAACCTAAATATTTTTTTAAAATGTGTATGAATTATTTTATATGTATTACGTGAAATGTCAGGTAACTGAAACGACTTACACTTTATATGTGCTCTGTAGCAATTTGGTTTACAGATCATGTGTATTTCACATGATTTGAATTCCTTTGATAGTCTTAAGAATTGCTGATTATTTATGCTACGGCTGAGTCAGAGATATACCCTAGATAACAGACATAACCATTCAGTTATATGGACATATTCATAGATGCTGCCTGATTCGACTATATAACAGCTGAGTCAGGGAATGATATTTTTGTGCCACAGGGGTCAGGTAAAGCCTTGACTAATAAAAATTGCCTCTCTAATTGCGCTGCGTTCCTTCCCCTTTCCCGCATCAGGAAGTTCTGACATGATCAGCTCATTAACATGCTCCCTGCCAGGTGTCGAATTACACTCAAAATCCCTGGGCTCTGCAAGTTAATGGCCTTCCCTTGCTGTTGCTTGGTTCCATGCTGACATCAGACCTGAATGGCTAGAGATTGGGGGTGGGTGGGGTGGGGGGCGGGGGGTGTGGGGCTTATTGGCAGCTCAGCAGTAAGTTCAGCCCATACTGACAGCTCAGTTATGATGTCTGGATTGTGTTTTGTAGAAGCCAGCCTTCCTGGGGAAGACATTGTCGATGACAATAAGAGCTGCCACTGTGAGTTTGTCCCACAAGACTTGACTCCAGGATTAAAAGTTGCAATCAGGGCTGTGTGGTAAGACACTCCAATGGCATGTCTTACATGTTAGACACTATATTTTGAACAGGGTTACTTAACTTACTTAACTCACTCAGTTTTGTTTACATCGGCACATATTCCATTAGAGAATTGCAGCCTCTATGAAACAAAATATTCCTCCTTTCAGTAAATGTTTGACATGAATGTACCCATTTTGGAGCATGAGCCTTTCAAATCACATTTCTTGTGATTGTTACATATAATAAACACATTTTATTTATTTATGTGCCCCATGTTTTAGTTTTTTGTCACAATTGTTACTTGAATTTGAAACTGAATATCCAGCATGCAGGAAGCATGATACACATAAGTTGTAGAAAAATTGTCCACTGTTGACATATAGGGCTATAAGAGCAAAATTGTTGTCTGTTTTTATTTTTCATCGTTGCTTATCCGTTCATCCATCCATCCATGCATACATCTTCTCACAACATTGGCAATAATTATTTTTTGCAATGAAAATATCACTCACAATATTTAAAAAATATCTTAAAACCCAGCAATCCTTTCAGTTATTTGCATCAGACAGCATTTCATGCAGTTATAATACAACTGAGGCCACTGAACTTAAAGACCCTGCAAAATATGCTGCTCTCCTATTATCAGAAGCATTGCTGAAAGTTTGTAATCTTTGAAACTAAACACTTTTTTCCCTCTCCCAGCATAATGAAGTTTATGGTTTCAAAGAGGAAGTTCAAAGAGAGCTTGAGGCCTTATGACGTGATGGATGTCATAGAGCAGTACTCGGCAGGCCATCTGGATATGCTGTCACGTATTAAAAACCTACAGTCCAGGCAAGATGATAAGCAGCCCAAATTCCTGTATTTTTTTATTTTTGTTTAGTGTCGGAAACTTTACTTGTAGACGTGCCAGTGGGTACAACAACTCTGTTTACTGTGCATTGCATGTCCCATGACCCTCTTGTTTGATGTTCATGATGTATGTTTCTACGGTGATGTGTCACATTGTGTCTTCCACCTTAGAAGAAGCTGACGTAGGATGTAGTATAGGCTAATTTGTAATTTCCAGGTGCCATAATGTCTGTTGTGTTGGTGGGTAAGGATCTTCACCATTGCACACATACTGTTTTAATGTCATAAAACAGTCCAAGTCCATAATTGCTGAACATTTTACCCTCTGAACTTATGTCAAAGCTTCACGATTCCAAAGGGTAAAAAAGAACTCTTGGATAAAGTCCATGACTGTGGGAATGTACAAAGGGATTTTCGGATCCGAAAAAGCCTTTTGCATTGCAAGCATGGAGTGAGATTCATTTCCTCCAGTCCAAAACAGTTAACACACCCACCTGATCAAACTGTCTTATAAATCCACACTCCAAGAGTTTTCTCAGTCATTGAAATGGAAAAGCTTAACACTAAGTAAACACAAGGCATCCTCTCACTTAGCTGCACAGATTTCTGTAATTTCTGTGTGTCAGACACCAGAACACATCCCTATATGTATGTAAATATATTCCAAGCTTCAAGAAGCAAAAGTGGGGAAAAAATGCAGTAACACTTTACTTAAGGCCATGTTTTTAGTAAATTATGAACACATTCATAATCTATTATAGTGCACATATGGTTATACATATCTATAAAGAGGCAGAATACATTATAACCATGTTTATTATACATTATGACTACCTTATTAAGCTCTCATCTATAATGCACTATAGATACCTTTATAATGCATTATAATGGTCGGTATAAGCATTAAGGATGCCTTGTACTGGCATTGTATTGGTACCTATAGTGCATTATAGATAAAAACATCATAAAGCATTCATAATCTATTATAGTACAATCAGATGGTAATGTTAATAAGTTAAGCTATACCATTTAAAGAAAATAGATTTCACGTGACTTACGTGTGGAATATATTTTTACTTGTATGTCCTTGTCTTCCAGCTAGTCCCTGTTTTTTCTTTTTTCTTTCATTCGATGTCTGTCTTTCAACACACACGTTCATTATGCATTGTGCTGGTGTCTTCTCTATTTGCCAGGATAGATTTGATTGTGGGTCCCCCTCCCCCCTCAACTCCCCGCCATAAGAAGTACACAACCAAAGGACTCAAAGAATCACCCCAGTACTCGCCTAGGTTAGAATTCACCAGACTGCATCTGTCCTAATAGAGCATTTGTCTCTGACCATCAGCTTAAAAAAAACCAAAAAAAAACAACTTGTTTTTGCTTCCGGCTATGTGGCCTTACATTGACCCGAGCAGAAGAGAAAAGCAAGAGCTAATGACCAAATTACAATAATATTTATCTCCCTTTAGAACCACTCTGAAGGAAAACCATCAGCATGGTTCTTGCAGGGCGATATTAGGTATGATTGCAGAAGAAAGGAGCCTTAAAATCCCACAGTTAGGTGCGACCTTCACGCACTGTCAGTCACTGATGTTTTCAACCTGCCACCCATTCATTTAAACCTATTCCCATTGGTTGCTTCGTTACTCACTACTGGGAGTTAACCAAGCAGTGACTGGCAGCATCCGATAATGCAGCCTAAGAAAAGTGATGCAGAGAAAGAGCATCCTTTCTCCCGTCAATCTGGAAAGCTAGCGTCATACTGGACTAGCATATTTCTGCAACTCATAACATTATTTTACATCATGCGATTCACCAAACACGCAGTTGCATGTCTGCGCATATTAATATGCTTACATTTTGGACACATTATTTCCAAACCCTTGCTTACGTTGCCACATCTTTCGATCACATACAGATTTATTTTTTGCGTTGCAATAACAGAAGCAATAGGTCTCTGCTAGCCTAGCGCTCCTATAGATATGGGTAAGTATGCAGTCACATGGCTTAAGAAAAGAACTGCGCTAATGTGCCTGCAATGCAGTAGTAAGGAAGTAAGGGACCCGAATGGCGAGCGGCAGCGAGTGGTCATGCCGAATGAACACGCTGACGGCCCTGTGCACCTGCATGCTGGCATGAAGCATAATGAAGTGTGTCCCGATTTGCCACTTTGGCCCTGGCAGAACAACCTTTTTTGGTTCTAACTGGTTCCACGTGGTGTCTGTGCAAGACTTGGAGAGCTGGGAAGGCATAGTCCTTCACTGAGTACAGGGAGAAGTAGCTGCCTATTTTTGTGTCACATTTATTACACAAGGAGTTTAATGAACCAGAAATAAATACAATTTGGGATTATAAAATGTTTTATGAAATACATATATATATATATATATATTTTTTTTTTTTTTTCTTTTTCAAAAAAAAAGGTGGTCCTCCCCCCCCAGACACACACACAGACACAGGTTTCTTCATTCCGTATACCTACCTAGTACTGGGTAGGGCCGACTACCCAGAACCACTTCAAGGATAGGTGAGTTGAAGGAAGCCATTCTGTACACCACTGCTGTACTGAGCTGTTAGATTTAATGAATCTGGCCATTCCCCTCTGACCTCTCTCATTAGTAAGGTGTTTTCAGTCACAGAAATGCCATTAACTGGAAGTAATTTGTTCATCGTGTTAATCTGAGTGAACTTTTGACGCCATAATGTGTGAAAGTCCCAGGATGATCTAGATCCTCCAAATCCATTTTAAGGGGGGAGGAACTGGGAGAGGCCTGATATTTTTGCATTCGTGGCCTTCCTGTTAGCTTTAGGGAATCTGCCTATTCATCTTTGACCTCTCTTATCGACAAGGTGTCTTTTCCCACCGAACTGACTGGATTGTTTTTCTTCCCTCACTGTTCTCTGTAAACTCTAGACCAGGGGTGTCAAACTCCAGTCCTGGGGGGGGGGGCGGAGTCCTGCACATTTTTGGGTTTCCCCTCATTTAACACACCTGATTCAGCTCCTTGTGCTGATTACCACACAGTGCTGGAGCTGAATCCATTGTGGTGGAACAGGGAAAGAACTAAGCTACACGGGGCTCTGCCCCCCTGCCCAGGATTGGAGTTTGACACACCTGCTCTAGACACTGTAGTAAGTGAAAGTCCCAGGAGGGCTGCTCCTGAGATTCTGGAACCTCCATGTCTGGCACCAACAGTCAAACAATGCGCAGAATCGCTTACATCAGGTGTCTCAGCCATGCTAATGCTTACCCACACAGTAACTGGACCTCTTACCCCTGTCTGCTTGCTGTACATATTCAGTTGCGGTTTATATTCACTGTGTGGAGGCACAAGCTATCTGCATTAGCTGGCCAGCTTTTTGCCGCAGTACATGCCAGTGTAGTGTGCGAGAACCTTTCTTAGGAACTATTTTCGACTCTTACCCCTCTTTTAAAATAAGTAACTTTGGATGCCTGTAACGGCATATATTTTGCTATGGATAAGTTTATGGATAGGTAATAACTTGAGAGAAATATTCAGATCTTAAATGAGGACATAGTGGTCTGTTCCTGCTCATTGAAAAAAGTTCTCGGAAAGCCCTGTATTTGCATACATATAATAGGAGCATCTTCAGCTGGGCTATGTCTTTCCCAGCTTGCACAGCACAGCAGCACATCAAAGGTTTCTGTCACCACCATGGACATTTCAAGCAAGAAATGGAAGAGAACGACTTAGAGGTGACCAATGGGCCTGAAGGATCTGTCCTTGTGCCCCCCCCCCCCTCCCTGTGACCGTCCTCATCCCATTCCAGGCAGTGCACGAGCCTGCGATCTCCCCACCCGCTCCCAGCTCGTACCCGCCTGTGTGTGGCCTTTGCCTTCTACACCTGCTTTGCAGATGTACTTGTTTGTCTGTTGATCTATCTGTCCCATGACACCTACCCATCTAGATCAGTTGCATTTATTGTTGACTGATGAATTGCAAACAATAGCAAATATATAATGGATGCAGATCTAGACATTTTTACCCGTTTGTGTGTCTGTCTATATATAAATATATACGTTTTAACACTTGATTTTTCAGTATAGTCCTTTGTTCACTGAAATAAAATTCGGAGTATGAAATGTGTAAATACTTCTCTGCTTTTAAGAATCAAGGCTGACAATCAACCAATTAGTAAAACACTTGTGAAAGAATAGTAAAATGCATTTCATTGATAGCATCACCTTACATTATAAACCACTTATGAAGTTATGACCTGTGACATACAGGATCTGGATACATTCTCTCGATATTAGAACACATTCATCAAGGGTCTGAACAGGAGCTAATCTAAACATTGTTTCACTGATGGATTGGTTGATTGACTGACTGACAGGCTATTTACCTGTGTTCCATAAAAATATGCCAAAGCTTTATGCTAGGTGTCACTTCCTTTCCCAACTGTTAGAGTTGATCAGATAGTTGGTAGAGGCACCCCAACAACAGATAAGGACCGGCCCAAGGGCACCAGCGAGGGCGAGATACAAGAGGACCTCAGCATGATGGGACGTCTGGGGAAAGTGGAGAAGCAGGTCAGTATTAATTTCCCCTCTGGGCATCAATAAAGAAGCATCTCATTGCTGATGACTGTAGGGGTACCACTGTCTTCTAGGATTGGAGCCACATGCTTTGTCTTCTCTGTAGGTGATTTCCATGGAAAGGAAGCTAGACTTCTTGGTCAACATCTATGTGCAGCGCATGGGTATTCCGCGGGCAGAGACGGCCGCCTACTTTGGATCCAAGGAGCCAGATCCGGCTCCTCCCTACGACAGCCCAGTGGAGAAAACTGGCTCCATCACTAAAATCATCCGCTCCATTAGCTCGACTGGCCAGAAGAATTTCGATGCTCCACCCTCGTGTGCCGGCCCTCAAGCGCAGTGTCCTCCATCCACGTCCTGGCAGCAGCATCCCCTCAGCGAGTCCCATCCACGCAGTCAAGGCAACTCACCAAACGGTGACCCCTCCTTGGTGCGCATCCCCCCTCCCCCGGTCAATGACCGCTCTTCTGGGGGGAGCCACCGGGGGGCATCTCATCACGCCCGCGGCGAGAACGGCAAGGCGCAGCCTGAGAGTGACACATCCGTCTCCATCCCTTCGGTGGACCACGAGGAGCTGGAGAGATCTTTCAGCGGCTTCAGCATCTCCCAATCCAAAGAGAACCTGGAGTTCCTCAACAACACCTACTTCGGCGGAGTGGCCCGTTGTGCCAAGGTCAGGCCCTACATTGCTGAGGGCGAGTCTGACACAGACTCTGACCTCTGTACTCCCTGTGGCCCCTCCCCACATTCTGCCCCCGGTGAGGGGGCCTTTGGGGACAGGGGCTGGTCAGGTCCCAAATAAGCCAGACTAGGGAAGTCTACACTACACAATCAGTGCTTCAAAACAACTGTCCGTAGTGAGGGAACTGCAAATTGGGCTGTGCACTTAGCTGGTTTTAATGTCGGAGGTCTGTAGGTTTTCTAATGGGTTACGTTTATCTAGCTTTGATGGACGGCAGACACATTTTCCCTCACGTATCCATGCGTTCATTTTTCAGAGTGTATCGTCTATTCTAGATCCGCAATGTGTCTACACTTCATTGCTAGAGACAGTTGAATGTAGCTGGCAATGTTTAACGTAGTCAACGGAGGGAGCTCAGTTCACCAAGCTCCAGGCGATTATGATTGTAACTGTGTAGTTTTGGCATCGATTGCCTTCACACCTCCGATCTACACTGCTGAACACACCGTGTCATATGGAATGCCTTAAGTGACACCGAGAACGATTCCAAGGGCCTTTGAGTGACTGGGGCTTTGGAAAATTATTGAATTGGTCTGGGTTTGGGGCCAAATATGATATGTTTTCATGGGGCCCAGTATCTCTAGTGGCAACCCTGCATGACAGCATCAGTGTGCCAGTATAGGGTTAGAGCGTAAGTGGCTCAACGCAGGGACTTTAATGCACGTGCTGAAGCCCAGGAGTATCGCTAATGAAGTTCTCAGCTAACCTCGTTTAATGAAGTTTTATGAGATCGTCAAACAGCCTTTTATGATTACCACCTGGGGTCAACAACTGAGATCAACTGACACTTTTATCCTAAGCAACTTAAATTAGGAAGGAAGGATCACAGTTTATGCTTGCAGGCATTTGAATCCACAACCAATCCACAAGCCTCGATTCTAGCATAACACTCTACTTGTTGAACTACAGGAGCTCACTGTTATCACACCATATCACAGAAAATAAAAGGGGGCACTCTGAAACTCCAGTAGCCCAGGGGCCTTTGACCCTGTTAATGACCTCTGGCTTTATGTTAGATAACACCTTCATAAGCTACAGTACATACAACTTCTTAATAAGCAATACATACATATTCATGAATCTGTGTGTCACCAGCTCTCGGCAGCTAGGTGATGGGCTCTGTGAGGGGTGCTACCTGTATGGGTGTTATAAAGCCACCAGTACAACCCCCTGGACTCTCTTCAATGGGTAGAGACCTCAACCCCCCAGTGCTCAACACAAAGACTTGTCCCTGGCTACATGGCACTCTTATAACGCTCTCATAGGCAGTCCGCCATACCGACAAAAATTCTGCATAAAGGGACGCACAGTTCTTGAAGATATCGTGAAAATCTGGTGTAGAGCCCCTGTCTTTCAAATTTAAACGTAAAAATGGAAACCTGAAGCAGGATTTTTTTTGATTGTATCCTTTTTGTTGAAGGACATTTTCAAAAGTGGCACTTATTGTTGTACAATCAATGGTGCACTTGGAAAGTGAAGAAATGCTATGTACGTTTGACTTACACTTACCTGTATTCCAATACACATCTTAAACTTACCCTCACCACTCATCACAGTTGTTTATAACCAGTAATTTGTTAGTGCTTGTTAAATCTCTAATCTTGTTTTGACCAGCAGATATGTGAACATTCGACTTCTGCCTTGTAAAGGTGTATGGTTAGGTTGCTCTGGTTGCCGATCGAGGAACACAAAACGATGGGAATGTACGTTTGCCGTTTCATAAAGAGACCGCAAATTGCTTGTCCATAGAAACTGACTTAAGCAAATGTATATAAATGCAGACTGTATACCCGATTCTGTTCTTATACACTGAAAAGTTTTTTTAAGGATGATTTTAGAGAACAGATACAATGCCTTGCATGGAACACAGCAACTATTTACATCAAGTATTTCTGCAAGGGAGACTTCAGTGAGAAGAGGAGGAAGGTACAAAAATATATTTTACCTCAGTATTTTTACAGATTTGTATTTAGATAAGATACTGAAATTGAGGTTAACTGCTTTATTTCAGCTCTGTGAAACATTTAAAGTGCTTTGCGTTTTTTAAAAACATTTCTGCTTTAAGATTTACACAGCGGTACGACTAGGATAACTCAAAAAAAAAAACTGTGCGGGACACCACCGATTGTGAGGATTCTATATGTACATCTGTAATTAACATATTGCAATAGTTTGCATTTGCTATTAAAGCACGGGCATGTAAGTGTGCAGCAAAAGAAATACTTGCCTCATTTGCCAAAAGTAAATAGGGCTGTAGATTAAACATTTTTTACTGCCACAGATTTTGCAAATACAAACAGTGCCCGTGTTTTATACACATGTATGTATAAGCACACTCATACTCTCACACACAAATATATATTATACATATATGCACATATACTGTATAAGTGGTTAAACATAGATTATATAGAACATAGCAGTCGTACAGATAAGTTAGCATGGCATGGTTCGAAGGCCTAATTATCTGTATAGAAATGCATAATTCTCATCCATCAGCCTTCTTTCGAGGTAACTTTAAAATTTCTATACTGTACATTATCGCTGTGTGTTTTTTGAGCAACAGTTTCTTTGTAATTTCTGCTTTTTAAAGACCTTGAAAATGCAAATGAAGAAGTCTTAAAATGCAAGAATGTTAATTTATATGATGAAGGCAGCATGCCTTGCTTCAGTAACCAGGGCCAAGGACTCCAAGCGAATCCTGGAGTTTTATTCTCGAACTTATGGACATTCTTGGTTATGGGGATCAGCGTGGATCTGAAGTCTGACATGTAAGGGGAGGTCGCGTCTCTGGTTGAGCCACCTTGATTTCCTGCATTTATGTCACTCACAGCGCCTCACATGGAGGTGCTAGAATAGTGGAGTTGACGTCTTGAACCCCTAGTGGTAGGAAGTTCGACTCTAGAACTGGGTGCACTTTTTGTTTTTTCTCTGTTTCTCCTCTCTGGTTTCCTACATCCAAAGTCACGTTGTTCAGTTTAGTCTGTAAATTGTAGTCATGTGATCATGTTGTGAGTGCCTGGGAGTGAAGCAGCACCTCTGCCAAGAGTGTCTCGCCTTATGTCGTGTTCTTCGTCAGATGAACTGCGGGTCGCTGTGATTCTGACTTGATTTGTTGTCGCAAAACATGAACAGACTTAAAATGAAGCCAGAGACACTGAGAATGTGTCTAACCGAATTTTTTAATGCAGTAGTTCAGTTTGCTTTAAAATAAGACAGCCATGTTTGTACATATATTTAAGAAAAATATTAGTAAATATGAATCCTATCTGCTTATATACCCTGGTATTTATTTATTTGCCTATTTGAATTTCTTGATTGCCAAAACCAGCTGTACAAAATATGAAATCAGGGAAACAATGTCTTTTGGTTTTGGACAATACCAGAAATGTCAATATAGGAAGTAAATAACAAGGTCTTTTGTTATATCTTCTCATCACTGCTTCCTTGGCTAAGTTGAGGATTTTAATTTTCTCCTAAACATGTATATGGATGGAAATATTACTAGCCTAGCCTTGTAATCCACTGCGTTTCCAAGCGCTGAGTCGTTTGGCCGATCATTATCACGAATGTAAAACCTGGGGTGTCAGTGCGCTTGATCTTCATATTAGGCTCCCCGCATTTCGCTCCTGTGTTTGGACCCAGAATCAGCACAACAAGGGAGTGTGAAAGAATTCCACAGGGAAATCGAAGATCTCTGGTACCCACTTCAAATCTGCTGGCTCTATGCACGATGTTCTTCCTGCAGATGGTATTTCTGTTTATTTATGCCATTATTAATATTATCTTTTTTTTTGCAACTCATGCATGGGACTTGATCTTTGCAGGAACTCTACAATAGTTGATGTGTTTGTCTGGAATTTTTAAGCTCCCTTTTTATGTACAAAATGGCTGATAGTACGTTTCATATTATCGTTCCTTGGTTCCTTTCAAACAGATGCCTGCCAGCATGTTTAATATGTCTGATTGTTATGAATATAGCTTTTACCTACCATGTAGCACCATTGTGTAATACACCACTGACCTCCATGGTCAATGGGAAATGTATAATAAACTTTATACAGCCTCATTTTAGACATTTTCTTATATCAATGTCCACAGACTGTCTCTGAACAAGCAAGTTATAACACTCTCATATGATGAAAATGTAGGGAATTTTTTTTTGTTTATCATGATTATTATGTAATTAAATGTTTTAAAATTATTTTCTTATATATATTTTTTTTAAATAACTTTTTAATTTTTTACTCCATTTGCTCCACTCTTTAAAGATGTTTGGTCAAAAGTGATATTAGACTATATCTGGTATGAGTCTTCCTGGCTATATCTGATATGAGGCTTCCTGACTATATCTTAGGCTTTCTGACTTATTATTGTTCAGTTAGATCTCCTGTCAGGTCTGAAACACACACAGACAGAAACACACACACACACACACACACACGTAGGGTAAACATATCCTTATGGGGACTGTTCACTCATTTCAATGGGAGAAATGCTAATGCTAACTATGACAACCTTAACCCCTACCCTGCCCTAACCATAACCATAGGTA
>JAABNY020000129.1:330980-354340 GCA_015164015.2 Brevimyrus niger
ATATATACACACACACACACACACACAGAGGCCTGAACAGGCCAATTTTCAATGGCAGAGGAATAAGCTATAGACAGTATCACTCAGGTGACTGCGGTGATAGGTGACTTTGTTTTCCCTAAAGAGTAAAATTAGTCATTGATTTAGACACTAAGAATGATGGCTTTGTTCCATTTTTAAATTTCCAGCTGGCAGAGAGCATATTATGTTCCCGTGCAGTAACATGCAGGACCTCTCATGAGTTCTGTAACAAGCCATCCTCATAGTTGTCAAGAAGATTGGTAGGATTCTCCTTCAGGACTTGTGGTAAAGGCCTTGTTGTCAGGATGTGTCTCTCTGAAGTAAATCAGGTCAGCTTCTGATGTCAGGCAGTCCATCTCTGAAATAAACAGGCCAGATTTGTTTGCCTGTTATTCTCTGAACTAAAAAGATTAAATTCTGATTTAACAATGACCCACTGTATTTCTAAAAAGAGTTTTAGTAAGTTTTCACATACAGGTCTTGTCTGTCTTAAAATGACCTACAAAGATATTATACAGGAATCCTGGTGTTGGTAGCAGTGGTGCTGGATGAAAATTCATCCATGGTATTATTGCATAGATACCATATATTATGCCAGTCATGCTGGGTGAAATCTGGGAAGTTTTAGGGTCTTGTTACACCAGTAAACACTTGGAAGTTTAATGGATTTAATCAACCCATTTAATTTAATTCGGTGATTCAGTTCCTGACTGGAACAAAACAAACTCCTGGACCAGCCTTGAAATATAATATTTTAATTATTTTATTAGTAAAAATGAATTTAAAGATCATCAGACCTATCCCTTAAACCAGGTCGGGGGTCACGAGTCACTGGCACGGTTATTTTGGGGGTCGTGAGCCGAAAAGTGTGGGAACCCCTGGCTTAAACCATTCTATGATTAACCCTTCCATTGAAGGTCCAATGCAAGTTGACCAGTCATGTTGTATATTTTATGTTGCGAAATTCATTATATAAATTTTATATACAATTATCAAAGGATAATCAAGGATTGGTAACAGAATAATGGACAATTGAGCAGAAGCAAAATTCCACCATAATCTCATGGTTAATGTCCAGGTTAGGTTTGACTCATAATTACAGTATATTTATTAATTAGTAAAATATTTAAAGTTTTAAATGGTTCAAACTGTGTACTTTTAGTTAATAACTTTAACTGAAAGATCGAAATGGTCTTTTGTTTTCTTCTCTGTGTGACTTAATCCCAACGAGCTGTTTTTGTGATTTTTAAGCAATGATTCCCTCTGTCAGAAGATATTAAGTCAAGTCTGGAGTCAATCTATACACTACATTTATATGAAGGTTATGAACGGCATCATGAAGAACCATTTAAGAGTAAAATGAATGCTTTCCAGTCTTTAAATTGCTCTAAACCTGAGTGATTTCATGGCAGGGCTCTTTAAATGTGGACCTTGATTCCAAATCCAGGCCTTGTTTTTAGTTCTCCCATGCAGTTAGTTTAATAATTCCTGATTCTTATTGGCCAGAGGCTTTATACCTGGTTGCCAGGTGAAGGAAAGCTGGAAAATCAGCAGGACTCGGACCTTGAGGACCATGATTTGAATAGCTTATACTTTTCCAAGGATGTAACATTCCTTATAACCTCTGTGTCTGGGGCTCCATAAAGATTACTTGCAACCAAGTAACTTTAACATGTTTTTCCCTAAATAAAGATTGCAGTTATGATACCACCAAGTATGAGTAAACCTCTGTCAATAATACACCTTCGCAAAGTAAAAATGAACCTTTAACACAGGTTTTATACATGACAGTCAAAACTTTTTGAGTCTCCTGATTTTATTGTGACATTTATCTTGCAGCCTACAGGGAGAAAATTAAGGAGATGTCCATGCTGTCTCTGATCTGCTCCTGTTTGTACTCCCAGCCACATCGTAACAGCATTTACCAATATGGAGGTCTGTACATGTGCATGTGACTTACACCATCTGTGGCTGTCTGATCTAGACATGCTGACACACACACCAAATATACAGTAAAGCTGAAACTGGAAATACAGTAACTCCTTCACCTTCACAGACTTGACATTTATGATTTTAGTTATTCATGATTGACCCGTGAACAGTTAAACGGGAATATTGTTAGAGCTGGTTGAAAGATCACAGAAACTCAAAAACGATGGATAATGCTGAAAATGATTTGGGTGGCATAAATCATATAAATACATACATATTAGTAACACATATTATCTGATAGTGTAAATGCATACTATATGTTTAATATTAAAGGTCTTGGCTCATATTGAGCTTGTCCTGGAAGAACTGTTATGGACGATGGATAGATTAATGCCAGCTCTGCTTAGATGTAACATGTAACTTATTGTCTCCATCAACAGACATGGAGGTGAAGCCCATTAACAAGTGTGCTTCAGGCCAGTCCTTTGAGGTCATACTGAAGGCCCCAACCGACCTGTCCCCAGACCGCCCTCAGCCACTAGCTTCTCCTCCAAAGAAGGACGTCTCCCTCCATGAGGTGCAGAAGAGGCTGGAGGCCGCAGAGGAGAGGAGAAAGGTGGCAATATTCACATTCTGCATATCAAGGCTATGGTGGCATCGTCTTACATGCTGAACATGTCCCAAGCAATAGTGTGTGAAAATGATCTATAGATGGAGTATTGTCTTCTCTTTCAAATTTGGGACATTCAAGTGCTGCTTTGTGGCGAGATAAGGGAATATTGAGGCCAGAGATGATGGCTTGTAAGATATTTGATGATGTACGTCAAGCAACAGCAGTTTAATATTGACAAAATGTACCCATTTAACCCGGTTTACACTCCACCTTTCAGCTGAAGCCAACGAGACACTCTTTCAGCTGGTGGCTGCCTGTAATTGGCATGATCACCCATCGGTCAGGCCAGAAACGATTGTAAGGTCCATTGTTGTATGATGCCTAGGAATATTATTGTTTCCATGGTGACAGTTATACACATATTCACAATACATTTCTATCCACAGTCGGTGCCCATCCTTCTGCCTTGTAACGTGTTAGTTATGGAAATTGTATAGATGAGTTTTATCTGTGCTTTCTATATGTAGACCAAAGAATGCAAATATAACTGGTTTTTTTTTTGACAATATTAGAAATTCTCATAAACCGAGGCATTTGAATGTACAAAGACATACTAATAAATGTGAATACTTTTTTTGCAATTTATGTACATAGTACCATAATGAAGGTTGAATTACATATGGTATATGGGTACACGTGTTAACTACTATTGCCATAATTCCATTATAAGCACATGCTGCATGCACAGTGATTTGGAAACGAGAAAATGACACACAGGGAACCATCTGTTCCCGCATGACCTCTGCTGGTGCTTGCACGTGTAACAGGCTGCGTTTTCAGTCATGCCGTTAGGACGTCAGTGGCAGGCGCTGACTTTTCTGTGCTCCATGTCCTGTGTCACACAGTCCCACGAGGTCCACGTGCTGAAGCAGCTAGCAGAGAGGCGCGAGCATGAGAGGGTGGTGCTCCACAAAGCCCTGGAGGACAACTACAACTTCAGCAAGATGGCCGAGGAGAAGCTAAGCTACAAGATGGAGGTTAATAAGGAGAACAGAGAGGCCCGCTTCAATGCCTTAAAGCAGAAACTCCGTGAAAAGGCAAGAAATGACTCTTATTTTCAGATATTTCAGTTGGGAAATGCGGTTAACATTTTTGACATTTTGGGGCTGTCATGAATGTCACGACAGTGTCTTTACATTAACAAAGGCAATATATGGCTCTGTGAATTAGCAATCTGTGCCAATATCTAGCAGGTTGTGGGTTCAAATTCTTTGGCCAACAGCATAACTATATCACAAATGAGCCCTTATCGCCAACTGATCCTAGGATGTTGGATGTTGCTTGGCCTAAAAATGTCTGCTTATTAGATTAAGATATAAATGGAATATCAAGTCTATCGATGGGCTTGTAAACATGTAATGTTAAAAACTCTGTCAGGTGATACTTCTGCGACCATATCACTACCTGCCTGCTTCCTACTTGGACTTAAGTGGCAAACACAAGAGAAGTAGTTCATAGTAACACTGTTCACATAATTGTGAAATTCACAGTGATGGGAGTCATTGGTACCAAAGTTCATTCCACATGATACTGTGCATTTATTAGGCTCCCTTAATAGCAGGGCGCAAACACAAAAACAGTGGAGGACCCTGTAATTTGTAGTGACTAATTAGCCAGCAATGAGATGTACATAAGATTAATGGTTATGTTTAGTAATATAACACTGTAATTAAAATTACATGCGAGATCACAAGCATCGAACCAAAACAATTGCTTATCAATTACAGTGGTACTTCGGTTCTCGAACTTAATCCGTTCCAAACTCCGGATCGAATCCTAAAAAGTTTGAATTCCGGTGGAATAATGGAAAACCAATTAATTGGTCCCTCCCCCCCAAAAAAGATACCTAAATACATTTTTTTAGCATTTAAACACAAAATGAACAGGATAAAACAAGAAGAGCATTTTTTTTTCTTATTGGCTTCCAAAATGATAAATATCTTATCCCAACATTACCCCTGTCCTGCCCCAATCCTCCGCTCCTTCCGTATGCCACGCTCCCTCGTTAACCTCATGTGGGATCCCCATGTGATCAGCTATTTCTGGTTGTTGTCAGTAGTCCTCCGTATTAAGGCCGCGTTTCGGTTTGTTTCCCCAGTCCGGTCATTGGGTGCGTTTGACTTGCTTACAGCGCTGGCTTAAAGCAACGCATTCTGATCCTGACGCAATGCATTACAGAGATGCCTTGCGACCTCCCACCGGCTGCACAAACTGGAACCGCCTCCGTGACGACACACCTTTGCCCTTATAGGCTGAAGAGTTTAGTTTCACGCATGATATTTGTATCCCAGGCAGTTCCGATGTGTAATCTTCTATTTCTGTCTTCATGTCACGTAAAGGGGTGAGAACTGTTTTTCTGTTAATTTACCTGGTAAAATAAAGTTTAAATAAATGACATAAATGCTCTAATAGTACACATAAGTTACTGGTTTATTCATTGTTAGTTATTGTAATGTTGCGCTGCTTTATTTAGTTAATCATCCAGTCTGTGAAGAAGGCATTCAAGTAAGAATTGCATTGTAGTATGACTCATTTTCTGACAAGTAAAATTTATATTAGGTCAGCGTTCACGGTTGGACTTCTGATATTCAGATCGAGTCCTAGGTCAAACTGGTTTGTTCGACTTTCAAGAATTTCGAGTTCTAGTGAGTTCGAGAACCGAGGTACCACTGTAATGTGATTTCTTGCATTTCCTTTAGACATTAATTTAACACTGAATAGCAAGAGGCTATCGTGCTGTCCTTTATTGAAATGGGATCACAATAAAATTGATTTACTACCATATCAAGAAATGTTATAAATTGAGTGATACATTGTGGTCATAATGCTCATTAACTGATTTTTATTTCTATTGCTGCTTTTACCTGAAGAGGTTGCAGAGGAATTATATGCTAAGTCGTCCACAGTAACCTTGAAATTGTTCATATGGTGCTGAATAATCAGGTATTATTGTAATATCGATCGTGTGTTATTGATTTAAATGTGCGCAAAAGAATGTTAAGAAAGGATGTTTCAAACAGCAACAAGTCCTAAATCTCCCATTTGCATTATTTTCTCTCTCTGTCCAGGAAAAGCATGCAGCTAACGTTCGCCGGAACAAGGAGCTCCAAGCAGAATTGTCCGGCTGAGGATTCTCTCCAAACGGTTACCAAGAAAGATTGTTCCGGCTGTCCCAAACAATTCTGCTGTCCGGATTCTTTTTTATTCAAGGTCCATCACCAATCTCCGCATGTTAATTTCACAGTGAGGCAAAAGACTCAAGTTCTCATTATGTCTACAGTAATATACTTAATATCCATTAATATATTAATATACTTATTTGATTCTAGTTTTTTTTTAATCAAATTGTTTATAGTGATTTAAGCCAATAAGTGTCCATATACGCTCCTCCACATGACTCAGCTCAATATTCAACATAAATCAAATTCAGTCTCCTACTGTGAAATACACAGCGTGACTTTACAAGATAATAAAAGTATGATTTCGGTGAGGGGTGAGTAGTCCAAAATAAAAAAAGAACTGTAGAAAGTATCCAGTACTTCATAAATCAATATAATGTATCACAGTACACACGTACTAAACCTATTAAGTTTCATTTTATTTTTGCAAAACAAAAAAGAGTTATAGTGACGTAATCGGAGCGCAAGTGCAACTACAATCAAATCTAATCTAAGGCTTCCGTGTCATCCGTCAGTTTTATCTGAATATATCTGAACTTCATTGCTGTCTATTATATTTAAGACACATATTGAAGATGGTCGCTTGAAATCTAAAGCTTGTTCCTTCATCTCCTTGTAATTGCTTTGTTCAGTGCCAAAATTACAGTTTAAAAGCTGGTAATTAACACAGGAAATTTTCGCATATCATTTATGCTTTAGACGTGCGATCTGTACAAATGCCACTTAGCACACATTACACCGTACTGCAGGGGAAAAATTTATTTTTTTAAGCCTTATACGTTGACAAAAATATTCTTTTGCTAGCTTTAGTGGGTATAGATTTTTAAGTGTAAATAAAATACTGCCCCGTGTAACCTTTTTTGAAGGTAATAATATCTCAAACTAATACACACTAGATACCAAATCTGCAAAGTCTCCATAGAAATTAATGCTTGTAATGTTATGCAAACATACTCTTAATGCAGTACAGTTCTTTCCTGTAGTACCAATCTTGGGTTACCAGCTCATGATAATATACATAAAATATAACTTATTAATTGATCAATCAACATCTTCAAAATCATTGCAATTTGATATTAATATAACATGCTTTGTTTTACTAATGAATAATATCATTCTGCTAGGATGTTTTACTGTGTGATGTTATTCATAAGTTTTGGTGTTTAATATGTAAATGCTATTCATGATGACTTTGTACAGTATATATCCATGATGACAAGGTAGCATTCTTGTTAGCAACTGAAGCTGAATGGATCGTTCACTAAAATACAAATATTCTTGTAGAGCACAAATCTATAATTTATGTTCAATGATACCAAGAATAGAAACTATACCAACTGAGAGCTGAATTAAAGCGTTGACAGACCTTCATAGCTACCATTTTGTATTTCAAACAAAGACATTATACATTTCCTACCATGCAAGTTTGTAAGGCCTGGATGTGTTACCATTCAGACATAGCTTAACATTTCCCTTTGCTAGATGCTAAAACTCTCTGCACTCAGTGTATTGACCAATATACTGGATAGTATTTTGTTATTTAAATAACTTGAGTAAATCAGGCTATAAACAGTATTGAAGAAAATCAAAAGGCATTTAAAATTCCAAGCACCCCTCTCTATTTTTTTTTATGTCTGTATTGTTACCCCTGACTGAAGAACACAGCTTGAATGTAGTGGCAAAATGAATTTGTACTTTTGCCGTTTGAGGGCGCTCACCAGATTGTTTATGTAGTGAACTTCCCCTAAGTACTGCATGTACTATGCTGGCACACTATTTTCAGACCACGACTTCATATATCAAAATACATGTGTGGGGGAAAAAAAAGATAAGCACAGGCACACCTACCATTACTTACATCAGAGGTGGCCAACAGAGAACTTGGTGGGCCAGGTTTTATGAGAGATGAACCCATAAAGCTCACCATCCAAATAATGACTCTAGTCAAAGCAAACCCTTGAGTGAGACTGGGCACCTCTCACTTATATTTTAAGTTATTTCACCTGTGGCACAGTATTTGTTAAGATTAGTAGATGATCAACAAAGGGAATAAAGCACCACGTAATAACCTTGTTTCATTTCCTTATCTAACTGCTATTTTTCTGGTATTTGTAATTTACAGTATTACTGGAATGATCATGAAGATGCAGGGAAAACACCTAATTACCACATAATTACCCCGTTTCACTTCCTTACCTAACTAGCATTTATGTATCTGTGCTATATTAGCAAAATGTAATTATGAACTTGCAGGGAAAGCACCTAAGTATGATTCAAACCTTATACACCTGAATATGGGTTCATTGAGTTGACTTTACTGATTTGACAGCAACAGGCAATCAGGAAGGTAGACGACAGATTATTGTTACAGCTGTTCTGTTCTTTGCTTAATACGTGCATATACTTCCCAGGTGAAAACTGGCAAGCCCAGTTCTATGCAAATGACATGACATGCACTGCTCTTTCTTTGCCACACCCTGGTAAGATGTAAAGGAATTTTGGCCAAACAGTACTTTAAATAGACTTATATTGCAGAGATTGTTAAAAACACAGCATTAAAAACATTGACAAATAACATTTTCTTAAACAATGTAGTTAAACAGCATGGATCAGGCTAGTCATGTGTAGCTATAATACAAAAGGCTGTAAAACAACACAGAAGGTCACTGGATCAAATCGCATAGCTGGTGAAGTGATGTCATAATTGAAACCTTGACACAAGCCCTTACCCTTAAATTTCCTTCTGGATAAAGTATCTCGATCTATCTATCTATCTATTTATCTATCTAACCCCAGTTGCTCCAGGGGTGCTGGCTGACTCAGCGCAGTGACCTCCAAGTTCCTTACCCCCCCCCCCCACCCCCCATTGTGCATATGCAATCTTGCAATCTGAAAAGCAGGAAAGAGAAGTTTCAGGGGTATTTCATCTGTGACAATGTTTTTCAGTCCAGGAAGTTATTTTGTTTTATTTATATCTTAATCATATTTCCGGAAAGGTTGCATCAGATACTTCTGCATGCAATGTTCCCAGATCAAGATATCTGTTGCAGCAGGTGGCATTGTTGCTTTGCTTACATGAAAATTGCATCATTCTGTTGAGGCAAAACTCCTGGGGTTTTAAGTGTTGCTAAAACTAAAGAACTTAAAGTCTAAAGAACCCAACTTCCTTTATCACATTATGTCAATAAGCAATTAACAAATGTGTAGCAATTCAAATGTTACAAAATCCTGAATAAACATTTAAAATCACATAAAGCTGAAGGATTTTTTTTTTTTATGTTTGACAAACTATTTTTAATATCTTATTCAGTGCAATTAAATGATCCTTAATTTTGTGATTGGCACAAGTATGAGTTCATATACATCAGAATGCTACTCATGCTTCATCTTACTGTCCAAGAGACACACAGACACGTATGCAGATGAGAGCAAGACTGGGGGTCACAATGCAGTGTGAACCAGCTTGCAGCACCCCTGGAGCTGGGAGGTAAGAGCTTTGCTCAGAGCTAACAGACACGTAACTATTCTGCTGAGGCTGGGGCTCAAACCAAAGACCTTCCGATTACAAGCACAGAAGCTTATCTTACTGATAGCCCACTGATCATACATTTGCATTTTTTTCATTCTGCTACACAAAATTTCAAAACAAATTCTAAATCAAGGAAAGAATCTAGGGGCGAATGCTATACGAAGATCAACTGTTAATTCCATGAGAATCAACCTCAACATTCAGTAAATCAAACTTGACTCTTCATACTTTTTGTAAACTTCGTTGCTACCTTATTATGAACACTTAGCAAATACAGGTAGGACTCATTATTTGCCTTTGAAACCACTTTAAAGGCAGACAAGCCGTTTGTTCAGAGAAATCATGTACTGACCTGCTATTTTTACATTTGTACTATTGATGTTAGCTTTAGCAAGTCTGGCTATTCTCCTCTGGCCTCCGGCAGTGGATGTTTTTGCTAATGACACCGTTCTCTTTATACTTTAGACACTGTGGTGCATGAAACGATCCCAGTGTGATGGCTACAACAATCATTTAGTCATTTGGACTAAACCTGTACACTTGAAACCTATCCGTCTAATGCTTAGTATGTAAGCATTAGTAAGTGAATCTCTTGACCCTGTCCACTTGCCGTACGTGTTACAGTTTTTCTCAGTTGCTCTGATACATTTCTCGAATCATCTTTAACATTTGCAAGACAGTAAGTGCATTCCTTGAAACAATTCATACAAACAGCAACACATGATGGGTCACCTGCAAAAGCCTGTGACTTTCTCAAAATCCTTTGTTTATCCCTCAAAGGTAAATATTTGTCAATGAACTTGTCAGTGGCACCAGAATGACATGCTCATGTGTCATTGTTCACGAACAATGTTTAGTCACGTTGTCAATATAACAGTGCACTCTGTCTTTTCCGAAGTAAACCTTGGCTAAGGTTTTGATGACGACTGAAATGCACAAGGTTGAACTTTTTCTGTATGTTGTATATGAATTTCAACAGTACATTACATATACTGTGACACACATATATGTAAACATTTACAGTGTGTGTACACACAAACA
Organism: Brevimyrus niger; assembly: GCA_015164015.2. NCBI lineage: Eukaryota > Metazoa > Chordata > Actinopteri > Osteoglossiformes > Mormyridae > Brevimyrus > Brevimyrus niger. The sequence continues at coordinate 341,356 of JAABNY020000129.1, forward strand.
CTGGTAGCAAACACATATATATGTTCCTACCTCTTCCTCTATTTTACCTCCCTCCCCTTCCACTTAGCAGCCTTGCTCCACTTTTTACAGGCTGTTTACCCTGTTTGTTTCCTCGTTGTTCTTCCATTGCCATATCGTAACACTCTGTTGTGCTATGCCAATATATGCTTGCCAACTGAAGGTTCATTTGATGCACCTGTGAGCTATTTTGAACAACTGGTTGATCTAATGCTTTAAACATTCAGGAATGCTTCCCCATTGGTGAAAGTCAAGATTTAACTAAGAGAAATTCATTAATTCAGGACACATTTAATAAATTATAAGTTTTACAGAGAATATGCTTGAATTATGACAACTGGTTCAACCCTTATGCAAGTAATGACTTATACAATGAACTAATGCCTTGATGTTTTGGGCAGTAAGATTATTCAAGGGTATCAGTATAATACATTCTGACCCATTTGACCTCAAAAACTGATAATGTAGAACACAACACATGAAAGGAAATAATCATATGCATGACTGTGCCAGAGCATTTGCAATATGACCAAATAAATAAGACTTTGCCTTTTTGATGTACACTTAACTGACACAATCATGTGGAGGTTGTTGAAGTATAGTTCAGGATTTAATTTCTGATTTGATTAATGTACCAAAGCGACTATTGAAAAACTATACATTGGATTCACATTATACGCTTTTCGGAGATACAGAAGGTCTATAATGGTAGGCAAGTGTACCTAATAAACACTCTTTACTGTGTTGTTTCATAGTAAATTTCAAGAGAATGTCGAGCTGCAAATACGACACAGTAGGGAACAGGCAACACGCGAGTAGCCAATTTGTTTAGAGACTGTTAACAATACATAAAACGGACCTCATTTTTAAAAGCAGTAAGAAATCAACGTAAAAAGTGCCATCTGTTGTTTCTTTTATTTTGAAAAAATACCAGTCTTGCGTATACTTCATTTTCAGTAACATTCCTTGTAATGCACTGTAATTACCGGAGCGTCCATCACACTGAAAGCTAAATGTTAGCTTTTATTTCAGACGCAACATCTTTGTAAGGGAACCACATAACTATGTCTATGCCGAAATACACCTTTGTCACTAGTACATCTATCTTCAAAAAACTCAAATGTCTGAAAAACACGACCCGCTCGACACACAGAACTCCATGCCGGCCGCGGTCGGGGTAACGCGAGACACATTAGCTCCGCCCCGCGCCCTCGCCTGTTTTTATAATGCGTCATCACTTCGGTTTATGGCCTGCGCACCGCCAAGTTATTCACCCTCCCTCAGTCTTCCGTTTAAAGTTAGAAAGCCTCCCGATTCCATTCGCAGACAAAAGAAGGTAAGAGGGAAAAAGCCGGTTCTTCCGCGCGTTGGGAGCTTGACAGAGACAAAGAGGGAGGGGTGGGGGCTGGTTTCGGCGGCGGCCCAACGTGAGTACGCACGGCCTGAAGCCGCCGTACGGATGATGCGGCCCGCCGTGCCGTCGTCGCGCCGCCGCCGATTGCCGCGCGTCGACGTGGCAGCCCGTGCGCTAGCTGGCGTCAAACCGTGCGCATTGTGGGTGGCGACAAAAAGAACGACTCCGGTTGCCAGGGCGGAACGTTGTTACTGCCCCAGCTGGAATGAACGGCGTGTTAAACGTGCGCAGTGAACGTAGTATGGGCTGTTGGGGTGGGGAGGGGGGCGCGTACGTGCAGATACGTTCAAACGCTCATGAGACCGACTGAGCTAAAGTAGCCTGCGTGTACCAGGAAGTGTTTCGTGCCTGTTGCACGCGGCTGCCGTGCGTCGCCACATGTGGGTGCGGAAAGCAGCTGGTGCTTGTGGCGGTCCACAGTGTTGCGAGCCAACCATTACGCAAACCTTCACCGAACATACACACACGCAGAGACAGCGAGAGCTATCCTGCTATCACTCACTGACATCAGCTTCTATGGAATACACGCCCTTTATTCTAAATAAACGTGTGTCTGAATGTCCGTCTGCGTGGCCGTGCCGGTTTTGCCATAAAGCCATTGGCTACCATAAATCATTGCTGAAACGGAGAGAGCTCGAAACTAAGCTCACTCTCAGTCGTTTATTTTCTTCTGTATTTCTGAAGATTATGTATCAATGATAAATCAGTGAAACTTTCTTGCTATCTAGAGACATCCTTTACAACTTCCATGACACTGTATGAGCTCTTGGTTACTGGCTTTGAGCTGGTTCTGGGTGACAACAAAATATGTTTGTGGTTACAGTACTTTACCATGGGCTGAATGTAGAAACTCCCATTAAGTAAGCGCTTCTGTTGTAGATACTAGTGAGTCATGCTGACACATAACATTTACCATGAAGGTGGCTTTACCACAAAGCCATATTTGTTGGTTAGCTAGGTATCTTGTCAAATGTACTTCAGAATGGGCTAAATGAAAATATTATTTATGATTCCTTTATAATAAAACCAGCAGGCATACCACATACATACAGATAAGTAGTGCATGAATTACAAAAACGAAAAACCAAGGTCAACATCATTACTATAGTAAGACCCTTATTAGTATATGATATGCTGTTATGTTCTCCTGAAGTGTTGTTGTTTTTTTTTTTTTTAATTATGAAATATTTAAAGCAAGTATTGGATTCATTTAGATTGTTTCTTATAGTGGGTATTGTAAGAAAATTGTCAGTGAAATTATAAGCATAATTATGAAGTAATTTAAACCTTTGTAAACATTACTATCACTTATTATCACCATTACTGAAAACGATGAAACATCATTACTGAAACTTCCTGAAAACGGCTAATAGTCATTGCACCTAAAAAGTCAAAACACAGTGTATTTGTAACTATAACATTTCAATTTATCCATCTATCCACCTTGTTGCCCTGGCCAGATTTTTCACATCTTAAATATCAGAGCATCTTCTCCTTCTGCCTCCCCCCCTCCCCTCCCGGTAATATAATGCTGCAGCGTTGGCAGTCAGGCCAACCACCCCTATGGCATCCTCAGAAGTCAGCATGCACGTAGAGGAAGTCGTCGTCGTGACAACACCAGACACAGCTGTGGATGGAGCAGTTGTGGAGGAGGTAAAGACAATGCTTGTCACAACAGATCTTTCCCACCCAGGGTAAGTATGCAAAACAATTTTCTTAACCAAAATAAGCTTGAAAACTTGATGTTTGAAGATTTCAGAGGATTTTCCCATCATTCATAATATGCCGACTTGTCGAGGCAGATGTTTTAGATCTTCGAGTTCAATAACATTCCTAAAGAATTATTAATTTTTTTTTTTAAATTCATGTGTGTGTCAAAGTGTGTATAACATTTTGCTTGCACAGTATACCCCAGTGTAAAGTCATAACAGCCTACCTGCTCTATGAGATGATGCTGCTGTACATTTTCTGATGCTTGTTTATAGGCTTTTTATAAACAACACAGTTTTACATATTGTACAAATGCAGACACCATAGCCTCATTCTTATGGAAAATTGGCTGGGAGCTGAACCTCCCAAATTTGTAATGGTACTAGATGGCTTTCATATGTGCAAGTTGAAACTGTTAAGAAGAAAGGAGGGGAATTTGCTATCTATGTCGCATGGTGTAATTCAAGATGCACTACTTGAAAGTTTCAGGTATGTGGTTAAGGCATCGACATGGGAGTTTTCATACCCTGGCGTTCTTGTTATGTACGTGCGCCCCTCTGCCAGTGTCATGACTGCAGTGGAGAATATATTCTATTATCAGCTGCTGAAGCACCCCAAACATCTTCATAAAAATCGCTGGGAATCTAATCATATCTCTGTAAGAGAGTGGACTTAGGTGACTCGGATATTAGGAATGCTTGCAGATCTGTTGTCTTGCCATCCCTGGGCATATATGACAGTAACATGGATCAGTGATTCACCATTACCTAGCAGCCTCTTTTCACAACAGAAACTGTGAGTGAGTGAGAAAATGAAAGTGAGGAAATCTCCAGAGAAGGCTTAGAGGGCACGGACTGAGTTGGATATGTTTTGTGAGATGTATCCACAAGGACATTTGCAGTCATTTCGGTTGTGTTGGTTCTCCAATAAAACATGCCAGATAATGAAAAATCCAAAGGGCTTTTCGAATGAAAAAATAAGTTTTAGCAAAGTGAGGAGTTTCAGGATAGCTTAAAAAGAAGGTCAGCAGAGGGAAATCGGCCCAGGGATAAGCTGGACCATAAGCTTCAGAACATCCCACAGAAAATGTGGAATGGAATGAAGAAACTTACTGGCTTTCAGACCAGCGATCAGGTGGTGGAGGGGATAATGCTGATGAGTTCTTCAACAGCTTAGACATGTATGTGCCTTTCCAGGCCACACCCAGGTTCAGGCTCCAGTTCCCCCTCCTGCCTTATCCCCATACTGCTCCTTCACCTTTTCCTCACAGCCCTTCCCCGTCTCTCTTTCTTCTGCTATCACTCCTCCTCTCTGCTATATGGACATTGGCTAAACCACCAAATAAGGACTGCATATGGAAATTGTTGCACATAGTCATGTAATTCTGATCTTTCTGTGTATGGATGCTAATGCAGATTTCCCAGGCTTTTTCTTCCGTAGGTTGTCAGAGTTGTGGTCAAGCTAACATTGCTTTTAATTTACTGCTCAGAGATGAGGTGACGGAGGACAGCATGGAAGCAGAGACTGAAGCTGCCGCCTTTACCACAACACCCATTCTGGAGAAGGAGGCAGTAATAGGTAATGTTAGCCTGGGCTGGGCTCATTGTGCCCATTCGAGGCGATGACATCAGAAAAAGACTCTAGGTGTCACCAACCTTTTTGAAACTGAAAGCTACTTTCCCGGTACTGAGCCATACGAAAGGCTACCAGTTTGAAACGCCCTCCTAAACGTATCCAAGCTTCATATATAATAAACATGTTTTAAATGTTTCTTCTTTTTTTTTAAGATATTGTCATTTTCAAATCTAAATAAATGCAAATGTGATTAAAGAAGAATAGCAGCAGGTTAAAATTAAATTTTAGACGCTGCTCACTGGTGAGTTGTGCTAATTTTAGAACAGGTCCATGGGCGACTCAAGTGGTTCTAGGGGGCATCCTGGTGGTGACTAAACTGATCACGAGGAGCTGATCATGATCAAATGTCTCCCATGACAATGCCAGCTGTGTACGTGAAGCTTGTATGTCCTCCCCGTGTCATCCTGCTTTTCTCCGGCTGCTCCAGGTTGCAGTTCAAAGACTTGCAGTTAGGCTAACTGGGATCACATAAATTGCCCACAGTGTATGTTTATATGTGTGTGTGTGTGTGGATAAGAGGTTAGAAGATGAATGGATTGTCACTTAAAGTGAAGAGTGGGGGGGGGGGGGTAGACTGGTTCAAGGAAGTGTTTAATTCAATTGTAGCACAACCCACCCTTGCAGATTCTGTTGGATCCACTTGTGGAAGAAAACAGAAATTAAGGAATATGTAGACACTAGTGTAGACACTCTGATGTAATTCTGTTGCTGTAAGCTACAGGAATCTGAGCTACAAACAGCTCTCTTTACATTAGTGTATCTTTGCTGGCTTTCCTTAGAATAGTTTCTAAGCATCAGTACCAAGACATGCAGCTTATGACATGTAACCCAATTTGTGCACTTGGATGAAAGCCACCTTTGTTCCGCTATTCCTTCTCAGCTTTGAACATAGTAAGATAAGGCGCACCAATTAGTCTCGCACAGTTCAGTATTTTCCTGAATAAAGGCTAAGTGACTGAGGAGTTAAGAAGCCTATTTTCTGGATTTCTTTGTAAGGTGCCGTCACAAGCCTCATTACTTGCAGTTCAGGGTTGGCAGTTCTCTGTTTGGGATCTTTCATAACTGCTTATTCACTCCTGAATAAGACGATTACACTGATATTTATTAAATGTAGCAATTACAATTTGACTTTAATAGATGAATGCAGAATTACTATATCAAGATGACTGTGATGTATCATATTAACTCTGTGGGATGCACTATAGATTAATAACGGGGAGTATAATTCAACCTTAAATTCATGAATTACATGAAAAGAAGATTGTTACCGAGATTAACAGTAACATATATTGCGTAACCAGGAACTGTAAAGAAGTTCTTTATTGAATCTACTATGAATATATTATCCTGAAGTGACTGCAGATGTAGCTGTAATGCAAAAAAAATATTCCACCCAACCATTCACCCATCTTCCAACCACTTCACTTTTATTTGTTTGGCACTCAAACTCTTGGCATGTCTATAGACACAATATAGTTTATTGTACAGTAGGTGGCCAACTGGAATATGGGTTTTGGCATTGAGGAAGTGGGTATATTTTACGGTTTTAACTTACCATTCTCTGGGAAGCAGGAGGGCAGGGTCACTAGTTGAAGGACCCAAGCACAGGTGGCTACTGGGTATTGTAGTTTTGGGGGTCTGCTCAGTAGTAATGGGATTTCCGATATTACATTTCGACAGAGGGGGGTAAAGCTTGATTTATATTAAGGTTTTTATTATTAAGTGGACTATTCATTGTGAATTTTATTATGATTGACATTTAGGTCAATTTTAGAATATATTTATAGGGGCATAGTTGATGTTTTGAAAAGTGCAGTATCTTTATTGTTGATGTGCCTATTGGTAATCACATGGTTTGATCTAGCAGGAAATAAGGAAGCTACACCAGGTTACTAAAGACAGAGACAGGTAGGGTAGGGTGCTGGTTCAGTCCTGTTAAAGGACTTAATCCTAGTAATTGAGTGCAGGAGAGTTTTGTGATATACTGATTACATATTATTAATCTATTAAGTACATGACGCATCAATGTAATGGGCGTTAATAGAAATGGACATTTCCAGCTTATTTGAGAAGAATCTAGAATAATTACATAAGTAATGTTATTGTTTCTTTTGGCTTTTTGTCAGTGTTCCTAAGTCTAACAATCATTAGGTGAACTAATTAAACAGTAAATCTATGGACCACATTTTTGAGAATCACAGGCGATCAAGTAATAAACAACCTGACATATTTGTGTTCAAGTCTTAGAACTGCTGATTAATTTCAGTAAACGTTTAAGCTTCAGCTGTTACACTGTTACAAGTTACCCTTGTTTTCTGTGTTTCTAAACTCCGAAGAAAATGCATTTGAAAAGGGGTATACTGCTTATCCATTTTGAGATAATTTTAAGAGCTCTGGTTAAAAAAGAAAGAAATCAATAAAAAAAAAATGTATGGCATCAGATTATTTGTCATATTTGCTGGAACATGCAAATATGTGTAACTATACATTATATATACAGAAACTAGATGTGCAGTCCATCATTTTTTAAGAGCCACTAATGTCATGAGACCTATCGTGCGTATATAGGTGTGTATGCAATGAAAGGAATGTAGAATGGGACAGACTGTAAATCTGCGCATATCACAATTATTGCCATATTTCCTGATTCTGGGCCCCCCCCCCCCCCCATTCAATTAAGTGTTTACTGTTAATTTTTTATGTCTTTCTTTTTTGCCCCTCTGTTACCTGGTGGTTGGTTGATCCCATTCCCATAACCCTAGAATGGAAACGTGCTTCCTTAGTAGGACACCCATTCACTCTGTCATCCCTTTGTTGCATGGTTCTGTCATCCTTAATTTGAGTTTGAGCTATTTGCCAGTCAAAACTCCAAATGCAGCAAATCGAAACTAAGCTGAAAAATAAAACACTGCCAGAGGGTGATCATTTTCATGGCGGATTCTTACAAGAAAAAGTGGTTAAGGCATACACATCATATGACATTGTATTGCCCTAATCCATTTCATTATGGTTTTAGGGGGGTTATTGTAGCAGTATATTTAATAAACTGAGATTTATATTCTTTCTAAGTATTCTGTATCTTTAGACGTCAGAGTTTTCTTTAGTAAAAACAGTGCACAATTCCTGTGTTTTTCGCTCTTTTTTTTCCTTGATCCTTATTTTCAGAGCAAAGTTAACATCATACTTCTTTGGCATTTTTCAGCCATGAAGCTTTCCGAGGAATCAGAGAATATGGAGCCTGAGATAATCTACCCCATTACATGTGGGGACAGTAAGGGTGTACTCATTTGGAAGAAGTTTGTTTGTCCCGGTATCAACATCAAATGTGTCCAAGTGAGTTTGACAGACGACCTATAGAACAAAATTACGCTTACTTTGGTATGAGTATGTGTTAATTTCTTCATGTTCACTCTTATCATTTCTTCAGTACAATGAACATCTCATTAGCCCAAAAGAGTTTGTCCATCTGTCTGGGAAATCCACGCTGAAGGACTGGAAACGAGCGATCCGCTTGAACGGAATCATGTTAAGGTGTGTCTTTCTGAGCTCTGCCTTTCTGTTCCTGTTTGTTTCTTTTTATTACAGGCATGGAGATAGGTCAGCCTTATCGGAATATATTTAGATTTTTACTGCAGTCATACAACAGTCGGATGCTGGGAGACCTTTGCTCTCCTGTTTATTATTATTATTATTATTTTAATTACGCCTTATTGCTTTTTTAAGAGAATTAATTTAAAACACCTATACTTTCCATTCCCTGATTTGTAACTGTTGCATCAGAATTGGGAGTGTGATGCTTAATCTGGCATTTTCATGAAACAGCAAATGTGCTGTTACTTGAGAACTCCCCAGAAAACACATGAATACAAATAAATGTTTGTTTGATCAGCTTTCACTGATATTCAGCGTGTCCTTCCAGCCATTGTGTTGCCTGTTTAGCAGTTTTCTAGCACTTTTGGGGTCAGTGATGAAATCTTATGTGTACATTTTAAATTTGTATTTGTTTTGCTCTCGTAGGAAAATAATGGATTCAGGGGAGCTCGACTTTTATCAGCACTCCAAGGTGTGCTCCAATACGTGTCGTAGCACCAAGATTGACCTGGTGGGGAGCAGGGTGTCATTTAGCACTCAACAATCAACAGAATTTGTACCTGTCACTCCCTCATCAGCTGACGGTAATCCTTTATCTATAATCATTAATGTGGTCTGTGGATGTTGTAGTTGTGTGTCTGGTACAGAGAACTGTGCCCTGAGTATTTTAATTATTTTATTATTAATTATTTACTATTATTTTAATTGTAACCCTGTCAATCAGCCACCCTCACCTTCAGGTGTGATGAATCCATGTAAAATATGTATAAGAGTCTTTATAGCAAGCCAGTGTTCCGGTACTGGGTGAGATCGAGGAATCACAAACTGAAGCGCACCTGGACGAAAAAAAGGCCTTCCTATGTACAAACAACAATGTTCTGTATCTTCTGACCAAAAATATTTTTTATTTGCCTATGTGTAGACATCATTGTTTAGCAAAATGACACACTTTGAGTAACTAAAGTTTATGGCTTCATCTCTGTGGTCATTTTTGTTGCAAACCTGCTCATCCTGTTTCGTTTTGTCAATAACGCAGATTTTTCTTTTTACAAAACATCATTTTTTATTATGTAATGGTATGTTGGAGGTCTTTGTGTCTCAGTGTTTATAGAAAATAATTGCTTTATGTTAATCGGACTTTTCGATAGCGTGCAGTGCTTATGCATATAGTTCTCTTCTGAAATGTACTTGAAAGATCAGTTCTTTATGTAGTGTGTAAACAGAGCACAGACAAACATTGCTTGTAGCCTGTGTCCTTTTATTAGCACGTTAGCTTCACATGTTCATTTGTTTAAAAACAAATTGTTGTTTCCAGTGAATGGGTCACCAACAACATTCACAATAGAAGCCTCTGAAGACAGCACAGAGTGGGTGACAACGATAGGAGGTGTGTTGAGATTTGCCCATATACCGGTACCAAGTTCATGACGCTGTATCTTAGGCTTAGGTTAGGGTTGCCTGTGTTCACCTGGTTTTCTGGGTCATGCTCGTAGAGGATACCATTGCTTTTTGGCAAGGACTGAAGGATGCAGGTCTTTTGGAAGAGGTCGTTGAGGAGTTTCAGAAAGAGGTGAAAGAAACCTTGAAGGGCCTACAAGATCGAATTCAGCAGCCACCATTACAGGTCAATGGTCAGTGTCACCTGGTTCTCATTTTAGGAAGATTATTGCATGTGTTGAATGTCAAGTTGGGTGTTTTGTTGTGGAGAAGCCTCACAGCCCTGACTGAGATATAACGTTAAAAGATTTAAGGATACGGTAAAAGTACTTGCTCAGAAGTTCAAATTTGCCTCTGTATTTTTTTCTCAACTTGTATCACTTGCTGTTTTCCTCAGATGCAGTGCTGCTGAATAACATAGTGCAGAACTTTGGCATGCTGGACCTTGTGAAGAAGGTGTTGACAAGTCACAAAAGCCAAATGGATCGGTACCGGGAGCAGTACACACGCAGTTTAGTCGGTGAGCAGAAATCTAGGCCCAGGCTCGACACGCTTGCAGCGGTTACCAGCTGTCTAAGGTTCTTATTCCTCCCTGTCGCTGTTCTTCCACAGCCCTAGAACAGCAGTGCGACGAGCACCGAAAACGCGCAAAAGAACTGAAGAGCAAATCCCAGCATCTGAACAACGTCCTCATGACCCTCTCACCGGCACCCTCTCCTCCGACTCCCAAACGACCCCGGCTCGCGCGGGCCGTCTCCGGTCCCGTCTCCGCGCATCTCCCCAGTCAGCCTGCACAGATCACTCTGGCCTCAGGGATCCCGCTGACTCAGCTGGCCAACTTTTCCCTGGACAAAGTAATGACAGCCATTCAAGGCTCCACCATCGGCAGCTCGCCGCAAACGGCCACCTTTACGGCCACAAGCTCACCGCTTCTTGGGGGCTACACAGTCCTGGCCACGCCGGCTACAGCACTTCCCAGCACAGTGGAGATCCAACCTGACGCGTCAAATCTGACCGTCCTCAGTACGGCCGCCATTCAGGATGGAGGCACCATTGTCAAAGTGGTCAGCCCTTTCCAGCTGCTGACCCTGCCCGGTTTGGGGACCACGCTGCAAAACGTGACAGGGGCTGGTGGCACTATCGTCGCCGTGCCAACCAGCAGCATTGAGACGGTCGTCACCCAAGCCGAGGAGACGGCGATCATCGAAGTTAAGGACATGGACCCGGCCTTGGAAAAGCAGTAGCGAATGGGGTGGACCGGTTGCTTTGGAAAAAGAAAACTGCTGATCTGCATTGCTGCAAAAAAACCAACCATTTTCAATATGAACACTAAGATTATTGACTGTTCATTGTAGAATGTGTATGACATGTTCAGGGAACATGAATGGTGGTCACTTTACTCTAAAGAATGTGGTCATTTGCCCTTAAAACTTATTTGGCCAGAATGAACCACAATCCTATATGATAACCTAATCTGTACAGTACCAATGTGTACAGTGCATTAATGGCCTTCGAGTGACCGAAACTCATTTCTGTTAGATTTGGGTTAGTAACCAAGAGATGCATTAGTTTTTCCATCATTTTTAGTCACGCGTGAGTGTAGTTGATGAATACAGGGTACCTTCCAGTATGGAATAACAGAGTGGTACATTATCTGCAGTCGTACTTTGAAATATTTTTATTTTGTACTTTTGTCTGGTTATTGTTGATATCCATTTATGGACAACTGTACAGAAAATGAATGAATGAATCATACATGTATATTCAACACTAATTTGTTCATTTGACTTTATATACAAGCTGTTACAAATTATCCAGAATAGTGATGTGTCTTCCCATAAGCCTGCTGGTCTTAAATCAGACCATTTCAGTAAATATACTGCAGTAATTTTGTTTGTATGTAAATATGTCATATGACTGACACTGTAAATAAAGTACATTCAATGTAAAATTGGTCTATTAGGTTCACAGTAATTAAAATACTGTATATAAAAAAATGTAGTAATAAATTATTTACTTTTTTACCTTGCTATTATAGATTTTTTTATTCAACATGAATACTTTTTTTCTTCCTAGTGACAAATGTTTTGTATTCACTGATGGTTTTTGTGAATTTTTTTAATTCACACCTTGGTAAAAGCCATTTCATATTAAAGATCGATACACTGTATTTGAAAGTGTTGTTCATATGCTTTTGTGTTCAATTCATCTTAGTGTTCTAGGTTTTGTTTGCCTCGTTTTCAACACCCTGTTCTGTTTCATTTACTTGAAAATGAAACCACTTGTTGAGTCACGAGTGCTGATGCAGGAAGTGGAGTTTGCAGTGGGTGTGGACTGTGTACATGGTATAAATTCAGACAGTGTTTGACAGCTTTCTGCCCATCTGTTCGTCTTGCTATGCTTGAACTATGAAGCCTGTTGTTTTTGTTAACAAATGTATGTAAATTTTCAATCAAATCACAATTTCTGAAGATAACTGAAGGTAAGTGTTTTTATTTTTTTCTCTGCTAAGTTTCTCCTATTTTAACAAATTTCATCGATGAAATAGTGTTTTAAATTATGATTAACTATCAGCTACAGTGATTTTGTTGTGGATGAGTGTGCAGTTCTGGCTACATTCTTGGTTTCTGTGACATTGTCCTAAGGTTTTTGGTGTAGCTTCATTCAAAATTTTATTTGTTGCTTGGCAACAGACTTCCCCAAATTGACTGTCTGTCAACATTTTGGTGATACTGACTAGCTGGGAGCTGTTATTTATTCTAGCTTTGCATCATTGATTATGCTGCTGTTCAGCAAGAATGTCATCCCATTAGTGTAATCCGCTTTCTAAAATGCTTGTAGTGTGTGTGGCTGTCAGATTTTATGCCTGTCAAAGTGTTTCAGCTTCCTATTTCTAAACCCTCGAGTCATATTTAAATGTCGTCAGAAATGAAAGTAATGTACTGACTGCATTTTGGCATGATCACAATTAGATTGTGTGAATAGTCTTCTAATTTTCTATTTAAGGTCAAATTGAATACTGCGGTAAGTAAGGTTACCAGAGAAATGTTTTAGGAAATTTGAAGTTGTTTTTTTAAAAAAAAATGTTTTCTCTCTCTTCCTCCCCCCCCCCCCCCCCCCCCCCACCACCCCCCTCCCCCGGCGCTACGAGAACACGAAGCGAGGTAGCTGAGGTTGACG